>CM076581.1:457178055-457507039 GCA_034641835.2 Pinus albicaulis
AGATAAAACTTGGAAGGTCACCAAAGGAGCCGTGGTAATAGAAAAATGCGAAAAGGTTGGTACATTATATTTATGCAATGGTATTTCTAACTTTGTAAATGCTTTGAATTCCAAAGGAGTAGATGCAGCATTATGGCATCACAGGATCAGAAACATGAGTGAGAAGGGGATGAAGATTCTTCACTCAAGAAATTTGTTGCCTGATTTGAAGAATCTTGATTTGGATTTCTGTGAGAATTGTGTTTATGGAAAATAGAAGAGAGTCAGATTTCCAAGAGTTAAGAAAGAAAAGAAGAGCAAAAACTTAGAGCTTGCGCATACATATGCATGGGGACCTGCTCAAGTATCATCTCTCGGTGGCTCTCGCTATTATGTTACTTTTATTGATGGTGCAACTAGAAAAACTTGGATTTATTGTATTCAAAATAAATATAATGTATTTGATACTTTCAATAAATAGAAATCTTTGGTTGAGATTGAGACAGGAAAGAGGTTGAAGTGTCTGAGATCAAACAATGGAGGGGAATATTGCAGCAAATATTTTGATAGGTATTGTTTAGAGAATGGAATTCACATAGAGAAGAAAATTCCAAGAACACCACAAGAAAATGGTGTGAAAGAAAAGATGAATAGAACAATCATGGAGCGTGCAAGGTGCATGAGATTGCATGCAGGACTGCCTTTACAATTTTGGGCAGATGATGTAGATACCGTTGTTTATCTAATAAATAGAGGACCTTCAAGTTCCTTGGATGGTGGTATTCTAGAGGAGGCATGGACCGGTAAAAAGGTAAAATACTCTTTTCTAAAGCCTTTTAGTTGTGAGGCCTTTTTCCATATTAATAAATAAAACAGAACAAAGCTTGAGGCAAAATCAAAGAAATGTAATTTTATTGGAGATGGTGTTAATGATTTTGGTTATTGCTTATATTATTATGAAAATCACAAAATCATTAGGAGCCAAGATGTAATATTCAATGAAAAGGTCTTGTATAAGAATCAGTTGCAGGAAAAGAAACAGGAAAAAGAAAACAAAGAATACACAGTTCTTGATGAGATCACAGAAAAAGTAAAGGTGCCTTAAAATAATAATAATCAATAGCCATAACAACAACAACCACCACAACAACAATATACGCCTCAAACACCTGAAAGTGGTGTCAGAAGATCTACCAGGATAAGTAGACCTCCTAAATGATACTCTCCTTCATTACATTATTAATTGTTGACTGATTCTGGTGAAACCAAATGTTATGAAGAAGAAATACAGCTTGAAATCAGGAAGAAGTGGGAGCTAGCCATGGAAGAAGAGATGGAATCATTAATGCATAACCAGACTTCGAACTTAGTCATGTTGCCTGCAGGTAAAACAACATTGCAGAATAAATGAGTTTACAGGCTGAAGGAAGAAGATGGAGGAAAACAAAGGTACAAAGCTACACTTGTGGTGAAGGGGTTTGCACAGAAGAAAGGTATTGATTTTGATGAAATTTTTTCTCCTATTGTTAAGATGACTTCAATCATAACTATTTTAAGTCTTGTAGCAGCGAAAGATTTAAATCTTGAACAGTTAGATGTAAAGACAACATTTCTCCATGGAGATTTGGAGGAAGAGATCTATATGCAGTAAACAAAAGGATATGAGGTCAAAGGGAAGGAAAAATTAGTGTGCAAGCTAAAGAAGAGCTTGTATGACTTAAAACGGACTCCAAGGAAGTGGTATCTAAAATTTGACAAGTTTATGTATGAACAAGGATATACTAGATGTCACTGTGATCATTGTGTTTATTTGAAAAATAAAAATGATGGCAGCTATATTATATTGTTATTGTATGTAGATGACATGCTTGTTGCAGGGTCTAACATGCAAGAAATAAATGTGCTCAAAATAAAATTGGCAAATTCATTTGCAATGAAGGATTTTCGAGCTGCAAAACAAATCCTTGGTATGAGAATAACAAGAGACATGGAAAATCGCAAATTAACACTGACTCAGAATGAGTACATACAAAAGGTGTTGAAAATATTTAATATGCAGAATGAAAAACCAATTAGTACACCTTTTGCTAGCCATTTCAAAATTAGTAAGGAGATGTGCCCTAAGACCCAAGAAGAAATGGACCATATGTCTAAAGTTCCATATGCATCAGCAGTTGGAAGCTTAATGTATGCAATGGTCTGCACAAGGCTTGATATTGCACATGCAATGGGAGTTGTAAGCAGGTACATGAAAAATCCAAGAAAATAACATTGGATGGCAGTGAAATGGATTCTCAGATATTTGAGAGGTACCACAAATAAAGCATTATCCTTTGGTGGTTCAAACATTTCTCTACAGGGATATGTTGATGCAGATATGGCACGTGACAGAGATAACAGGAGGAGCACTACAGGGTATGTATTTACTGTAGGTGGAACAACTGTCAGTTGAGTTTCAAAAATCGAAAGTGTTGTTGCACTTTCAACAACAGAAGTAGAGTATGTTGCTGCTAAAGAGCCTAGTAAAGAAATGGTTTGGTTACAAAGGTTTATGGATGAATTGGGTAAGAAGCATGATATGGGCACGTTATACAGTGATAGCCAAAGCGCCATTCATCTTGCAAAGAACTCAACATTTCATTCTAGGACTAAACACATATAGCTCAAGTACCATTTCATATGATCAGTATTGGAAGATGGACAGTTGAAGCTGGAAAAGATACACACTAGCCAAAATCCTGCAAATATGCTAACAAAAGTTGTAACTAGGGAGAAACTGAGAATATGCTCAGTTTCAATTGGTCTTCAAGAATGACGATGAAGATGAGAAACAACCAGGTCCAAAGTGGAGTCATTGTCCAGCAAATGAAGCAGCAATGGAGTTGCTACAATTAGTCTCCAAATGGGATATTGTTGGGTGTGGAGCCTGATTATCTTGTTTATTTTGTATCACATCGTTGGACACATGTGCCTTAATGGGGCGGAAATGCCACCTGTAATTAAACGCTGTCTGGGGGGTCCAGGGGGGGGCTGCAACTTTATGGATCCTGCCCTTAGCGGGGGGTTTCAGGGGTAGCGCCCCTAAATCTAAAAGAAAATGTAGAATTGCCTTGTAAAAGTATAGTAATTTCTAGTCAATCTGGGTTTTTCATTAGGCGGATGATCTGACGGTAGAAGTTATGTTTAGTATAGGGTTTTTTCCCTAGAAGGAAACCCCTCGCTTTGTATGAGGGTATTTTATTGCAGATGTGGATTGTATGTGTATTCTCAAAGCGAGAAACAAATAGGGACACTATGAGAGAGATAAGAGGATATTACAGCGGATCTGCTGTAGGTTGTGTCTCTTCATTTTGTTGGATAATAGAAAGGAAGGACTGACTATTCGGGGTGGACGTAGCCCAAACTGGGTGAACCACATATATCTAGTCTCTCTGGTTTTATGTGTTTTGTGTGCTTTTGTTTTCTGCATATTTTATGTTTTTCATTGCTCTATAATATATAATTTTCTAACAACTAGTATCAGAGTCGAAGGTCTATTTGGCTGATCAAATCGCAGGAAAGAAGGGTTGCTGGTTCGAGTGGGAGTAATGGTGGAAGATGGTAAGTTTAGGGTCGAGAAATTTAACGGCCAAAACTTCCCTCTATGGAAGATGAAGATGGAATATTATCTGTATCAGAAAGATCTAGACCTACCATTGAGCGGAAAAACAAAGAATTCGACAGTTATGATAGACACAGAATGGGAGATTCTCGATAGAAAGGAACTTCGAACAGTACGGTTGTGCCTCAATACGTCAGTAGCCTTCAATATTTAGAAGGAAACAACAATAGAGGGTTTGAATAAGGCATTGGCGAAACTATATGAAAAACCCTCGGCCTCAAACAAGGTATTTCTCATGAAACATTTATTTAATATGAATATGTCAGAAAGTGGATCTGTTGTAGACCATTTAAATGATTTTAATATAGTTACCAATTAGTTAATTTTTGTAGGGGTAAAATTTGATGATGAAGTTAGGGCCCTTTTATTTCTGTGCTCATTGCCAAAAAGCTGGAATGGTTTAGTTATGGCCATTAGCAGCTCTATCTCTGGATCTAGTACTTTAAATCTTGATGATGTTGTCGGTGCTATCCTTAGCGAGAAAATGCAACGGAAAAGCTCTAGTGAGACATCGAGTAATGCTTTGAGTGCATAGTATAGGGAAAGAAAAATGGAAAGAGGAAAGAGCTCAGTATATCACAGTAAATCAAGGAAAGGCAGATCCAAGTCTAGATCGGGGATAGTGTGTTGGAAATGTGGAAAGAAAGGACACCTAAAGAAAGACTGTAGATCTCGGAAGGGAAAAGAAGGAGAGGCATAAAAAGAAAACAATCATGAAGAAAATGTGATAGGTTATGTGTTACAATATTCTCTGATTCTATCTTTTGAAAATGTTACTGATTCTTGGGTGGTAGATTCAGGGGCCTCATTCCATGACACACCTAATAATAAATATTTTCAAGACTATGTTCAAGGAGATTTCGGACAAGTTCATTTGGGTGATGATAAACCCTGTAAAAATGTTGGAATGGGTGAAGTTCTTGTAAAAAAACAAAATGGAAACCAATGGCTATTAAAGGAGGTAAGGAATGTTCCAAATCTGAAGAAAAAACTGATTTCAACGTGGAAGTTAGGCAGTGAAGGTTGTGTGACAACTTTCACAGATAAAACTTGGAAGGTCACCAAAGGAGCCCTGGTAATAGAAAAAGGTGAAAAGGTTGGTACATTGTATTTATGCAATGGTATTTCTAACTTTGTTAATTCTTTAACTTCCAAAGGAGCAGATGCAGCATTATGGCATCACAGGCTCAGACACATGAGTGAGAAGGGGATGAAGATTATTCACTCAAGAAATTTGTTGTCAAGTTTGAAGAATCTTGATTTGGATTTCTGTGAGAATTGTATTTATGGAAAACAGAAGAGAGTCAGATTTCTCAAAGTTTAGAAAGAAAAGAAAAGCAAAAAATTAGAGCTTGTGCATACAGATGTATGGGGACCTGCTCAGGTATCATCTCTCAGTGGCTCTCGTTATTATTTACTTTTATTGATGATGCAACTAGAAAAACTTGGATTTATTGCATTCAAAATAAATCTGATATAGTTGATACTTTCAAGAAATGGAAAGCTTTGGTTGAGATTGAGACAAGAAAGAAGTTGAAGTGTCTGAGATCAGACAATGGAGGTGAATATTGCAGCAAATATTTTGATAGGTATTGTTCAGAGCATGGAATTCACAGAGAGAAGATAGTTCCAAGAACACCACAAGAAAATGGTGTGTAAGAAAGGATGAACAGAAAAATCCTGGAGCGTGCAAGGTGAATGAGATTTCATGCAGGACTGCCTTTACAATTCTGGGCAGATGTTGTAGATACTTTTGTTTATCTAATAAACAGAGGGCCTTCAAGTTCCTTGTATGGTGGTATTCCAAAGGAGGCATGGACGGGTAAAAAGGTAAACTAATCCTTTTTAAATCCCTTTAGTTGAGAGGCCTTTTTCTATATTAATAAAGAAAACATAACAAAGCTTGATGAAAAATCAAAGAAATGTACTTTTATTGGATATGGTGTTAATGATTTTGGTTATCACTTATATAATTATTAAAATCACAAAATCGTTAGTAGCAGAGATGTAATATTCAATGAAAATGTCTTGTATAAGAATCAGTTGTAGGTAAAGAAACAGGAAAAAGAAAACAAAGAATACACAGTTCTTGATGAGATCACAGAAAAAGTAAAGGTGCCCGAAAATAATAATAATCAACAGCCATAACAACAACAACCACAACAACAACAACAGGCACCTCAAACACCTGAAAATGGTGTCAGAAGATATACCAGGATAAGTAGACCCCCTGAACGAGACTCTCCTTCATTATATTATTTATTGTCGACTGATTCTGGTGAACCTAGATGTTATGAAGAAGCAATGCAGATTGAGAGCAAGAAGAAGTGGGAGCTAGCCATGGAAGAAGAGATGGACTCCTTAATGTATAACCAGACTTTGGACTTAGTCAGGTTGCTTGTAGGTAAAACAACATTGCAGAATAAATGGGTTTATAGGCTGAAGGAAGAAGATGGAGGAAAACAAAGGTACAAAGCTAGACTTGTGGTGAAGCGGTTTACACAAAAGAAAGGTATTGATTTTGATGAAATATTTTCTCCTGTTGTTAATATGACTTCAATTAGAACTATTTCAAGTATTGTAGCAATAGACGATTTAAATCTTGAACAGTTAGATGTAAAGACAGAATTTCTCCATGGAGATTTGGAGGAAGAGATCTATATGCAGCAACCAGAAGGATATGAGCTCAAAGGGAAGGAAAAATTAGTGTGCAAGCTAAAGAAGAGCTTGTATGGCTTAAAATAGGCTCCAAGGTAGTGGTATCTAAAATTTGACAAGTTTGTCTGAACAAGGTTATACTAGATGTCACTCTGATCATTGTGTTTATCTGAAAAAGAAAAATGATGGCAGCTATATTATATTGTTATTTTATGTAGCTGACATGCTTATTGCAGGGTCTAACATGCAGGAAATAAATGTGCTCAAAAGAAAATTGGCAAATTCATTTGCAATGAAGGATTTGGGAGCTGCAAAACAAATCCTTGGTATGAGAATAACTAGAGATAGGGAAAATCGCAAATTAACACTGTCTCATAATGAGTACACACAAAAGGTGTTGAAAATATTTAATATGCAGAATAAAAAACCAGTTAGTACACATTTTTCTATCCATTTCAATCTTAGTAAGAAGATGTGCCCTAGGACCCAAGAAGAAATGGACTATATATCTAAATTTCCATGTGCATCAGCAGTTGGAAGCTTAATGTATGCAGTGGTCTGCACAAGGCCTGATATTGCACATGCAGTGGGAGTTGTAAGCAAGTACATGAAAAAACCAGGAAAAGAACATTGGATGGCAGTGAAATGGATTCTCAAATATCTAAGAGGTACCACAAATCAAGCATTATGCTTTGGTTTTTCAAACATTGCTCTACAGGGATATGTTGATGCAGATACGGAAGGTGACAGAGATAACAGAAGGAGCACTACAGGGTATGTATTTACTGCAGGTGGAACAACTGTCACTTGGGTTTCCAAAATCCAAAGTGTTGTTGAACTTTCAACAACAGAAGCAGAGTATGTTGCTGCTACAGAGGCTAGTAAAGAAATGATTTGGTTACAAAGGTTTATGGATGAATTGAGTAAGAAGCATGATATGGGCACGTTATACAGTGATATCCAAAGTTCCATTCATCTTGAAAAGAACTCAAAATTTCATTCCAGGAATAAACACATACATTTGAAGTACCATTTCATACGGTCAGTATTGGAAGATGGACAGTTGAAGCTGTAAAAGATACACAATAGCCACAATCTTGCAGATATGCTAAAAAAAGTTATAACCAGGGAGAAACTAAGAATATGGTCAGTTTCAATTGGTCTTCAAGAATGACGATGAAGATGAGAAACAACCAGGTCCAAAGTGGAGTCATTTTCTAGAAAATTAAGCAGCAATGGAGTTGCTACAATCAATCTCCAAGTGGGAGATTGTTGGGTGTGGAGCTTGATTATCTTGTTTATTTTGTATCACAGCGTTGGACCCCTGTACCTTAATGGGGCGGCAATGCCACCCGTAATTAAAATCTTCGTAGGGTTTCCAGGGGGGGACGGGTGCGAAATTATAGAGCCCCCCCTTGGCGGGGGGTTTCGGGGATAACGCCCTCGAAGCTAAAAACAAATGTAAAATTGCCTTGTAAAAGTATAGTAATTTCTAGTCAATCTGGGCCATTCATTAGGTGGATGATCTGACTGTAGAAGTTATGTTTATTTTAAGGTTTTTTGCCCTAGAAGGAAACCCCTCACTTTGTATGAGGGTATTGTATTGTGGCTGTGGATTATATGTGTATTCTCAGAGCGAGAAACAGATAGGGAGACTGTGAGAGCGAACAAAGGATATTACAGCGGTTCTATTGTAGGTTGTGTCACTTCATTTTGCTAGATAATAGAAAGGAAAGACTGGTTGTTCGAGGTGGACATAGCCCAAACTAGGTGAACCATGTATATATGTGTCTCTCTAGTTTTACGTGTTTTGTGTGCTTGTGTTTTCAACATATTTTATGTTTTTCATTGCTCTGTAATATATAAATTTCTAACAACTGGTATCAGAGCCGAAGGTCTATTTGGCTGATAAACTCACAGGAAATAAGGGTTCCGGGTTCGAATGGGAGCAATGGAAGAAGATGGTAATTTTAGGGTCAAGAAATTTAATGGCCAAAACTTCCCACTGTGGAAGATGCAGATGGAAGATTATCTGTATCAGAAATATCTGTACCTACCATTGAGCGGAAAAAAAAGAAGCCGACAGCTATGACAGACGCTGAATGGGAGATTATCTATAGAAAGACACTCGAAACAGTTTGATTGTGCCTCACGGCATCGGTAGCCTTCAATATTTCGAAGGAAACAACAACAAAGGGTTTGATTAAGGTATTGGCGAAACTATATGAAAAACCCTCGGCCTCAAACAAGGTATTTCTCATGAAACGTTTATTTAATATGAAGATGCCGGAAGGTGGTTCTGTTGTAGACCATTTAAATGATATTAATACAGTTACCAGACAGTTAAGTTCTATAGGGGTAAAATTTGATGATGAAGTTAGGGCTCTTTTATTTCTGTGCTCATTGCCAAAAAGCTGGAATGGTTTAGTTATGGCCATTAGTAACTCTATCCTGGATCTAGTACTTTAAAGTTTAATGTTGTTGTCAGTGCTATCGTTAGTGAGGAAATGCGATGGAAAAGCTCTGGTGAGACATCGGGTAATGCTTTGAGTGTAGAGTCTAGGGGAAGAAAAATGGAAAGAGGAAAAAGCTCAGGATATCGCAATAAATCAAGGAAAGGCATATCCAAGTCCAGATCGGGGATAGTGTGCTAGAAATGCAGAAAGAAAGGACATCTAAAGAAAGACTGTAGATCTCGAAAGGGAAAAGAAGGAGACGCACAGCAAGAAAAAAATCACGAAGAAAATGTGATAGGTGATGTGTTACAATATTCTTTGATTCTTTCTTTCAAAAATTTTATTGATTCCTGGGTGGTAGATTCAGGGGCCTCATTCCATGCCACACTTGATAAGAAAAATTTTCAAGACTTTGTTCAAGGAGATTTTGGAAAAGTTCGATTGGGTGATGATAAACCCTATAAAATTGTTGGAATGGGTAAAGTTCTTGTAAAACAACAGAATGGAAACCAATGGTTATTAAAGGAGGTAAGGCATGTTCCATATTTTAATAAAAACCTAATTTCAACAGGGCAGTTAGGCGGTGAAGTTTGTGTGACAACTCTCACAGATAAAACTTGGAAGGTCACCAAAGGAGCCCTGGTAATAGAAAAAGGTGAAAAGGTTGGTACATTATATTTATGCAATGGTATTTCAAACTTTGTAAATGCTTTAACTTCCAAAGGAGTAGATGTAGCATTATGGCATCACAGGATCAGACACATGAGTGAGAAGGGGATGAAGATTCTTCACTCAAGAAATTTGTTGTCGGGTTTGAAGAATGTTGATTTGGATTTCTGTGAGAATTGTATTTATGGAAAACATAAAAGAGTCAGATTTCTCAGAGTTCGGAAAGTAAAGAAGAGAAAAAAATTAGAGCTTGCACATACAGATGTATGGGGACCTGCTCAGGTGTCATCTCTCGGTATCTCTCGTTATTATGTTACTTTTATTGATGATGCAACTAGAAAAACTTGGATTTATTGTATTCAAAATAAATCTGATGTATTTGATACTTTCAAGAAATGGAAAGATTTGGTTTAGATTGAGACAGGAAATAATTTGAAGTGTCTCAGATCAGAAAATGGAGGTGAATATTACAACAAAGAGTTTGATAGGTACTGTTCAGAGCATGGAATTCACAGAGAGAAGATAGTTCCAAGAACACCACAAGAAAATGGTGTGTCAGAAAGGATGAACAGAACAATCATGGAGTGTGCAAGGTGCATGAGATTGCATGCAAGACTTCCTTTACAATTATGGGCAGATGTTGTAGATACTTTTGTTTATCTAATAAACAGAGGGCATTCAAGTTCCTCGTATGGTGGTATTCCAGAGGAGGCATGGACAGGTAAAAATTTAAACTACTCTTTTTTAAAGCCTTTTGGTTGTGAGGCATTTTTCCAAAATAATAAAGAAAATAGAACAAAGCTTGAGGAAAAATCAAAGAAATGTACTTTTATTGGATATGGTGTTAATGATTTTGGTTATCACTTATATGATTATGAAAATGACAAAATAATTAGGAGAAGAGATGTAATATTCAATGAAAAGGTCTTGTATAAGAATCAGTTACAAGAAAAGAAATAGGAAAAAGAAAAGAAAGAATACACAGTTCTTGATGAGATCACAGAAAAAGTAAAGGTGCCTAAAAATATTAATAAACAATAGCAACAAAAACAAAAACCACCACAATAGCAACATGCACCTCAAACACCTGAAAGTGGTGTCAGAAGATCTACCAGGATAAGTAGACCCCCTGAACAATACCCTCCTTCATTATATTATTTATTGTTGACTAATTTTGGTGAACCCGAATATTATGAAGAAGCAATGCAGGTTGAAAGAAGGAAGAAGTGGGAGCTATCCATGGAAGAAGAGATGGACTCCTTAATGCATAACTAGACTTGGGACTTATTCAGGTTGCCTGCAGGTAAAACAACATTGCAGAATAAATGGATTTATAGGTTGAAGGAAGAAGATGGAGGAAAACAAAGTTACAAAGATAGACTTGTGGTGAAGGGGTTTGCACAAAAGAAAGGTATTGATTTTGATGAAATTTTTTCTCTTGTTGTTAAGATGACTTCAATCAGAACTATTTTAAGTCTTGTAGAAGTGAAATATTTAAATCTTGAATAGATAGATGTAAAGACAGCATTTCTCCATGGAGATTTGGAAGAAGATATATATATGCAGAAACCAGAAGGATATGAGGTCAAATGGAAGGAAAAATTAGTGTGCAAGCTAAAGAAGAGCTTGTATGGCTTAAAACAGGCTCCAAGGCATTGGTATTTAAAAATTGACAAGTTTATGTCTGAACAAGGTTACACTAGATGTCACTCCGATCATTGTGTTTATTTGAAAAAGAAAAATGATGGCAGCTATATTATATTGTTATTGTATGTAGATGACATGCTTGTTGCAGGGTCTAACATGCAGGAAATAAATGTGCTCAAAAGAAAATTGGCAAATTCATTTGAAATGAAGGATTTGGGAGCTGCAAAACAAATCCTTGGTATGAAAATAACTAGAGACAGGGAAAATTGCAAATTAACACTGTCTCAGAATGAGTACATACAAAAGGTGTTGAAAATATTTAATATGCTGAATGCAAAACCATTTAGTACACCTTTTTCTATCCATTTCAAACTTAGTAAGGAGATGTGCCCTAAGACCCAAGAAGAAATGGACTATATGTCTAAAGTTCCATATGCATCAGCAGTTGGAAGCTTAATGTATGTAATGGTCTACACAAGGCCTGATATTGCACATGCAGTGGGAGTTGTAAGCAGGTACATGAACAATCAAGGAAAATAATATTGGATGGCAGTGAAATGGATTCTCAGATATTTGAGAGGTACCACAAATCAAGCATTATTCTTTGGTGGTTCAAACATTTCTCTACATGGATATGCTGATGCAGATATGGCAGGTGACAAAGATAACAGGATGAGCACTACAGGGTATGTATTTACTGTAGGTGGAACAATTGTCATTTTGGTTTCCAAAATCCAAAGTGTTGTTGCACTTTCAACAAGAGAAGCAGATTATGTTGCTACTACAGAGGCTAGTAAAGAAATGATTTGGTTACAAAGGTTTATGGTTTAATTGGGTAAGAAGCATGATATGGGCACGTTGTACAGTGATAGGCAAAGCGCTATTCATCTTTCAAAGAACTCAACATTTCATTCTAGGACTAAACACATACAGCTCAAGTACCATTTCATATGGTCAGTATTGGAAGATGGATAATTGAAGCTGGAAAATATTCACACTAGCCAGAATCCTGCAGATATGCTAACAAAAGTTGTAATCAGGGAGAAACTGAGAATATGTTGAGTTTAAATTGGTCTTCAAGAATGATGATGAAGATGAGAAACAACCAGGTCCAAAGTGGAGTCATTTTCTAGCAAATGAAGTAGCGATGGAGTTGCTACAATCAATCTCCAAGTGGGAGATTGTTGGGTGTGGAGCCTGATTATTTTGTTTATTTTGTATCACAGTGTTGGACCCCTGTACCTTAATGGGGCGGCAATGCCACCCATAATTAAACGTTGCCTGGGGGGTCTTGAGGGGGGCCGATTTCGGGGCAGCGCCCCCGAAGCTAGAAACATATGTAAAATTTTCTTGTAAAAGTATAGTAATTTCTAGTCAATTTGGGTCGTTCATTAGGCGGATGTTCTAACGGTAGAAGTTATATTTATTTTAGGGTTTTTTTCCCTAGAAGGCAACCCCTCACTTTGTATGAGGGTATTTTATTGCGGCTGTGGATTGTATGTGTATTCTCAGAGAGAGAAACAGATAGGGAGACTGTGAGAGAGAAGAGAGGATGTTACAGCAAATCTGTTATAGGTTGTGTCTCTTCATTTTGTTGGATAATAGAAAGGAAGGATTGGCTGTTCATGGTGGACGTAGCCCCAACTGGGTGAACCACGTATATCTGTGTCTCCTTGGTTTTATGTGTTTTGTGTGCTTGTGTTTTCCGCATATTTTATGTTTTGCATTGCTCTGTAATATATAATTTTCTAACAATTTTTTGTATAGTACAGATGATGAGATAGAGAACATGAGTATTGAAGAGCTTAGAACATATGAGAAGAATTGTCGCAATGGTTGGCGGGACTTAATTCTTCATCAGGAAGAGGGCATGGGATCGGTATGTGTTAATCGTTAGGGTGAATATTTTAATGTAATTTGCAATTTACATATACATGTTTATTTGTATATGTTAATCTAACAAAAATGTATCATATGTTCACCATTTGTAGTTAACACGCTTGTTGAATGAAAATTTTGATAATATCATAGTCCAAGGTTCAGGTTTTGGCAATCAAGTTGATATTTTGGGAAATTTTAGTGTTTTTTAAGGTTCATGATGTTGATGTACAATTATATTATTCTATTATTATATCAGTATCATGATGATATTTTTTTAAAAGAAATAATTGTGTACACACATGTATATAATTAAATGTTAATAGATTCTGATTCTGTCGATATTTTCACAATGGAGCCACCCTCTTCTTCCCTGTTAGGAGATGTGCCAAATCCACCATCACAAATATTCAATTTTTCACTTATGTTTCAAGTTATAAATTGAAGTGAAAGTTTCATTAAAAAATGAGATCTAGAGCTTGAGTTATTTTACAGTTTTAAAATTTTTGAATTTTAGGTTTGTGGAGATGATTTCCGTTCTCCAAGGACTTTAGTGACGGAGTGTATGATGGAGATAGGAACATCCAAACAATTTGAACAAGAAGTTGTCTAACTTTTTTTTAATATTATTGCATTAGTTTATGCATTTTAATTTCAAATATATATATATATATATATATATATATATATATATATATATATATATATATATATATATATATATATATATATATATATATATATATATATATCGTGGATGATGCATTGATGCAGAGCCAACATGGGACAATGGAGGGGGAACTACATGAGGTTTGTTCATGATATAAGTTTTGGACATATTTTGCATTTTGGATAGTTGAATTACATTTACTTTTATTAAATGATTTTAAATTTTGGATAGTTGTTACATTTGGCATCTGATCACATGTTGTTATATAATGTTAACTTAGATGATCTTAGATTATGTTTTGTTTTTAAAGCTTGTTGTTTTGTCACTTATTATTTAAAATGAATCTAGATTGAAACTGCAAATTAAAAAACACATGTGGTACATGTTATGCATTTGAACATGTCTGAAGGTTATATAATTACGTGTAAATGTCTATTTAAGGTGATATTTAGGTACATTTTCCATGATCATGTGTCATTTAAAACAATCATATCCATGGTTTCACATATTTAAGTTCATGAATATATGTAACAATTATTGAATTACATTTGCATTTAGTTGTTACATTTTGCATACATGTTGACATGTTGTTATAATGGTAACTTAGATTCAATCTTAGAATAAATGTTTTGTTTTTAAAGATCAAGTTGTTTTGTCATTTGTTATTTAAAATGAATCTAGATTGAAATTTCAAATTACAAAACACATGTGTTACATGTTAAATGCATTTGAACATGTATGAATGTTATATAATTAGGACTTGTCTATTAAAAGTGATATTTAGGTGTACATTTTTCACACATGATCCTGTGTCATTTAAAACAATTATAGATGGTTTTACATATTTAAATTCATGAATATGTAACAATGATTGAAGTACATTTTCATTTAATTGTAAAATTACATTTTTCATACATGATGACTTGTTATAATGTTTACTTAGATTCAATCTTAGATTAAATGTTTTGTTTTTAAAACTCAATTCGTTTTGTCATTTGTTATTTCAAATGAATCTAGATTGAATTTGCAAATTACAATACATGTGGTACATGTTAAATTCAATTGAACATGTATGAATGTTATATAATTAGGACATGTCTATTAAAAGTGATATTTAGGGGTACATTTTGCACACATGATCATGTGTCATTTAAAAACAATTATAGACGGTTTTACATATTTAAGTTCATGAATATGTAACAATGATTGAAGCACATTTGAATTTAGTTACATTACATTTTGAATACATTATGACTTGTTGTTATAATGTTAACTTAGATTCAATCTTAGATTAAATGTTTTGTTTTTAAAACTCAAGTCGTTTTGTCATGTTTTATTTCAAAGGAATCTAGATTGAAATTGCAAATTGCAAAATAGATGTGGTACATGTTAAATGCATTTGAACATGTATGAATGTTATATAATTAGGACATGTATATTATAAGTTATATTTAGGTGTACATTTTGCACATGATCATGTGTCCTTTAAAACTAGCTGGTTAAATACATATTTAAGTTCATGAATATGTAACAATGATTGAAGTACATAAATTCATTTAGTTAAATTAAATTTTTCATACATGACGACTTGTTGTTATAATGTTAGCTTAGATTCAATCTTAGATTAAATGTTTTGTTTTTAAAAGTTGTTTTCTCATTATTTAAAATGAATCTAGATTGAAATTGAAAATTACAAAACACATGTAGTACATGTTAAATGCATTTGAAAAATTATGAATGTTATATAATTAGGACATGTCTATTAAAAGTGATATTTAGGTGTACATTTTGCACATGATCATGTGTCATCTAAAACAATTATAGATGTTTAAATACAGACTTAAGTTCATGAATATGTAACAATGATTGAAGTACATAAATGCATTTAGTTACATTACATTTTTCATACATGATGACTTCTTGTTATAATGTTAACTTAGATTCAATCTTAGATTAAATGTTTTGTTTTTAAAGGTCAATTTGTTTTGTCATTTTTTATTTAAAATGAATCTAGATTGAAATTGCAAATTACAAAACACATGTGGTACATGTTAAATGCATTTGAACATGTATGAACGTTCTATAATTAGGACTTGTACATCTATTAAAAGTGATATTTAGGTACATTTTTCACATGATCATGTGTCGTTTAAATCAATCATAGATTGTTGTACAAATTGCAGGTTAAAACATATATATTTAAGTTCATGAATATGTAGCAATGAAAGCACATTTGCATATAATTCATACATTTTGCATTCAAAATCATTATTATAATGTTTTAATATACAATACATATAGATGTACATATAAAAACAATCATAAAATTCTAGGTGTACATAGATCTGTAAAACAATCATAAAATCTCAAAATTGCATTAAAAAATATCCAATACACAATATTTTTCATTAATGTACATAGAAAGGTTTCTATGGATGTCAGTTGATAGTAAAATGGAAATTACAAAACACAGTACACATTTTGCATTGAAGAATGAGAATTATAATTTGCTTTAGATGTCTAAAACAAGATCATAACTTAAAATCTGCATTATATCAAATATGCTAGATACATACATTTTTCAATAATGACATAAAATTAACTAGCTCATACCAGAGAATGTATTAAATCTTTTAAGACCAGAGAATCTACATGTATTTGTACATGTATAAATTACTTGTTGTTTGCATGTGCAAAAACAATGTACATGTGCAAACACTTGTACATAACATAAAATATACATATAATAATGTAAAACTTAAGAATGCACAAAAAAAAGGCTAACAATTTGTACTTAAGTTCTTTAAGTTCTCAAAGATGAATCCAAGGAGAAGAAATTTTTGGACAGTTCAATAAAAAAAAAATTAATGGAATGCCATCCTCAATTATCCGTTCATGATTAGATTTTGACATTTTCCATTTCTTAATTTTCAATTTTTTCTTTGATTGGACTTCTATCAACTTTATGCATGTTGTACAAACCAAGTGACTATATTGACAACTTATGACATCAGGTTCGTAGTCTTGAAAGTAAACATAATCCTTAATCTGATGATTTTGTTGGAAAAAATATTCTTTCAGTATAATAGACCCTTTTTCGTGTATAAACGCGTTATCATCATAGTTTTCCAATAATTTCATCTTTCGTTCAGTGCAACGAATCAAATAATACTTGACATTTTGTACGTTGTTAGTAGGTGCAACTATAGCAAAAACATCTCCTGCACAAGAAAACAAGTACATAAATTTATATCATAATTAACATGAAAATTTAACTTTAAAATTAACATGTGTACTTGATTTTATTATCTATTTCTATATCTCTATCATTTGAAAGAAATTGAAATATTACCTTCTCTAATAAGATCAGAAACTTGATTACCTTTGAATGATACTATAGTCCCCTCTAATTGCATCTCTTCAAAGTTTGCAACAAACATTTTCCCCTTTGTATTTAGTGTGATATGTTGCCAATATTTTACATACATTTTGTTTTCACAAACATCATTGGATTTTGTGTCGTCTATGAAAACATGAAAAAAACAAGAATATTTTCTTTTATCAAATGCAAACACATTTTGGTACTTATTTGTTTTAATTGAATGCACTTTTTTAGTCCCTTTTATTGTTTCAACGTCATTTCCAATCGATCTATCTACATCTTCGACCCCAATATGCCAAAAAAACCTATATGGAAAATTCAAACAATAATATAAATATGTTATTTAAAATAAAATTAAAGATAGTAATTGTGATAAATAGTGTTTAAAATTCGAAAATTAATAAAATTAGATCATGTATATTAAACTTATACATCTATATATATGCAAGTTAATTTTTATATATGTACATGTACCTTTGTACTCCCCTTGATCGGTCAGTCTCATGCTTATTGCAGTGATGCACCATTGAACAACTTGTTCAACTGAGACATGTCGGTGTGCAGAGTGGTCCATTTGATATCTTCGAAGTGCTCATTTTATACATGCCCCTGCACCATCATGTTCTCCTTTTCCATGACCAGTCTCAAAGAAATTCCAACAATGTTTAATGCAAGTTCTCATATGAAGATGCCACAACCAAAAGAATGATCGTGAAGATTTAAATTGACCTGCACATCCATCTGACCATATCCAATGTTCATTGAATTTTATTACACGAACTTTCAATGAGAAATAAACCTTATCAAAACAATGTTGTACAAAATGTGTATCATGTGTACGATCGTCACTCATATAAAAGTGATATTCTTTAATAACATGTCGATTTTCACTAGTGCTTTCTATATGATCAACATTTTGTTCAACATGTCTATATAGAATATGGACAAGCATAGAGACTTGGTCATAATGATAATATTCACTCTGTATTTCCTTTTGTGGAAAAAATGTGTAATTCTCTGCAAAATCAACTATGGAAAAAATGGTCCCTCGTGGAAAAACTTCACAGGATTTTTTCAATTGCAAGTCCTACCATCAAGCTCTATGGGAATTCTTGGTGTATTTGTAAATTTCTCCCTCAAACTTTCTCAAAAACCCTATCAAAAAAATTTCTTATTCGTGTAAATCAATCCTTTTAGCACTTGTAGTACTACTTAAACCAATCGATGTATGAACATATTCATATCTCTTCCGTTTCACTTTTATGTTGGACAATGATTGATCATTTATATCAATAGGATATTTGTTGTGAAATAAAGTAAAAAATCCACAATGATCGCATTTTTTACCAACATATTTTTTTTGGTAAAATAATTCATGGATTTCTCTTGCACATAGAATTTGAGATATGAAATCATGGATAGTGGAAGGAGGTGAATTTTTCCAAAAAAAATTACAAAAATTATGTCATAATATAATTGAAATTCCACATGATAACAACAACAACAAGTGTCACGTACAGTGATAGGTTTAACATACCATGGTTTTTGTTGCACAAAAGAACTGATTAAGACATTAATTTCATGATTCTCTTCAATGAACTTGTTGAACAACTCTATGTGAGTGGTGTCCAAGATATGCTTTGCGTGTTCTTCGTATTGATTTCGTGCCATTCTTCGCCGCAAGACATCTCTTGCTTTTGGTGAAACACGTGATTTTTTCATCCAATTTTCATATATTATTTTCTTAACATCTTCTCCAAGTATATATTTATATGGTTTCCTACAAATAATTGTCCAGCAAGCAAGTTCATTATTTACGTCTATTTGAAATCGAAATTTCCGATGTTTGTGCAATGTTTTTCATGAGGTCCCTAATGCTTGTGCCATAGATTTTACCAAACGATTATCTTTATTACTTGATGTAACCACTGCCATTTGTATTTCTCTATGTGCATCTAAATGAATTTTCTTTGTAGATCTTCCAATTTAATTTAGAGCACTATTTATATTTTATATCACATTTTCCTTCATCTTTTTTATCTTTTGTTGATTTTCAAATACCCAATAGAGACGCAGTCTCCATTAATTTCTTTTATGTTAAGAGACTTCTCAAAATTTGGGCTTGAACTAGCACATTTTCATCTTTGGAGAACATATCAATAATTTTGTTAACACGATATTGTATAACATGGTCAACTTTTTTATCTCCATATGTGTCAGCGTTAAAATTTTCTAACATCTCATCATCGATCTTGATTTCATCCGTACATATGAGAATTAAATGTACAAAATGAGTTTAAATATTGAATAAATAATTAAATTAAGAAATATGTATAATTTCAATAATACACATTCAACATATATATACATACCTGGTTATTCAATTTCTTCACTTGAATTTATTTCAACATTTTCAACATATTCAATCATTGGTTCAAAATATCTTTCACTTTCTCTTTCAAAATTTTCTATCTCATCATCAATGTTATGAGAAATATCTCTCTGTTTACATTACAAAATATTTTTCAAATTAGTTCATCAAATAAAATTTAAGTTTCATGATACACAAGTTAAATTTTAAATATCATTTATAATATTTACATTTACATACTTGCTTCAACTTCTAGTTGAGGTTGATTTTCCCTTTCAATATTTGAGCTTTATTATCTCCTTTTTTGCGATATTCTCTCTCGTGTTCTCTAGGAGCCTTCGGGTCTATTATTCAATCATATTTTCTCTTGCAATTTCTTTGATTTCCCATGATAATTTAGTATGAAGTTCAAAACATTTCCTTCAAAATCTTGCAAAAAAAGACTCACTATCAAAATTTAGACAAAAACTCACTTCAAAAAATCATCACAAAAGATTTAATTTCAAAAAAAGCTCACTTTAAAAAAATTGCACAAAAGACATACTTCAACCCAAAACACTTACTTTAAAAATTCTGCCAAAAAATGTCTTTTAAAAATGAAGCTCAAAATATTTCCTTCAAATTCCTCCAAAAAAATCTCACTTTAAAAAATTAGACAAAAACTCACTTTAAAAATCATTATAAAAGATTTACTTCAACCCAAATGTAATATTCCCAATTAACCATGAGCTAGTTGGAATATTAATTTTTGTTTTTGCTTCTTTGTTTGATGAATAAGAGGGTATGGGGACCCATAAATCTCTTTAATAGGAATAAAATCACTCCTAATGTGAAAGGAGGACATCTTAGCAGCTTAATTAAGCACCCTTGTGTGTGAAAAGGGGCTCGATCATGAAGACTGGGTCAACTTTGACCAGATCAATAACGTTGTTATGGAGGAGCGGATATTTAATGAGGGACAACGTAGTTTTGGAGGGAGATCTCATGCATGGAGATAGTGACTTTCATTATTGGGGCCAAGGGTGAGGAAGCTCACCACTTATATAAGGAAGAGGATGGCAGCCATAGATATTATGTTATGTTTTGATATTTTATATTTTATGGTATATTTAGACTTGTTTCTCTCTTCAGCTGTTTAGCTAAGATTGTAGTGTTGTTTAGCACATGGTGTTCCCAAGCGGGAATCCCACCTCTATCCTTGGGGAACTTCTAGTGTCCATTCAGGAAGAGTATTTTCACTATATTTCCACATTGAGGCATTAGGCCAAAGCTTCAGTCTTATGATACAACGCATTTCTTGTTGAGGTTGTGTTGCGTTGTAGGGAAAAAGTTGTGGAGGGTTGATCTGGGTCACTTCAGTGCTTATTTTCAGTGGAGGAAGGTATCCTTCCATTGGGAGGCCAGCAAGGAAGTCCCTGGAGCTTATTTGAAATATTTGGCATCAAGCCACATTATTATTTTCCCCTACAATGCAGTTTTAGTTTTGGACTACGTTATTTTTGGGAGGAGTTGCAGGGGTGGTTTCAGTACACCGTTTGGGGAGAAGGTTTTCTAGAGAAGGGATCAGCCTTTCATCTAGAGAGTCTATTGGAGGAGGCTATATTCTTTGCCATATCATATTGGCCACATATTTCCAATTATATTGTTGCAGTGAATCTTCGGCCCTAGGGCTTTGGTTCATTTCTTGTATATTGGTGTATTTCTGAAAACCCTCTTGGGTTTCTTGTTGGAGGTTGTATAGAGCCTATATCTTCATTTGTTGTACCTTTTGAGGCATATATCAGCCATTCATCTTTTGTATGTCCATTTGTTGTAGAAGTGCACCTATGACTGCGTTGTACTAGTCTTCCGGCATTTTGTGTAGTCACAGCACCTCATTATTGAGGGAATTTATCTATTGGAGGCTTCTTGATTCATGTTATATGATTTGTGACCATTATTCTTGTACATGTTTGTTGCTATTATAATGAATAATAAGGCTCCATATTGGTCTCTCACATTTATGAATTGATCTTCACTGCTATTTCCATGTTTGTGCATTATATTCCTGCTTTTCCCATTTGGGAATATTACACCAAAACACTTACTCTAAAAAAATGTCACATTAAAAAATACCCCAAAAAATGTCCTTTTCAAATTTAGCCCAAAAATTTTCCTTTTCAAATTCAGCCCAAAAAATTTCCTATGAAAATTCAACCCAAAAAATTTCCTTTGCAAATTCAGCCCAAAAATATTCTTTTCAAAATTCAGCCTAAAAAATTTCCTTTGCAAATTCAGCCCAAAAAATTTCCTTTCAAAATTCAGCCCAAATTAAGAAAGGTGTGAAAATAATGTTTCCATTTTCAGCTATTTATAGAATTACAAATTTTTTTAGTTTAGGGGCTTTATCGAATTTTTTCTGGCCAATGGAATTTGCGACAAAAAGTTCGGCTGAACTTTTATCAAAAGTTCGGTCGAACTTTTTTGTCATTAAAACTAATAGGAGAGAGTGGAAAAAAAAATTTAGTCAAACCAAAACATCTTCAACTACACGATAGCTCGACTCTGAACACATTTCTTCAACTTCGGAATGGTTAAACTCCATCAAATTTTATGAATTAACTTTCAAAACCAAGACTAGCATTTGCATAATTCAATCTACTTTCAGGAGATACAACTTTTATGAAATTCCATATATATTTACTATTTTAATTAATTTTGTAATAAAATGGCTGCAAAAAAATTCTGAAGGTCATTATGATTCAGTGAAATCAAAATTTTGTATCTCTCAAAATACACTATAAAAAAATTGAAAATATTATGGTGCATTCTGTAATGGGTACTTTTAGATATTTAGTTTATAACTAATATGTTGAGAAACCTGACCCGGACCGAAAAATATTTAAAATCTGCAGTTTTTTCATATTGGTTCAGTTCAAAAAATTCTAGTAATTATGATATGAATCAACTCGTTTCGTAAATATAACGATGTCGAAGTAGAATCTGTCTAGATTATTGTAGCACATTTTTTTCTCAAAACACCAAGTTTTCAAAGAATACACCAACGTGGCTCAACATGACTTTTTATGAATCCCTTGATCGTTAAAGAACACACAATCAATGAATTGTTAAGTTGACATATCAAATGTGAATAAAAAAATTCCAAAAAACAATTAATAGAAAGCTAATAAAATTTATGAAAAGTTTTATTTTTATCGTAAAAGTAAATTCTAAACAGAAAAATTGTTTTGTCTTGAAGAATGTTGAAGAACTTCTAAAAACGATATTTTTTTCTCAAAAAAGGGAAAAATGTGTAACCCAACTTCACATTTTCACCTCATTGTTGTTGGCCTATATTATTTCAACTCTATTTTATACTACAAAATTATGTATTTCAAAATTGGAAATGAAGAGGCATATTGTGAACATCCTTAGAAGACCAAGAGAGAACTCCTCATTTTGTATACCTACATAGAATAAAAACAATCAATAAGCTATGCTTATAAAATATGCATTGTTGAATGAGAATGTGAACTTTTGGACTTCATAAGCTTGTATGAGAGTGTTGATGAGTGACATTCTAGTAAGGGGAAAAAAATTTAAAAGGAGAAGCAAAGAAGATAAGCAACATACAAGAGGGAGGAAATTAATATAAGGTAACCAAAAAACTTGGTTTTGTATTGTGAATGGGAGATTGCACTCTACTTTCAATTTGTAGCTTGATAAAGAATAGGTTTTAGCCTATTGAGGTAGGAGCCTCATGTGGGTTGTATCTTGTACAAAAATTTGTTGGATTTGGAGCTTCCTTGAGGTATCATCCTCCTGTACGTTGGATCCTACATAAAATTTGATGTAATAGGGGAGTAGGAGTTTTCCTTCACATCACTTTTAGCCAAAAAATTGTGCATTTCTCCCTTATGGTTTTCCACTAATATATGGTGTCTTGATGTGTTGCTTGTTTAATGTTGTGTGAATTCTCTTCAAATATGAATAAGTATATATGCAAATGTCTCTCTCTACTCACAACAAAATAAACCATTAATAAATGAACATATATATAAGTCATTAGGTGCATAAGAAGATAATAGAGGACAAGGAAATTAAATTGAGCTAAATAACTAGAAATATACAATTATTGATTCACCACCCTCTCATTAATTTCCAAGAATATATCAATTGGTATTAGATTTGGTTCCTTCAACATCAGTATAACAACTGGAAGGAGATCCTAAATCATTGGAATAAATAGTCAAGAAGGATGCTCAACAAAAAAATCCCCTTCATTGACACAAACTGTGAGTTTTGGAAAGTGAGAATGTGTAGAAATTATATGCACTAAGCATGCATATGTCCTAGATCCACCTGATCTCACACTGTTTAACTTTATGCAAGATACTAAATCATTCCACTTGTTAATATTTTGAGGAAAATTAATTTCACACACATGTAAAGCATAAATAAAAATAATTGCACAAAACACAATTTTTTTTAACTGGGAAAGCCTGAAGCTAAAAACCCCAACTATATATTATGTATCATGGAATCATATGACAATCCTCATACAAAGCTTATCAAGCTCTCAGTACAGTACAATTGTCATACACTAATCAGGAACAATCCTGCAAATCCATGCACCGATCTTTGCCTCCTGCTAGCCTGCCTCCACTGCACAATCCTTGCTGAAGAATAGCTCTGAATGAATTCGAATTACTCTTTCCTTGACTGTGCAATCCTCATTGGCAACTCCAATGTGTGTGTGATGCAATCAATGCATCACTATAGTCACAACAGATATTCCATCTTTCCCTTTCACCTATCTCTCCACTGGGTCTCAACTGAAACTACCATGCACTGTAGTTAACTGTTGTATTTTTCAGTTGATTAATGAGTTATTATTTGTGAATTAATTAACTAATTAATTCACTCCACTCTCACTAGTGTATCATTCAGTTAGACTAGATACAACTAGCTCAACTGAGTCTAACTGAGTTAAACTAAATACAATTCCATAACTACTCTTCCAACTGTGTCATAACTCTGCCACCTGAGTTCTAACTGAGTCCTCCATGCATTAGCTCCAATAAACCCTTCAGAATTGTGTAATTCCCTCAATCCACTGATGTGCCACATCTGTGCACTGAAACAAAGTGCTCCAAGAGAATAGTTTGGTGTTTAGTGTCTTATTATTATTAAGAGCTAATAATAATTGGCATGCATCTATTTTTAGATTAGCAATCTATAAATAGACTTCGCCCAATATTCTAAAAATATAATTTCATCTATTTTTCCAACTTGATCAACCATCCACAAATAGCATCCTGCAACTTCTGAAATATGATCATCATGTCTAAAAATATACATAGTCTAAAAATAGACTTGCGCAAAAAATAGTTTGTGGGCCCACTTAGTGAAGGCGACTCTTTTCACTAAGCTCATCATCTTGTTTAATCTCAATAGAATGGAGACATATTTAATGTCTCTTAGAGTAGAAGTTTGAGCTGTTGTGTTGGTGGGATATAAAGAACCAAATACAATGAGAAATGATAAAGATGTTAAAATGGAATTCATAACCAATGGAAAAGCTATGAATTCACTTCTTAATGGATTAAGTGAATCACAATTTATTAAGATAATGCATTGTAAAACAATTAAAGATATAAGGGAGAAACTGCAAAACATCCATTAAGGAGGTACTAAAGTAAATACTGTCAAATTAAAAGTATATAGAATGTAGTTTGAGACATGAAAAATGAATGAAGATGAATAAATTTCTAAGTTCTTTCTAAGAGTAGATGAAGTTTTTAATGTCCTAAATGGTCTAAGAGAAACAATCAAAGAGAATGTAATAGTCCAAAAAATATTAGGTCATTACTTTCAAAGTTTAATCCTAAGGTTTCATTTATAGAATAGATAACCAACTTTGAGACTCTAAATAGGTATCAACTACTTGGTTCCCTAACAATATACTAGATGATAATTTCAAAAGGAAAGTTAGCTACCAGAGATGAAGCTTTTAAGGCGAGAAATCCTACATAAGACAAGGAAAGAAAATTCAGAATATTAAAGAAAGGTACATGTAAGTAAAAAGAAAAAAATTGTGTTTAAGTGTTTCAATTGTGGAGGAGTGGGGAATTATGCCTCCAAATGTACTTATAAGAATGAATAAAACTAGAGTAGGGGGAAAGAAAAGAACAATTATAATAAAATGCAAAAAGAGAAAAAGTTTAAAAAGAAAAGCTTCAATGCTCAAGAAGATCATAGTGTATCTAAAATATCTAATGAATCTCCTAGTGAATATGGAACTAGTGAATTCAAGTTGATGTCCTTATACTATTTGGAAGAATAATGCAAAGAATATGATGAAGAAGATGAAGATGAGGTAGATTTTGAGGTGGGTTGATCAATTCCCTGGAGGAAATAGATAGAATTAAACAGAAGAATAAGAAGAAAGATATTTTGTTAAAATATGTAAAAGAAGAAACAAATTAAAAGGAAATTATCAAGTTGAAGGTTGATCTTGAAGAAGAAAATAAGGTGGAAGATATTCTGTTGCAAAAAATAAAAGAGAAAATTTAGAAGTGTGAAATATTGGAAGAAGAGGCAGTAACCCTGAAGAAAAAGATGGAGAAGGAACAAAATTATTTGAACATGAATATTCAACACAAAAATATTTGAAAAGTTGTATGTGATTTAAACTCCTAGAGGTATCCACTTATGAAGGTTGGGTTAGGCTATGAAGGCGAATCCAGTGAGATCAAGACATAGGACAAAAGACAATTACCTTTATAAAAGTAGTCAAGGGAGACAATGAAAATACACATTAATATGAGAAAAAAAAAAGTTGAGAATCACTTAAACATCAAAGGAGAAGCAACAAAGGATCACTTCTATAAAATTACAACAGAAAAAAGGAGTGGAAAAACAAACAACAAAGGCTACCAGAGACCATACTTCTTGAGGAGACAAGATTATCAAATGTAAAGAAGGTTATATCCTCAAGTGTCCTCCACTATTAGGTAAGGAAAAAATTTTATGGATAGTATTGTTATTATTGTAAAAAGTTTGGACATAAAGCTATAAATGGTAGAGCTTATGTCAAAATAAATGGGTTGAGGAATCCTAAAAGAAGTGAGTCTAACAATAGATTTGCAAACATCAAAACAAATTTTCCCTTCTCTTTAATATCACTGAGTGTTTCTATAGTCACAATTTTGGGCATAAGTCAAAATAGCAGATCGCAATATCATAACAATTGCAAAATAGATGAATGTATGCAATGGATACAAAACAAATAAGAGAATAAAGTTGATAAGTGTGGCCTAGTTTTTTATTCTCAAGACAAAAACAGTAAATGGTATGTGGAAAGTGGCTGATCTAAACACATGACAAGAGATAAAATCAAGTTTGTATCCCTGGATGAAAATAAAACCATAAATGTCACAATCAGAAATGTTGAAGAAGGAAGAATTAGAGAAAAGGGTATAGTCAATAGGAATAATGGAAGAGGAGAGGTTTAGAATGTATTATTTGTAGATGGTTTGAAACATGACAAGAGATAAAATCGAGTTTGTATCCCTCGATGAAAATAAAACTAGAAATGTCACATTCAAAAATGTTGAAGAAGGAAGAATTAGAGAAAAGGGTATAGTCAGTAGAAATAATGGAAGAGGAAAGGTTTAGGATGTATTATTTGTAGATGGTCTGAAACATTTGTTGCTAAGTGTAATTTATATTTGTGATAGAGGCTATGATGCTCTATTCAAGGCTTAGAATTGTGAAATCAAGTAAGCAACTATTAGGAAAGTTTTCACTAAAGGATTTCAAACATATAATAATGTATATATTTTTAAGGAAGATAATGAAGAGTTGTACATCTGAAAACAAGAAGATTCTTGGCTATGGCATAAGATATTGGGGCATCTCAATTTTGGTCACATCATTAGGCTTAGTAAGAAGAGAGTAGTAGAGATATACCAAAGATAAAAAAAAGCCTCAAAACCCTTATTACAAGTCATGTCAAATGGGAAAATAGCCTCGAAATTTATTCAAAGTTAAGGATAAGTTTTCAAATAGTAAGCCTTTGCAGTTAGTACATATCCGTTTGTGTAGTCCTTCTAGAACATAAGCAACACGAAGAGAAAATTATTTTATGCTAATAATTGATGACTATTCTATATTGATATGGGTAGAATTATTTATAAATTAATCAAAATCATTTGAGAAGTTTAAAATATTCAAAGCACTAGCAAAAAATCAAACTAGGTGCAAGAAAAAGTATGTAAGGTCAGAAAAAGTAGGTCAAATTACTTTAGATGAGTTTGCATAATTTTGTGATGAACTTAGCATAAAAATTAAATGTATTATTGCATACACACCACAACATAATGGAGTTGAACGGAGACATAATAGAATGGACAGATCCATGATGCAAGAGAGAAACATTCCTCAAACCTATTTGGTAGAATTACTACACACAATAGTTCATATTCTCAATATGACACATCTCAAATAAAATTGTGACAAGGCATATTCTGAATTGTGGCAGGATAAGCTAACTTCAATCAAACACTTTAAAGTGTTCAAAGTAAATACTATATTAAAAACAATGATGAAAAGTTAGGAAAATTTTATGCTCGATCACATGAAAGAATATTTTTGGGATTCTCATCAAAAGCTAAGGGATACATGTGTTATAATAAAAGACTACATAATATTTTGGAGTATATAGATGTAAGGTTTGAGAAAGATTTGTCTCATAAGAGCAAAAACACAGGTTTTATCCATCCTCTAGATCATCCCCATGACACTGAATAAAATGAATTACATTATGAAGAAATGGAAAGTACAAAGACTCATTCAATAGGTCCCACAAGGCATGTCCAAAATAATCACACTGATAGTCAAATTATTGGAGATAAAAGTGAAGTTCAAACAAGGAGGAAACTTGTAGAGAAAATAGATCACGCTCATATTTATATGTTGTCACAGATTGAACCAAAGAAATTTTATGAAACAAGTAGAGACAAACATTGAATATATGATATGAACGAGGACTTAGATTAAATTGAAAAGAACAAGACTTGGGAAGTGACACCAAGACATGCTAGAAAGAATGACATTGGTACAAAATGGGTGCTCAAAAACAAGATGAATGAACAGGGACAAATTGTTAGAAACAAAACCAGACTAATATGCAATGGTTACTCATAAGTAGAAGGTATTGATTATGTATAAACTTTTGTACTAGTTGCAAGATTGGACGAAATCAGGATGTTTTTGGAATTTGCATGTTATAATGATTTCAAAGTGTGTCAAATGGATGTGAAGTCTGCTTTTTTGAATGGATAACTTGAGGAATAATATTATATGGAACAACTTGAGGGATTTGTATTATCAGATAATCCTAGTTATGTATGCATATTAAAGAAGCCACTACATATTATGTATGCATATTAAAGAAGCCACTACATTGTTTTAAACAAGCGCCACGATCATGGTACTTTAGGCTAGACAAGTATCTTCAAAAACAAGGTTTCAAGAGAGGAGGAGTTGAAAGTAATATGTACATAAATGTCAATGAAGATGAACTCCTAATTGTGTTTGTGTATGTGGATAATATTATGTTTGGAAGAAACATAGAGTATCATGTAAAATGGTTTGTTGAAGATATGAAGTATGAGTTTGAGATGTAAATTATTGGGTTACTTAATGTTTATCTAGGGCTGCAAATGCTACAAAAGTCAGGAATCATATTCATTTCTCAAGCAAACTACCTAAAATATGTGTTGAAGAAGTTCCAAATGGAAGACTATAAACTTGTCTCAACCCCCATGGAAATTTGATGAAGTTATGTGCAGATGATGAAGCTTTATAGATCTATGATAGGGAGTTTGTTATACCTAACAACATCTAGACCATATATAATGTTGACAATTGTATTAGTGGTAGGATATCAATCAACACCTAATCAGAGTCATCTACCAACAAAAAAATGATATTCAGTGGACTACAAACTATGGACTATGGTAACCAAAAGGGAAGTAATTTACATTAACAACATACACAGATGCAGACTAGTAAGTTGTGTGGATAGCCAAAAAATTAAGAGTGGTGGTGCATTCTACTTAGGAGAATCATTGGTTTCATGGTAAAGAAAAACAATCAATAATATCTCTACCTATAATATAAGTCTAATATATAACAATTGTTTCTTGTTTGGCATAGGTGTTGTACATGAAACAAACTCTACAAGATATGAAGGTAAATTTCAGTGAACCTATATCAATTAAGTGCCATAATACAAGTGCAATAAGTATTTCAAAATATCAAGTTCTTCACTCAAAGACTAAACATATCCCTATAAAGTATCACTTCCTCATAGAACAAGTGGTTGAGAAAACATTGAACATGGAATACATACCCACAAAGAACAAATAAAATATATATTTACCAAGCCACTTGCTAGAGAACCATTTCAATATATGAGGAAAAAATTAGGGATTTCTCTTGCAAACACTTATCACTAGTTTGACACCAAAATAAGAGCCTCAAATACTATAGAGAATATGAAAAGTAATGCACTATCTAAGGGGGAGACTCTATAGGAGAAACAAGGATAAAGAAGAGGAGAAAGAAGCATATGATTGTGTCAAGATTTCGAAGTAGTCAAGAAGCAACATGAAAGAAGGACCATCCTACAATTTCAATATCAAGCCATCTTCTTGATGAATATACAACATCAATCAGGTTTATTATTCAGCTGTTCATTCTTTGATACAAAATTTTATGAAAAAATGTATATATAACATGTAGATAAGTTTTCCCAAATGTACAAAATCTATTTTAACAATTGTATATCTAGTCAAAGCATGTTGAAGATGAGTATAGATCAATGCATATTTGCATAATTATAATTTCTCAAAAAGTTTTAGCCTCTGATGAATATGAATATGCATGTACTATGCATCAAATTATATTAAGATAACTCATGTATTTGGTTGATATTTGATTTGTGAGGAAATAAAACAAAGACTTCTTCAAATATGCCTAGTGAAAGAAAATGTGCTGACACCAATCTAACATGGGTAGATTTTATACATCAAGAAGTGTCTTGCCTAGCTTCTTGAAGCCTTAATCATAAAGAACCATGTGATGGACATCAAAACCATATTATTTTCAAAGTCTAAATGAAGACACATACATCTAGGAGTTGTATTCATACAAAGACATCTAATTTTTGTCCATAATCACTAAGGAATCAATTAAAGTTAGAGATAAACCAAAGCACAATGCTAAGTAGAGTTCTATCATGAAGGAAACCATCAAATTGGTTTTATGATCAGAAGGCCAACATTTGATCAAACTACATTATTGCACTGAAATCAAAATTTGTACAAGAAGTATATATCTATTATCTGTAAAAAGGAGTAAGCATTTGATTATATATATATATATATAATTCATTTTAATCCATTATTATGATTCCCTCAAAATTCTTCCGCTTTGTTACTTCATTCGCAAAGAATTGAATTCCATATCTATTGATGCTATATTTATGACCTATACTCATGTATACAAATGATGAATGTAAGAAGTGTTGAAGTACATTTACAATCAAATAAAAAAGACCCTTGACACCCTTCAATAATGTTTTTGGATATAATCAAATGTTAGTCAAATTAAAGGTCACTTCCTCATAAAATAATAAGCATAGCCTCCTAAATGACCTTATGTAAATTAAGAAAAAAAATAAAAAACAAGGAAATGCTCAAGTCAAATCCAAACACATAGGTAGAGGGAATGCAATATCAAATGTGTTGGAAAGTAATATAAAATGGGTTTTCATATTTAATGTGCCAGCAAGACATATCCAAGGTGTTGAATATCACCATACAACATTGCACTGCAAAGGGCAAACATATATACAAACGTGGAACACTTTGAAAAGAATGGCCTTTGTAGTAAAAGAATAAGCAATATGCAAAAGCATAATACTAGGAAAACACCAATGCATACCATCGAAAGAGATATTACCAGGTTTGAGATGTTGAATATTTGCACATGAAATTAAAAGAAAAACCGAAAAAATCAAGAACTAATCTAGATCCACTTTGTGTGAATTGATCACAAAAGAAAACTCAGAGATTAAACAAGCATTTCAACCAGAAAATGGTAGCCTAAAATGAATTGAGCACTTTTTGAATACCTATTTGTAATACTAATGGAATGAATGTTGGCAAGAATGATATCACAGAGAATAGTAAAGACCATGAGATCAGTGTTGAAAATGGCAACAAGAAACAGTGAAGGAGGCCTCCTGAAACATCTTTCCTGATCCTAGTTGGAAAGTGATCACCTAAACTAGGTGGGGGACCACACAGGTGATTTTTGTTGAAAAGTCTATTTTTAGACTATGTCTATTTTTAGACATATGGAGCATGGTCTAGGAGTTGCGGGATGCTATTCTTGGATGATTGGTCAAGTTGGTAAAAATAGATGGACAACTATTTTTAGACATACAGGTCGAAGTCTATTTTTAGACTGCCTATCTAAAAAATAGAACAGTCAAATATTATTAACCCTTAATAATATTTAGACTATAAACATTATCTTATCCTCTTGGAGCACTTCAGTTTGATGCTTGGATGTGGCACATGCAGCTGATAGAAGGAAATACGCTTTTCCTAAGGGTTATTTGAGCTATTGCATGGTTGACTTCGGTTAGAACTCATGTGGCAGAGTTTGGTGGAGTTGATGAGACAGTTGGTGGAGTTGTGTTCGGTTTAACTTAGTTGAACTAGTTGTATTTAGTCTAACTAATAAATACACTAGTGATGAGTGGTGTGAATTAATTATTAATTAATTCACTAATTATTAACTCATAAATCAACTAAATAACACATCAGTTAACTACAATGCATGGACAGTTCAGTGGAGACCAGTGTTAGAGGTGGGTGAAAGGGTGGGGTTTACTATCAGTTGTGACTATAGTGTGCATGAGATTTTCACAATCATTGGAGGAGATTTCAAATGAGGATTGAGTATTTAAAGCCAAGGGAATTCGAATTCATTCCATTCATTCTCTCATCTTGGATTGCGCAGTAGAGGCAGGCAAATAGTGGAGGAGTTTTGAACCCGTGACTTGTTCAAAACTGAGCTAGTTTGTGTGTAAATTTTGGAGACAGTACTGAGTACTTGTGAGGAGTATTGTACTGAGATTGTTACATGATTCTTCTTCATTATAATATACAGATAGTAGGGGGTTTTCAGCTGTAAGCTTTCCCCGGTATACATACAGTGTTATATGTGTTGAATTTCTATGTGCGCATGTGAATGTTTTCAATACCGCTTGTTGTTTTTATTTCCGCATGTGATGATTAATGCGTAGAAGAGATTATGTGTTATGTATGAAGCTCAAATAGTATGTGACCAGGATCATCTCGGTGAATAAATCTTCATTATTCAGCAAATTTCTACATGGTATCGAAGCGAGATTGATCATCGGATCTATTACAAGTGATTACAACTATTTCGGTAGACAGAGTCTGTAACGGGCCAGGTAGCCTATGGATCCATCCTTTCTCTGAAAGGTGATATATCTAGTAAACGCCCCTACAGTCTATCTCTGTGCTAGAAATACTTTGTTCTCACAGATCCAGAAGCAGTTGAGCTTAAGTTGTTGGAATTCGAATTGCAGAATTGTTTTCTTGGTGTCACAGGCGAAGATGTCTTTCGTCGGATTGCGATTGGAGTATGCCTTGGAAGGCAGCTCGAATTTTATTGCATGGAAAGATAGGATGGAGGTAGTGTTATATGATAATGGGATGTTGGAGTTCATAGAGAAAGAAGTTCCAAAGCCTACTTCTACGGATGCTGTTGTGATTGAAGCTTGGCAAAAGAAGACAACAAGGTGTTGAAGGATTCTGTTGGAGGGCATGAAGGATCATATTGTATCCAGCCTGCATGGTAAAGCTTCTCCATTCCTCATGTGGAAAGCTTTGAAGAATTGTTCCAGAGCAAGAGTGACCAAAGGAAGTTGGCGCTCAAGGATAAACTCAGGAAAATAAAGATGGAGAAGAATGACACTATTCCAGTATACTTGACCAAGTTTGTCCACTGCAGGGATGAGCTTGGGAGTGTAGGAGTTAGTGTGGATGATGAGGAGCTAGTGAGCTTGGCTCTCCTCGGGCTTCCGAAAAGTTGGCATGCATATCAGGACAGTGTCAATGGTCGGGAAAATTTTCCAGGATGGGAAAGACTGTGGTCTGATCTTGTGCAAGAGGAGATCCGGCGGAGTACCAGAGATGGATCTTCATTAAAGATATCTGATGAAGAAGACTATGCTTTGGCTTCCAAAGCAAGGAAGGGGAAGGGCAAGGAGAAGGCTTCTCAATCCGGTGCGGATGGTAAAAAGTGTGACATGTCCAAAGTGAAGTGTTTTCACTATCATGATCATGGACATTACGCCACGAATTGTCCACAAAAGAAGAAGAACAAGCAGGCTGCTGGAGCTGCAGCTGGTGAGGCTCTTGCCTCGCAATTTGAGCTGGACTTCTCATTGATCACATGCATGGTGTCTAGTGCATTGGGATCGGGGTGGTATTTTGATAGTGGCGCTTCCTTTCACATGATGGTAGATTTGAATCTTTTCAGTGACTTGGTGGAGAAAAATCTCCAGATGCATGTTGAGTTGGGCGACAATAGACGATACAATGCGACTAGAATTGGTACCATAACCTTTCAGAGGGAGTCAGGTAAACTCATTCTTTTACAAGATGTATTGCATGTACTAGGTTTAACAAAGAATTTGATCTCAGTCGCAATGTTAGAGGATAAAGGGTATGAAGTTGTCTTTAGAGAAGGGAAATTTTTCCTTTGGCACAAGGCAACGGGACAAGGCAAGAAGTTTGGGATTCAGGAAAAGAATCTCTACAGACTTGAAGTAGATGGGATGTCTACGAAGCTTCCTACTGTTGGGAAGCGGGAGAAATACATGCAACTGATGCTTGAGAGGGAGCAAGTTTGCATGCAGGTGAAAGTGAACCTCGGGGTGTGGAGCAGCCACAAGAGGATCATGGAGTGGGAGAAACCACTCATGCAGAGAAATTTAGTGCCAAATGGGCAGAGGGAGTACATGCAGCTATACCACCAGGTGAGAGGTGGGGCGACATGCATGAGTAATCCCAGGTGGAGATTTCTGGGCAGGATTCATGGAGATGGTGTGGATCTCATGAATTGAACCTGGCTATGAGGTGCCCACAACGCAGCTGTAGTAGATCATTTGGATTGATGCAGGCAGATCAAAGTGACAGTGTCGGATACTGGAGCGCGAATCAGAGTTGACAGCAAGTGCAAGAGTGCATGGGTGCAAGAGTTCAACAGCGTAGTGGTTCCTGATGACATGTGCAGTAGCTAAGCAGAGGTCAAAGACTTTGATGATAGATGCATCAGACTGATTGAGTTGTTTGGAGCCTATTCAGTTTCAGAGGAGTTGCAGAGCAGATGCGTGGAGTTGCATGGCACTTGTGAAGGTTGCAGGGCGAATGCATGGAGTTGCATGTCGCATGCAAAGACAGTCCTTTCTTGTTGAGAGGGAGTGTTGAAAATGGCAACAAGAAACAGTGAAGGAGGCCTCCTGAAACATCTTTCCTGATCCTAGTTGGAAAGTGATCACCTAAACTAGGTGGGGGACCACATAGGTGATTTTTGTCGAAAAGTCTATTTTTAGACTATGTCTATTTTTAGACATATGGAGCATGGTATAGGAGTTGCGGGATGCTATTCTTGGATGATTGGTCAAGTTGGTAAAAATAAATGGACAACTATTTTTAGACATACAGGTCAAAGTCTATTTTTAGACTGCCAATCTAAAAATAGGTCAGTCAAATATTATTAGCTCTTAATAATATTTGGATTATAAACATTATCTTATTCTCTTGCAGCACTTCAGTTTGAGCTACGGATGTGGCACATAATGAATTACGCTATTCCTAGGGTTTATTTGAGCTTTTGCATGGTTGACTTCAGTTAGAACTCATGTGGCAGAGTTTGGTGGAGTTGATGAGACAGTTGGTGGAGTTGTGTTCGGTTTAACTTAGTTGAACAAGTTGTATTTAGTCTAACTGATAAATACACTAGTGATGAGTGGTGTGAATTAATTATTAATTAATTCACTAATTATTAACTCATAAATAAACTAAATAACACATTAGTTAACAGCAGTGCATAGACAGTTCAGTGAAGACCAATGGAAGAGATAGGTGAAAGAGTCGGTTTACTATCAGTTGTGACTATAGCTGTGCATGAGATTTGCACAATCATTGATTGAGATTGCCAATGAGGATTGCGCAGTTAAAGAGGGAGGGATTCGAACTTGGATCTCAAGGATTCTCATCTTGGATTGCGCAGTAGAGGCAGGCAAACAGTGGAGGAGTTTTGAACCCGTGACTTGTTCAAAACTGAGCTAGTTTGTGTGTAACCATTGGAGATAGTACTGAGTACTTGTGAGGAGTATTGTACTATGATTGTTACATGTTCTTGATCATTATAATATACAGATAGTAGGGGGTTTTCAGCTGTAGGCTTTCCCCGGTATACATACTGTGTTTATATGTGTTGAATTTATGTTTCTATGTGCGCATGCGAATGTTTTCAATACCGCTTGTTGTTTTTAATTCCGCATGTTGATGATCAATGGTAGAAGAGGTTATGTGTTATGCTTGAAGCTCAAATAGTGTGTGACCAGGATAATCTCAGTGAATAATTCAGCAAATTATTCAAATTTTCTACAATCAGAAGTATAATTATGGCTTTTCAAAACTGACATGAGCAGAGATGGGCATGAGACAAAAAGGCAAATAATGAATGATATGCATATAAATTAATTGGTCAATGTTATATCCTATGTGTTCATTATAATTCTCTTGACATTACACTGCATATCTTTAATACTACAGGCATTCAGAGAAGCGTTACAAATTTGATTAGCGCTATTTGAATTAGTGTATTGGTATTAAAATGTTCGATAATTTTACTTTGGAGGAGCACATTAAAGACTAAAACACATGCAATATTACGTTGGCATTGGTATTTATAGAGTTCATACATATTAAGGTGGAAATATTACCAATGCGTTGATACATATTACGGTGGTATGTAGTTAATATTTAATGAATGCATTATACACTGGTGATACATGTTACAATGAATGCATTATATATTAACTATAGTGCGACCTTATTATTAAAATGAATGCATTGGTATATAGTTTATATTATCACCAATGAATTATACAAATGTCTCCCTATTACAATGAGTTATTACACCGCTGGTTGAAGACGCTCGTTAATAGAACACTGATATATGGGATATACGTTCTGGTTAAGAATGTTGTATACAACGTTGATTTATATAATATATATTTTGGTTATTGCAATTGATATAGAATATTATCAAGAATGGAAGATATATATATTTTTGTTGATAATGCTCCATAGAATGGTCCATGATGAAATAACGTAATTGCATTGGAGAGCGTTGATGCATTAAGTAATGTTAATATAATCATATTACATTTGGAGCAAAAACTTTAATATAATCATAATACATTTGGAGTGTTCACATTTGGATCAGTGTATTGTTTGCAACGTTGTTTGCAGTGTGTTTTAGTTTGGAGAGCATTATATGGTATGGATCTGTAGTTGTACTGCGAGTAGTGTGTTGGTAATATGGTATGGTTATGCAGTTGCAGTGCAAACAATTGTAGTGCGAGAAGTGCGTTGGATATGCAGTTGCAGTGCTCGCAATATGGTATGGTTATGCAGTTGCATTGCAAACAATTGCAATGCGAGAAGTACGTTGGATATGCAGTTGTAGTGCGAGTAGTGGATTATGTCATATGGATATAGTTTGAAATGTGTTTTTCCAACAATGTGTTCTTCCGACAATTTGTTTGCAATGTGTCCTTCCAACAATCCGTTCATATGTTCTTCCAACAATGTGTTTGCAATGTGTTCTTCCAACAATGTGTTTGCAATGTGTTCATATGTTCTTCATATGTGTATACAATGTCGTGCAACGTTCAAGTCAGCTCTTCATTGCAACTCTACATTGCAACGTTCAAGTCATGGAAAGTGTATTGATATATTATGGAGAGCATGTTAATGCATTGAGAGAGTATAATTATTAGAGAATTCTATATTTCGATTATATATAATTGTTGTAAGTTGGAGAGCATTGAGATCCTTATATATTTTTGATTCATTGAATTTAGGGTTTTATGCCCTAATTTATAAAAGGTGTGGCTGCCCTAATTGCTTCCAAGTGGTTGAATTGTTGATTCTATTCAAACATGGGATAACAATGAAAATTAAGGGCATATGGAACAAATTAAAGGCATTTCATGTCAAAAGGGAAGAAATTTTTAAGAACAACAAAATGTTTTGGCAATAGATATCTCAATTGTTAGTCTTTAGAGTCTTTAGAGTCTTTTCAGTCTTAAAAAATATTTTTATTGATGTCAAAGGGGGAGGTAACCAGAGGTATTTTTTCTCACGACAAAGAGGAGAAGGATCTTTGTGTTTCCATCAATGCAAAAGGGGGAGAATGTTGGTAATGTTGGAATTGAAGTCAAATGATCATGTTAGGGATGCTTGATGTCATTAATTTGATTGTTGTTGATTGTGTTAAGGTTGATTTTCATTGATTGTTAGACTATCATTGTTGCAATATTGCTTGAAGTGCAAATGTTAATAAGTGATGTGAAGTGAAAAGGTTGATCATTCTTAACTAGGTTGATCATTGTTAAATATGTTGATTGGTTATCTTGATGTATGGCTTACAGTTAAAATGAAAAATGACACATGATAACTTGAGACATAAGCCTGAAAATGTATGCTTTTATTAAACAAGAATCCTCAAAGGAATTATAAAATTCTGAATTTCAGATTTGGAAATGAAGAGGTTTGGAAATGAAGAGGTAGATTGTGAACAACCTTAGAATACCAAGATACAACTCTTCATTTTGTATACCTTCATAGAATACAAACAATCAATAAGGTATGCTTATAAAATATGCATTGTTGAATGAGAATGTGAACTTTTGGAGTCAAGAAGCTTGTATGAGAGTGTTCATGAAAAATATTCTGATAAGGAGAACATAATTGAAGAGGAGAAGAAGAGAAGATAAGCAACAGACAAGATGGAAGAAATTAATATCAGGTAACCAGAAAACTTGATTTTGTATTGTGATTGGTAGATTGTCGTCTCCTTTCAAGTTGAGGCTTGATAAAGAACACGTTGTATCTTGTTGTGGGTTGTAGCTTGTAGAAAAATTTGTGGGAGTTGGAGTTTCCTTGAGGTAGCAACCTCCTCTAGGGTGGAGCCTACAAAAAATTGATGTAATAGGGGAGTAAGAGCTTTCCTTCACACCACTTTCAGCCAAATTCATAGTTTTCTCCCTTATGGTTTTCCACTAATATCTGGTGTCTTCATGTCTTTCTTGTTGAATGTTACTCATGAATACTTAATAAGTATATATGAAGATTTCTCTCTCTGGTAACTAAAAAACAAAACATTAATAAATGAACATATACATAAGTCATTATTTGCACAAGGAGATAATAAAAGAAAAGGAAATTGAGTTGAGTTAAATAAATAAAAATATACAATTATTGATTCAACCCCCCTCTCAATAATTTCCAAGCATATATCAAAATATCAGAAGAGACAAAGAACACAGAAAATTAGGCTCCAAGCCAAGGAAAAAACCCACAAGGAGGAAAACCCAACCAACTTCTTTTCTTATAGAATGAGATCAAAGTGAGAAATCCATGATCTAAGAATCCAACCTCCAAGACTCCATGTCAAGCCCTCTAAATTATGTATCATCGTGATATAACCCATAGATTTTTGTCATAGGATATATCATCAATCTAAGCAACAATAACTTGCATCAATCTCTACTCCTATGTCATATGGAGCTCCCTCTTTATCTTAGATCATTTTCTTCAAATATTCCACATTTATTTTATATAATCAATAATAAAGAACTCATATTTACTTTAGAGGTATAACTCAGAAATCTCTATCTTAATTTTAGATATAAAGCCTAAGGATATCGCAAGTCTTCTCATTAGTGAGCCCTCTAAACTTTGCATGCCATTACCTCGTAACTTATTACATAGAAGCACCAAATTAATTTCCATTTGGAGGTGGGTGTCTTCCTATATATAGTTATTCTCATATGAGAAACGACATGTCTTTTGATTGAGCCAACTTGTCATTGAGGAGGGCCTACTTGGCTTCTTTAGATTAATTCACCAAAAATTACATTTTGAAAATTCGTTTTCTTTTTCCTTACAATAATTCCAAATAGGAATTTGACTCCATTACAATACTTTACTCAAAAAATACTAGAAGCATGAAGAACATTTTTGACTAATAAATAGTGATAGTATAGTTTTTTGTTTTTGTTTTTTACATAAAATATAGATTTATACAATTAAAAATATAATTATGAAGATCAAACCTAGTTACATATTTTAAACATATAGGTGGGTATTTGGTACTCTATCAGAAAAAAGAATCTCATGACAAGAATCCTAAAACTTTTGAAATACTTCAAATCCAATATTTACCTGGTGGAAGGCATGCACATGAAAGCTCAAAGCTCTTGAGAATTTTCTGTCCTCAACTTGTCAAATTGTAAATTTAAGACTCTCTAATGTAAAATTATGGACCTAGCTACTCACCAAGATCCACATCATTTAAAATTATATTAAAAAAAAAAAAAAATTCGAAAGTATATGAAATGAACTATGAACATTGATGTACCTTAATGAGGAGAATATATTCATTGATCTACTCTTAGTAAAATGCTTTTAATGTTTAATATGTAGTTATGTTATAGAGATCTTAACTACAACTTATCACACGTCAAACAAAAAGGAATGATTGTTATGTGGGATTTATGATTGTGAACAAAATTATCTCCCCTAGGTTCAATGGCCAACCTAGAAAAATAGAGAGATGAGGAAACCAGTGCTTTCCTTAAGTAAGTAGATAATTAAATGAAGCCTACCTAGAATCCATCGCATGCTTCACTCCTTCTTTAGCTTGAATGCTCCAGTTCTAGCTCTAATTTCCAAAATTAGAACGTGCATAGTAAGATAACACAAGCCGAGAAACTACAAGATCTATACAGTATCATATAAGTACTATATTCTATAGATCAACATGGTATTGAAATATATGAAATATCGAGATCACATATAGGAAAACATAGAATTATTTTCATTAATATAAATGGAATGAGACTACAACCACAAATAGGTTGATCTTGTATAATAGCTCCTCCAAGTTATATTTTCCTTTCCTTGTCACAATATGCAACTCCAATCACCTTAATTGCATGGAATAATACCTCTACACCTCAACAGTATAAGGGTAGAATCACTCCAAAAGCCAACCCCTAGCATATGGAAGGTTGTAAATATAGAGAGTGGGTTAAGTTGGGAGTTCTTATCCAACTACAAATCTAAGGTTTTAGATCGACCTTTGATGGGAGGATGGGATCAAAGGATTAGGGATGGAAAATCCAAGGAAGTATAGGATAGGATCTGAATGTTTTATCTTAGGTAAATGGTTGTAAGAAATTATGGAAGCTTTCGGAAATTCTCTCTTTTCCCGAATTTCTAGAACCAACGCAAGTGCAAAGGGGAGCAACCTGTAGGTGATAAACATTGGCCATAGTGTAGAAAAATGTAGGTGAATGTTGTCTACATGAAAGCCAGGGAGTGTTGGTCCTAAAACTGGCTCAGATGAGGTGGTTTCGGGCAGAAATTCTAGGAAATGAAGGAGGTTGGCTTAGGGCTTGGTGTAATTATGTTGAAAAGGGGGAATAAGATGTTCATTACTCCCATTAGGAGGCCTAATGACTAAATGTGACACAATGTATTATACCCCCTAAAGCACAAAATGAGAAATTATGACTGATGACTGAAGTGCTTTAGCTTGTGAAAATTCGGGATCAAGAACAACCAGTGAGCTTCATCTGTTGCAATACATTTATATCATGATATATTTTTCTGAGGGATGCATACCCATACTCAAAAAATAAGCTAACACAACATGTACAATGATCAAAATATGCTTCCACAAATGCAACTAGTGGACCCATGACTGAATGACTTTCTGCATGATCATGGCCATCATACACTATGATCTCTGTATAACTCCTAAAATCGCAACCCAAATGGATGAAACTAGATCTAGGGTCTTCTATCTTGTTCACACAACCAAACAATGTATGAGTCTAACCATGTGAATCAATGAGATGAGGTCGAACATGGTAGACACCATCTGATTACCGTCTAATGATGTAAGTCGTCAACAAATGCAAGAGAAACCATCAATGATGTTAATGGCTCTCAAGGTACTACAGTAAAATTCGTATGGTGTGAATAAATAAGTTGATGTAGAACACCACACAGAGTTTATTGGTCAAAGGTTGATGATGTAAACCTATTGATAAGAGTGTGAAAATTTTCCATTGTTGTATGCAAGCACCAAGGTACCAAAAGGGTGTTTCTAAGTCAACTTCTTGGATGATGTTTTCATGTCGACAGGAAGCGACCTGTCGCAAGAGGGCCTTTATGTACCCCCCATCAATGACACGAAATATGTATTACGATTGAGACAAAATTATGTTGATACGAAACTAGATCAAGAAAAGGAAAACATGGAATGAAGCCTTAATGGTATTGTAATGGATATCAACTGAATGACTTCTCCTGAACATATAACGACACTAAATGGAGTTCAAATAATTGAATCAAAACCGATATGGAGGCTCTGAAAAGGTATGATGAATCGAATTACAAGCAAATTACCCAACCCAACAACCACGAAGATGAAGTGGAAGAGTGTCATGTTCAAAAGAAACTTGTTACCATTAGTGTTGGCTTGATGGGGAATAGATCGAGGTTCAAAGTGACTGCGAAATCCAAAAAAACCCACTATTACCGACCCTTTCAGCAACGATCTTCTTGCCCATATCAAAGTCTCACCTGAATCAATATAAGGGGATTCTAGAACTAGATTTCTGAATCTAGAGGGACATTAGACTATGGATTAGGGATTTTCCTTCTTATCACATCTCAGCAGGTCAGATCTATCACTATTACCAACGTTTTTCAACACAACTATTAAACTTACTCACAGACTACATGATCTTACTTATTCATGCATTAAACATATAAAAAACCATAAAATAGATTGTGTTATTAGTTATAGAACAAAACCCTTATTCAACATAGATATTCATAAATAGTAAGAAAAAAGAAAACACATCATTATAACTCATATTTTCTCAACAGATCATTCATTAACATCCATATCTATCTCATACATCCACTTTCCACCCTTTTCACACAACGTCAAGGGCCTTTGCACACAGCTGCAATATTTCCTAAGGTATCCACACACACAGCTACACGAGCCTTTTCCTCTAACCCAAAAAATAGACTCTATCTCAGTTTGGAATCCAAATGCATCACAAAATATATCTCATTCATAACCTACCTATGAATTCTATGTAGACTTCTTATATAGATTTGGCTTTTACAATACTATGGTCCCAAACCATGGGCAGAGTCCAACATTCACAAAAAGTCCAATCCCATTACATAATAAGGGGTTTTGACCCACCGCAAAGCCCCTAAGACCAAAAAATATACTTCACTTTGCGTGTTTCGTTCCTAGATCTATAGAGTCTTTACTTCACAGGGAATCCCAGCTCCAATAGGCCCCCAACACAAAACTTTGACTCGTCCCTTGTCACAACGGTGATGTGCCATCAATCTTTTCTTTGATGTTGTGCAAGGCATACTTCAATAGAGGAACTGCATCGGTGCATTTCTTTGTAATTTTCTTTTCTTTTCTAACTAGAGCCATGTTGTCCTAAAACTCGCTCGCTTAATGCCCACTCGCTTGATTCACACTCTCTTTTATGTACAGCCCATTTATATTTTTATGCCCCCGACCAACTATGTGGAGCATCAACACTCTACGACGACCATATATCCATTACGAATTTCCAGGGATGGAGTCGGATCTATAAAGTTTTAATCTACTACCGTTGATATGATAATGGAACCACTCCCCATTTATCTTGGCAAGTTGGACTGTGCCTTTGTCTGTCACTTCCCAGAAAATATACGGGCCTAACTAGTGCGTTTGCAGCTTCCCAGGGAACTTTTCAAACTTGATGTCGTATAATAGAACTGGGTCCCCATATTTGAACCTATTTTTCTTCATATTTCGATCATGTCATGCCTTCTATATTTCCTTTGAACTTGCTGATGAAACCTGGAGATGAAGCAATGCTTTTCCAGCTCGATCAACTATGCCAATCTCTGCTCCATGATGTCTCTGTTGGCCATATTCGTTACTGCATAAATGCATAGAGTAGACACAATATATTCCATGGGAATTACTGCTTCTTGTCCATAAACTAATTGAAATGGAGTATGTCGAGTCAGCTTCTTTCAGGTGGTTTTGTAGGCCCATAAAACATCAAGAATGTGCAAGTCCTAGTCATTTCTGTTAACATTCCATACTTATGTTAGCACATTCTCCAATAGTTTTTTGAAATCTTCTACTGTGACATTTACGTGGGGGTGGTATGGCGTACTCTTGTGGTGATCGACCTAGAATTCTTTATTAAGGCTTTGATATGCTCTTAAGGAAATTTGTTTTTAGGTCCCTATATTACTAATATAGTCCCTTATTGTTGTTAGTGTAACCCCCTTATTGTTAGGTCAGTTAGGATTACATTGTGGCCCCATGGACTCCTATATATAGAAAGGAGGTTTTGTAATTTGTATCATCCAAGAATTTTTCATTCATGTAATGTATTGGAGGTTTCCCCTTTGAAGTGGCTTATTTCTAAGGCATTGATATCTCTTTTCTTCCATTTTTTGAGCTCGTTTCACAACATTTGATATCAGAGCTTTGGATTCTAGGGTTCCGCTGCTCCAAGCAGGTCATCGTGGAATTTTCGTTATAACGTTTTTTCTACGAAGGTTCAGAAGATAAAAGTTTTAGAGTGAGAATTTGACATCTTGAGGCACATTTTTGCAAAATTTTAGAGCTTGATTCACAACATTTTCGGAGATATGATCTATGGAATTTAGGGCTTTTTGCAGGCTCTTGAATTTAACTTAAAAAGGTCATCATAGAATTTTCGCTATAAATTTTTTTCTACAAAGTTTCAGAAGCTACAATTATTAGAGCGTGAAGCAAAAATCCTAAGGAACATTGTCACAAAATTTCATAGCTTGGTTCGCAATATTTTTGGAGATATGATCTGTGGAAGTTAGGTATTTTTCAGGCTCCCAAATTTCATCTCAAAGAGGTGATCGGGGGAAAATATTCATAACTATATCTCTGACCATCGGATTTGAATTCTATAAAAATTGACTGGAAGTGCATGGACTGTAGTTTCCTGTCTATACATTTCAGAGCCAAAGGAATAAACAACGACACGTGGCAAGTCGTACAAGTTTTCTCTATTGAACCAGTCCATAATTAGGTCATTGTGGGAGATTGGACATAACTTTGTCTTGAAGAATCCAAATCAAGTCAGACCTGTGGCATTTGAAATAAGCTTCAGAGGACTACCATAGGGCCAAATTTCAGATATTGAGGATCAGCAAGTATAGAGATAAGTCAATTTCAATATTGAGCTCCTCAAAAGCAAGTAAAAGGTGTGTATTTGTTTTCTGAATTGCATAAGTCTTGTTTGAAGAATCAAGTTGAAGTGATTCCAAGGGAATATTGTAGAATAGATATCATCATTGGATTATAAAATGGCCCCTAAAAAGAATTCAACACCCATTAAGCTCTTAGAAGGCTCTACTATGACTCATGAAGACGAAGAATGGAAACATGACATATAAAAATTACAAGAGCAAGTGCAACAAATTTCACTCTCACAAAGAGCAACAAAAAATGACATGGAAGTTTTGAAGGAAGGCATTGAAACTAATATGGATGGTTTGAATAAAGGCGTTGAATCTAAAATGAATGGTTTGAAGAATGGCATGGAAGCTAAGATGGATGGCATGGAAGCTGGCATGGAAGCTAAGATGGATGACATGGAAGCTAAGATGGAAAACATGAAGAATGATCTAAAAGAAGACATGAAAGGTTTGACAAAGTTGATACAATAAATTTTTCCTAATGGTGAAAAGATCGTAGAGGACACTAATGATGAGAACAAAATAAATGTTAATCATGATTTCATAAACTCTATTGTTGGAGGGAAGAACCACCATATTCCAAAAATGGATATGAGGAAGTTTGATGGAAAGGATCCTGTAACATGGATACTATAGATGGAGCAATATTTTGATCTCTATAATGTGAAAAAAACACAAAAGGTACGCATTGCAACTTTACATTTAGAACAAAATACATTTGTATGGTATTGATGGCTTTTCTCCCGTAAAAAAATTGTCACTTGGTCAATTTTTACGAAGGAAATGATAGCATCTATTTCTGCAGATCTCCAAAAAGTCTTGGATAATAATTCCAAGGTGTTTGAAACTCCCAAAGGACTCCCACCTATTCATGATCATGATCATGCTATTCATTTGATTCCAGGAAGTTTTCCTCCAAACATCATGCCTTATAGATATCCTTATGTCCAAAAGAGTGAAATTGAACGTATGATTGTAGAAATGTTAGAGGCGGTTATAATTCAACCTAGTCAAAGTTCTTTCTCTGCCCCTGTAGTATTGGTACACAAGAAGGATGGATCATGGAACATGTGTCCGTATTATAGGGAGCTCAATAAGTTCACCATTAAAGATAAATTTCCCATTCCTATGACTGATGAATTATTGGATGAATTGCATGGAGCAATTTATTTTACCAAGTTGGATCTTCATTCAGGATATCATCAAATTAGAATGAAGACTGAAGATATTCCAAAAACAGCATTTCGAACTCATGAGGGTCATTATGAATTTTTGGTCATGCCTTTTGGCCTTACCAATGCACCTTCTACATTTCAAGGGTTGATGAATTCCATTTTCAAACCCTTCCTTAAAAAATTTGTGCTAGTATTTTTTGATGATATACTAATCTATAGTAGGTCTTGGAAGGATCATGTTGAACATGTTGACAGGGTGCTCAAACTATTGCAGGAGAAACAATTATATGAAAAAACATCCAAATTTTTATTTGGAGTACAGGATGTGGAATATCTAGGTCATATTGTATCTCACGATGGTGTTAAGGTAGACCCTAACAAAATTAAAGCCATTAAGGAATGGAAAGTCCCCACAACCATAAAGCAGTTGCGAGGATTTCTCGGGTTAACAGGGTATTATCGCAAGTTTGTTAAGAATTATGGGAGAATAGCATCACCTCTAACAACATTATTGAAGAAATATGCATTTTCATGGACTCCTGAAGCAACTAAGGCCTTTGAACATCTTAAAGAGGCAATGTGCCTAGCACTAGTCTTAGCTACGCCAAACTTCACAAAAACCTTTATTGTGGAATGTGATGCCTCAAGAAATGGAATTGGTGTTATTTTAATGCAAGAAGGAAGACCCATTGCTTTTGAAAGTCATCCAATCAAAGGAAAGTATTTACAGAAAGATATTTGTGAGAGGGAAATGTTATCAATACTACATGCACTAAATAAAATGGAAAACTCACCTAATGGGAAGACACTTCAAGGTAAAAACTGATCATGATTGTCTTAAGCACTTTTTGGAACAAAGAATATCTTTAGAAGAGCAGCAAAAATGGGTCACAAAGATGTCAAAGATGTTGGGTTATGAATTTGAAATAATATACAAAAAAGGGAAGCTAAATGTTGTTTCATATGCACTCTCAAGAAAGAATGAAGAGGTGGAAGCATTGCTTTGTGCCATTTCTATTATCCAACCAGATTGGATAACCGAAGCAAGAGATGAATGGAAGAAGGACAAAGAAGTGTGGACACTCATTCAAAAGTTGCAGGGAGATCCTAGTACATCTGATACATTTAGTAGGAAAAATGATTCCTTATGGTACAAAGATTGCTTATATATTTGTAAGAATTCCCAACTAAAACAAAAGATTCTTTGGAATTGCACACTTCTCCTTTAGGAGGACACTCAGGATTTTTAAAAAGTTACCACAGGGTGAAGAAAGAATTTTTTTGGGATGGCCTTAAATCTAATATTCAAAATTTTGTGGCGGAATTTTTGGTTTACCAGCATAATAAAGTTGAGACAATTAAGACCCCGGGTCTTCTACAACCTTTATCCATTCCAATTCAACATTGGGAGGAGATTTCAATGGATTTTATCATAGCTTTAACTAATTCTGAAGGAAAGAGTGTCATCATGGTGGTAGTTGATAGACTTACCAAGTATGCACACTTTTGTGCGTTATCTCATCCATTTAAAGCAAGTACAATTGCTACTACATTTAGGGACACAATTCAAAAGCTACATGGAAACACAAGGGTTATTGTGAGTGACAGAGATCCCATTTTTACTGAAAATTTTTGGACGGAGTTATTTTCTTATTTGGGTACTCAATTAGCTCATAGCTCATCTTATCATCCTTAATCTGATGGTCGAACTGAGATAGTAAATAAATTTTTGGAAGGATATATTCATTGTTTTGTATCTAATAAACAAACACAATGGGTCAAGTGGTTACCTCTCGCTGAATGGTGGTATAACACTTCCGTCCATACTGCAGCAAAAATGACCCCATTTATGGCACTTTATGGATATCATCCACCATCCATCACATCATCTTTAAGATAAAATTCAAAGGTTCAAGCAGTGGAAGATCACATCGAGCATCAACAAGAAGTTCTCCAACTCTTAAAGGATAACCTGAATTTGGCACAAAATCAAATGAAACAACATGAAGATCAACATCGTAGCGAGAGAAGTTTTGATGTAGGAGACTGGGTATTGTTACGACTACAACCATACAAATAAATGTCCCTCAAGCAAGTTAACAAGGATAAGAAATTATCACCAAAGTACTATGTTCCTTACAAGGTGTTGCAAAATATTGGTACTATGGCATACAAATTGGAGCTTCATGCTTCTTCACCAGTGAATCCAGTTTTCCATGTTTCATGCTTAAAGAAGGTTATAGGTGAAAATCTTCCACTTCAAACAATATTGCCAGAACTTGATGAGGAAGGAAAAATCATATTGGAACTTGAAGCAGTCACAGAAACAAGAACTCGACAGCTATGAAATCGATCAATTTCAGAGTATCTCATCAAGTGGAAGAGCTTACCCACTGAAGATTCTACATGGGAGGATGAGAATTTTATACAGAAGCACCCAGAGCTACTCAAGAATTTAGGACAACAATTTTTTGAAGGAGAGGGGCATGTTAGGTCTCTATATTACTAGTATAGTCCCTTATTGTTGTTAGTGTAACCCTCTTATTGTTATTATTGTACCCCTGTAACCCCCATATTGTTATTATTGTGCCCTTAAATTATTATTGTTAGGTCGGCTAGGATTACATTGTGGCCCCATGGACACCTATATATAGAAGGGATGTTTTGTAATTTTTATCATCAAAGAATTGTTCATTCATGTAATGTATTGGAGGTTTCCCCCTCGAAGTGGCTTGTTTCTAAGGCGTTGATATCTATTTTCTTCTATTTTTGGAGCTGGTTTCACAACATGTGTTCCCTGGTCGCTCATCAAAATTTTTAGATAACCAAAAAGTGACATAATATGCTCGAAAATGAATTTTGTTACCGTATCTGCAATGAAATTATTTAATGGTTGTGCTTCAACCCAGCAAGTGATGTAATCAGTTGCAATAACAATGTACTGTGCACCTGTCTTATTTCCCGACAGATCGATTGGACCTACAAAGTCAATCATCCATTTATCGAAAGCTTGCAACATTACTTGTGGTTGCAACGCCATTTGATCTCTTTGCAATGGTCTTCCAGTCCTTTGACAAACATCTCATATGCTACAATATGCCTTTGAATCTTTATGTATTGTAGGACACCATAACCTGACACGCAAAATATTCTGCACAGTAGCTTATCCTATGTAGTGACCTCCATCGATTCTACCATGTGCTTCAACCAGTATGTTGTGTCATTCATTATCAAGAACATATCTTTGCAAAATTTCATCATCCCCCATTTTATGCAAGTTTCCTCCAGTCAGAGTAAAGTCTATCGCCCTTACGACCAGCTCCTTCTTCTATTACGTAGTCTATTCCCGAGGTGTGATTTTCATTGAGAGGAACTGAATGATATCCAGGAAATTCTCATCTTCAACCTTGATAGAAAAAAATTGCACATCAGGAAATCCTTCCTCGAGATTCATTGGTTCCTCCCTTGTCTGAATCCTGGACATATGGTCTAGCCCAGTGTTGTCCTTTGAGATGATTGTGGTCAATAATAATGCAAAAACATCTAAAATATTTTGTTTGTGTTTTGAAATATTTGGAGGACCAATGCATAAGATAGATTTTAATCAAACAGTTAAGGTTTTTAAATCTTGCTGATAATATCAATAATTAAAAGTAAGGGTTGCTTATTCATCTCATACAGTGATTAAGATTTTATGATTTTGATCAAGTAGACTCATGTAAGAGAATATGATTATTAAACATTCAAATTGAATATTCAATAAACCATAACTGGAAAACTTTTAAACCGTGTTTAAAGGTTCAACAAAGTATATATAACATCACCAAGATACTCACAATTTATTGATAAAAGGGACTTAAATTAACATATTTTCAAGTAAATCATTATTTATAATAATTATAACTTTAGGAGGAATTATAAGGTTTTTGAAACATAGTCAACCCCACCTAATTATCTTGATGATAATTAAATATATGAAGAAAAAAATATGACAGAAAACTGGAAAACTCACAGAGAAGACAGAGTTGTATGAGATAAGTTCAGAATCCTTCTTATTTTATTGATTATCAAAAATATTTAGCACAATTTATTCTTTACAAAATCTGCTCATCCAAGGGTGCAATCCTTCATAACTCATGTTGAGAGCTATTTATACTAATAAGCAGAACTTTAGAAATATCTTAACTAATTTACAATAATAGGATAAGAAGAAAAAAGGAGATAGATAGATGGAGTGTCTCTGTTTTTCTAGAGGTTGTTGATGATTCGACCTCTTTTGGTTAAATTTGTTGCTAACTTGTCCTTTTTCATTGAAATTTGTTGCTGACTTGGCTCTTCAAAATCGGATGTGCTAGCATGCTACAAAATTAATCTTTTTACTCGATGGTTTCACAAAACTTGTCCCACTAATCTTCACTTGGGATTTCTACATTCATCATTTTCCTGAAGATTTCATCCACTTTAGTGAATCTGTCAAAATTTGGTTTCTGGAGGAGAAATTGTTTGATTTGATGTTGAATAATCAAATCAAACCTTAGAGCTTCAATAAAATATCTGCTTGTAATGTGACCCTTGATACCTGCAAACTTTTTTTTATCTATAGCAATTGTATACAACGTTTTGCAATAATATTCTAACTTGACCAATTTATCATCTAATCCAACTAGACCTGGCAGAAATTTATGATTTAAAACATTAAATTTAGTGTGAAACCCTTGAAAAATAACATTTAAGGCTTCACACTTGGTCTGCAACTGGTTGATCAAGTTCCTTTTCTGTAAAACATTCTTTATCTCCAAAATATTTGCAGTCATGTCTGTGATATTTATTGCTTCCAACTCCTCTCTGTTCTTTGAATTAAGAAATTTAATCATATCGAAAGGTTCACTTGGCTTTTGTTGGAGTTGATCCTTCTCCTCTTGAATTTTTGTTCTGCATTTTTTGATGAGTTCCTGCTACTCGAAGATGATCTAAATAGATTCCCATATTTCAGTAATGGACTCACTGATGTTTTCCTAGATACTATGCTTAGATTCTCCTAAAGATAATGCCATCAGAGTTTCACTTTCCAGTTCTTTAATCCTAAGTTCCAACTAATGAGTCTTCTGCATTTCCTCTAGATACAAAGTATCATTTCTAATTTTTTGTGACTCAAGAAGTTGAAACTTCTGATTTAGATTTTCATGTGCTTGCTTCTGAGTGGCCAAATCTTGGGCCAATTGTGTTGCATCAGTTATGTTAAAGGCTACTAAAGTTTTGCACCTGCAGAAGATGTTTGAGTTACTAAAGTAGGATCAGTATTCACCTGGAGTGTTGATTTCTCTTTTAGAATTTCTTCAATATGTTCTTCCATTTTTCTTATCTACAGATTTTGATCAATAATTAACTTAAGCATTTCCTCCTTGTCAGATTCATTTTGTACCATCTCTTTAGTCTGTGGGTCTTCAGTCGAGGGTAGCTTGATTTTTTTTCACAAAGCAGCAATGTCTGCATTTTTCTTCTTGATGATTTCTTTAGTTGTTTTGTAGTTACTAGGATCATATCCCACTTTTACTACAAGTTCTTTCAATGTCGTTATCCAAACAAGACAATTTATCAATCTTCAACTAGGATTGCATATTTGACAATACTAATTTTGATTTAGAAAGAGAAATAGTTTTTGTATTCATGGTTTAAAATAGCATTTCTCCTAACTTCCTGTGCATATCCATTTGGTCAATTGGATGTATGTGTCTTGCATCAAATGAGAAAACAGTCTTCTTATAATCAGCATGTGTTTTTGGAAATGGCACTAATGCTTGCAGAAAGGCCATCTGCATCCTGCCTTTCTCACTATCAAACATAGTGAGAAGCTTGTGTTTTAATGTAGATGTCTATTTCCAAAGTTGGTTGTAAAAATCTTATTTCGGTGCTTCATTCTTGTGCTTGATTTCTATAAATTTGGAGAAAATATTCTTCTCTTATGAATAACTGGCATATGAATGTTGGATGATATTTAATGGCTCTCTTACAGATGATGTTGATGGAGGAGTCTGAGGAATATTTGTGGATGTGCAGACATCATTATCTCCTAAGTCTATGATCTCTGGTTGTTTATCTTCTCAAAGCAGGGAAGAAGCAATCCTTGGTTTCTTATGTTGTAAGATGAATTCTTTCATAATTTTCTTGAAATGTTGTGTTTATTATCTGATCCTGTATTGTTGTTTACTGTCAGGAATTGGTGTTTGTACATTTGAAGTAGAAATGACTTGTTCATCATCTTCTTGTAAACTACCTTCTACCCATTCATCCTGGTTCATGTAATTCTCTATTTCTACTCTTGAGGTATGAGTGTAAGAGGTTGTCTTGATTTCAACCCTCGGAGCATAAATAATTTCATGGGGGTCATATGACCAAGTAAAACTTGACTAAAAACCCATATTATTTAATAGTGAATATGCACCAATAACAATTTCTCTGGTATTACAAATGAATGATCCAACATTGACCTAGATTTTAAACTAGGATTTCCTTTTTCCTAAAAAAAAAATGTAATTCATCCATATTTAACATCTATCTTATGTACTCTAAGAAGAAAAATATCATAGGTGCATATTTTGGAAGTTTTTATGGTGGAAGCTCGCAGCCATACACTCTGATCTCTATATAATTCTTGTACATATACAAATCACCTGTCTTTTCTTGTTCACTGAGGTGCGGAATTCTTTTAATGTATTCTCCAATTCTAGGCTCTGATGAACTAGTAAGGAGTTGCCTAACTGTATGAATGAACGAGTCAATGAATTTTGAGAAAGAAGTAGTTTTTGATGAAGCTCTGACCAATTCTATCGATTGAATCACTGACTGATTCACTCCCTGTGCATCCTGCTTATTGAAGTGAATGGGAAACATATTTTCATGTTGAAACAAAATCATATAAATAATCATAGAAGAGTAATTGAATGCTCCTTGTGTAGTGAATTTCATGAATTTTTCATGTATAATATCAGCCAAGAAATGGTTGTAGTTGTACATAAACAATGGTGATTTTTCAAGGCTGAAGATAGATAAGAAACCTAGGATGGTTTCATCAATAATTTCATTGTTGGGGTATCCTAACAGACAAGAAATGAGGGAGATACAGTGTTTGGAAGCAATGGGTAAGATAGAGGATGCATATGGGGGATTTCTCTTTGGTAAATCTGCATCCTCTGGTTGGAAGATGTCGAGTATTTGAGCTCTTTGAGGGAAAGATAATTTGTGATAAAGATCCATGAGGGTAGCAGGGGAGAAATAGGATAAGGAGTCAGAAGGAGGGATGAGAAGCATCTGGTTAATGGTTTCAGGGGATATGCTGATCAAAACATTCCCATTCGGAGCCACCACTGACTTGGTTATAGGGTCATACTGCTTCTAACACCAGAGAATTAGATCCTAGAATGGGTGATTTTGAGGAAATGAAAACAAAGGAAACATAGACTCCCAAAACCTGATAGGGTCTTGGTTACCGAGGTGCTTCTATTTTAGCCACAAATGTAGCTCATAAAACTCAAATTCATAGTGATAGTCAGTAATTTTAAATAGGTATCAACTAGGGATGTGAGGTCGAGATTGATTTGTGGAGTTGCGGGAATGCCTTCTCCAACGGATTTTGCAGCTTCAGGAATAACCTCGGAAGATGGATGAGCCACTTTGGGTACGACCTCTCCAACACTGTCAAAATTTAGGATTTCTTCTATTTTTTGTTTCTTACCTTTACCTTTCGGTGTCATTTTCTCCTTGGTTTTAGCCTTAGGTGCCATGCTTGACTAGTATGGAATGGTACAAGAATCCAAAGCTTCAGGTTACAAAAATGATGACAGGGTTTAGGGAATATGAAGGGAAATTACGGAAATGATAATTCATTGTGGAATGGTGATGGAGTATGAAAGTGAATTGAAGGGGGAGGTAAAGTAATGAAAGGGAGACTGTTGGAAATTTTATAGACTGCGGTTTGGGTTTAATGATCATGGCTAACAGTTAAGCGAATTTACTATGTAACGGTATGATTAACGGGTATAATGGAGTGAATTTATTGGCTAACGGGAGGATTAATGGGTATAATGGATTGTTAGGGATAACGTATAAGTTACATTGAGGGACATGAGTGATGGGTGGATAAACAGTTGTGGCGTAGATAAACGGTAGTGAAAGTGGAAAACCAAAGGTGGATTTCGGGGTGCTACCTCCCTGTTTCTGGTTTTAGTTGGAGGGGATACGAATTCACCTGATGTTGCCACATTGCAGAAAAGGGAGGCCATTGATACCGGAGTTCAGACCCCCCCCCCCCCCTCACGTTAACAAGAAACAGGTGGAGGGGGTGTGAATTCAATCTCCACCGTAGATCTGAGGGAAGCTCAAGATCTACCATCAGAATCTATAAGCGCTTTATCCTCTTTGTGATTTGATTGTTTCTCATTTAGCAACTTTACAATATAATTCATATGCTCGTATATATATTAATTTAAACAATAAATATAAAAACCCCTTTTTCAAAGGTTTAAACATACATGAATTAAACTTTACATTTTTGAAAATCTGGTGCATTTAAACAAGTGGCCATTTATCATTTAGATCACTAAAGCATTCAACATTTTTTATTTCATGCTTTCCTAACATTTTTTCCTTTTTCCTCCTTTATTTAGAGAAAATTTTCCTATCATTTTTTCTAAAATGGATGTAATAAAATATATTTTTCCTAACATTTTTAAAATTTTATTTTTCATTCATGTTCTGACTTAGCATTTTATTTTTTATTTTTTAAACTACCATGCTAACTTATTAAAAACAAATAATGTTACAACATCGGCTCTAGTTGGGGACTCCTTCCCACTGTACAATGCAGAGAACAAGAAGTTCCATGTGCCTTCTCCTTAGGCTATGGAGTCTTTGTTGTATAAAACAAGCATACTTCAAATGATAAAATAAAATGATAATGTACAATGATTATGTAGTATATCCTTCAGTACTGTATATAGTGTTTCAAAAATATGCCATTGACAGGCAGTGTTGAAAATTGTCCTTCAAGACTCTATAAAACAAATGTGTTGTTTCCTTTTACCTCTGCAATTTTGAGTGGCCCAAACCATAAGTTTTCAAACTTTCCATGTTTACCTGTATCTTCTCTCCTAGCATCCTATCATAGAACTAAATCCCCTTCTCTAAAAACTCTTTCCCTTGCCTTTCTGTCAAAGAGACTCTTCATTTTATTCTGATATTTCTTTATTTTGTACTGTATCTCATCTCTATTTTCATTCAACTCAATGATTTGATTAATCCTTCTCAAGAAATCATCAGGTTCATCAGTATATTCTTGTAGAAACTTGAGCACAAGGAAAGCAAAATTTCTAGGAAAAATGGCATCTTTTCCATAAACTAATTGGAATGGGGATTTACCTGCTGATCTTTCTGTAGAAAATTTATTTTCCCAAACTACATAAATCAAATGGTTGTCCCTATTTTTCTTGTGGTCTTCTAAATTTTTCTTTATTACTTTCACTAAACTCTTGTTAGATGATTCAACAAGACCATTTCCTTGTGGATAATAGGGAGTTCAGCGATGCAGCAGAATCTTATATTTCTGGCATAATTCTATCATTTTAATGCTATTGAATGTTGTGGCATTATCAGTGACTATTTGATGTGGGCAACCAAATCTCGATAAAATATTTTCTTCAATGAATTTTATTACAAATGAGTCTGTAGCATTTATTACATGAATGTCTTCCACCCAATTGGTGAAATATTTAGTAGAAGTCAAGATCCATCTGTGTTGATTACTGGAGGCTGGATGGATTTCACCTATAAAATCTAATCCCCATTGAAGTAATGGTGTTGAAACAACTACTGGAACTAGTGGAAGAGCCGCAAATTTTTTCTTACCAGAAAACATCTAACATGGAACACAGGCTCTAACTTTTGATCCTACTTGTGAAAACAAAGTAGGCCAATAAAATCCTGCCCTTAGTATCTTGTATGCTATTTCTCTCCAAGCATAGTGGCCTCCACAAATTCCTGCATAAAACTGATCAATGATTCCTTCAGTCTTTGATTCTATTAGTAAAAGTAGTAAAATATTAAGAGGATCCTTCCAATATAATTTGGCATTGATAATGCAGTATTTGATGGATTTCAACTTGAGTGTTTTGCACTGGTTCTTTGAAATTTGAGCTGGACATTCAAAATGCATCAGAAAATGAGCAATGTCTACATACCAATCTAATGTAAAAAACTTCTCATCAATATGAATTGGGACTGTCTGAGTTAAAGGAGAAGGTTCTTGTGTATTCTTTCCTTGCACTCCATGGGAAGGTTCTTATGGATTCTCCCCTTCTGCATTTAAGGAAGGTCCTTGTGGATTCTCCCTTTCCAAATTTGAAGAAGGTTCTTGTGTATTCTTCTCTAAAACTTCAAAAATAGAGTTTATGCCCAAGAATTTACAGTTGGATTCATCTAACAACTTAGCCAAAACCTACCACTTTACTAACTTGGTAGTTTTGATGGTAAGATCAAACTCAAGGATTTGAGTTATCCATATTCCACTTCTACCATTAGTATCTGGCTTTGTGAGGACTTTTTTGACAACGTTATTGGGAAAATAGGTAATGATAGTAGAATGGATGATATACATTCTAAAATACTTCAAGGCTTAAACTAAGGCATAGGCTTGTTTTTCGATAATCTTAGTTCAACATCTCTCATGACCTTACTAAAGAATGTTATAGGTTAATCATGGTAATCCTCATTCTTTTGCAAAATGACAACTGCAAGGGTAGTTTCACAGGCAAAAGAGAACATGCTGAAAGGTTCTGAGTAGTTTGGACTGGCTAAGGTTGGGGCTTCGGAGATGGCCTTCTTTATCTGGTCAAATGCAAATCTTGCAGAAACAGTCCATTTTACTTCATGGTTGTTTTTTAGCATGTATGTTATATCCTTCACTATTTCTGTATAATTTGGTATAAACATTCTCAAAAAGTTAATTTTCCATAAGAAAGCTTGAATCTCTTTCTTATTTCTAGGTAATGACAATGATTGAATAGCAGAGACCCTTTTGGGATCAATAACTACTCCATCTTTTGAAATAATATGACCTAGTAATTTTCCCTCTTTAATGGAAAATAATGCTTTTTGGGATTCAAATAAATTCCAAAATTTATGCACCTTTCAAAAACTTCTTCAAATGCTTTATATCTTTAAGATCCAATTCATAGAAAACAATTAAATCATCAAGATAAATAACAATGAATTTGTTTACCTTCCCGACAAAATCCAAGTCCATGGCTCTATGAAATGTTGCTCCTATGTTTGATAGACCAAATGGCATCCAGGCATACATGAATGTACCCCAAGATGTGGTAAAAGTAGTCTTCTCCATGTCTTCTGAATTCACCAATATTTGATTATAACCAGAAAATCCATCCAACATAGAGAGTCTATTAGCACCTGACACTTTTTGAAGTAATTGATCCATCTTTGGAAGTGGATAATTATCTTTCAAGGATGATTTATTAAGGTTTGAACTAGTTTAGAGGTGTCAACTACATCATCAATCTTGAGTTGAGAATCCTATGAAGTGTCTGATGATAGTTGAAAACAAATAAATTCTTGATCTACTGCATAATTGGGATGATTCCTAGCTTGATTAGGATTGAAAACAGTGTTTATGAATCTCACTTATGTATATAACCTAATGCTCTCTTCACCATATATAGGGACAGTGGCAAAAGACATGTCCATTTGAACACTTCCTCCCAATTTTTCACAACATGATCTTGATAACAACATTACAAATTTGGGAGGAATATCAATAACAACTATGTCTAATACTATAATTTTAACTGGTATTTGATGTAAAGTGACCACTAGATTTTTAATGAGTCCTAAAAATTGGACCCTCCTTGTATCAAAAGTATACAATTCGTGAAAGTTTCGAGTGATATCCAGATTTAGTTGTTCCATCATGACTTTAGGCATTAAATTGTGCGAAGCACTAGAATCAAGAATACAGCTGTATAGCAGAGAATCATGCACTTTTAAAGTCAGATAGAAGGGTGGTATAGATTCATCAATCATATCAAAACTAGGACCAAAAGCTATAGTGGGTCTTTCATTTTGTAGACTAATATTATCTCCTTCAACATCCATACTAGAATTTTGGATCCACTTTGCTACTTGACTTTTATACCCTATATTTTTAGAGAGTTCAGAAAGTGGAATTGAAATTTTCACTCTTTCTAATTCTTTCTCAACATTAAAGGCAATCAATATTGTTTTATTAATGTACGTAGAATCAATTGACTTATTTAGAGGTTGAGGAGAAGAAGTTTGAGTTTCAGTTGATTTCAGTTGAGGTTTAATTATTACAGGGTTCTTGTTAGGTCTACCAGGACCAGCTCTAGGTATTAAGTCATATCTTTGATTGAGTTTTGCAATCAGAAACTCAAAAAAATCTTGATACTTAGAAACCTGAGAAGTATCTTGGTTTTCTTGAGGGATTTGATTTTGGGAAACATGGACAATGGCAGTCTGAAAGGATGAAGGATCTACAATATTAATGTCTTCAGTAATAGAAAAATCATTGTCCTCAAGTTTTTGATCATCAATCAACAATGGTGTAGGTACGTGTTGTTCATTATGAGGCCTCTGAAGAATTTTAAATGGAGCAGCTTTCTTGTACTGTCCTTGGGCCTGTGTTTGTGGTCTCTAAACAATTTGTTGGACTTCTCTTGGTTGAGTTTTAATCTTTGAAATTATATTGGATAGATTTCTAAGAAGAGCTATGATTTCATCAATATTTGAATCTTCACTTTTAGACTTAGAGGAAGATACTTCCTGATTTTTTAATTTCCTTTATGCTTTCTCTTCTTTAGCTCTAATTTTACTAGAAGCTAGCATATTGGCTTCTACCTCAATAGAATTAGTCTGCATGCCTTGTAATGAATTAGAAACTCTCTCCCTTAGCATAACTGCAAAGTCATCATCGAATGATTTTGAAAATCTGACCTTTGCAACAGCTACTAGAGTTTTGAAATCAACATGCATTTTGTGGTAGAGTTTGTTAAATATTTTGATAAATTTAGCTACAGATTCACCAAGATTTCTTTTTAAATCTTCAAATTCAGCGAGAAGGTAAACAACATCTTTCTTTACCCCCCATTGGTTTTTAAATATAGTTATAAGTTCATTCCAGATTTGAATACAAGCTTCTCTAAGTTGCCTAAACCATATCCTAACATTACCTTCCGAGAACTGTACAAATAATCTCATATAAACATCTTCATGCTCGATGTTCATATTGTCTGCGAAATCTAAGAGGGAGTCTATATGATATTCCGCTGAGGGACACGTTTCTCCATTAAATCTTGGTAAATGTTTAATATATCCATCAGGGAAATTTCCCAAGACGTTAGGAAGAACCAAAGGAGAATACGTAGCTTGTATGATGGGTTGAAAATCCATGGATGATGTAGTTGATGTTGATGAAGATGATGATGAAGATGTAGGTGAATGAGTATTAGAGGGTGGAGGAGAATGTGAAGGAGGAGGAGGAAATGAGGATATCAAAGGGATTTTAACAATTAGCTTTTGAACTGATGGGGTTAAATATTCTTCCTTATATTCGAATAATGGATTTGAATAGACAGAAATTGTCTCTTCTGATTGATTAGAGTCTAATGGAATGGGATGATAGACTAGAGTAAAAAAATCTATAGGCTCAAATTCATGCAAATGCAAGCCAAATTCTGTCTCGGATGTAGGTGAATCTACAGGGAAGGATGGGACCTTATATGACTCAAGTGAGGCTGCCAACAAAGCTGACTGAAAATATACTCCTTGTGAATAAATTTTAGCAACTCTAGGAGGTAATTGAGTCAACTCAGGTTGGGATGATATTTCTGAAAAGGGGTCTATGGATGAACTTTCTTCAAGGTGTAAGGCTGAAGAGGAAGCAGAAATGTTTTCTTTTCTTTTCAAAGAGGCTTCCCGAACAAGTTTTTTTGGATCTGGTAAAGGGTTAACAATCTCAGATTTAGATCGAGATCTAGTGTGCTTAAAAGGAGCCAGTTTGAAACAGTGGAATTTCCAGGTGAAATGTTTTTACCTATATCTTTATCGTTTATTCACCTTAAAGGAAAAGGGGAAAAATAGTTGTCCCAGGAATATTTAGCTTCTATTCTACGTCTCCCTGGAAATGGCACCAATCTGATGTTGTCCTTTGAGATGATTGTGGTCAATAATCATGCTAAAGAATCTAAAATGTTTTGTTTGTGTTTTGAAATATTTGGAGGACCAATGCATAAGATATATTTTAATCAAATAGTTAAGGTTTTTCAATCTTAAATATAATATCAATAATTAAAAGTAAGAGTTGCTTGTTCATCTCATACACTAATTAATATTTTATGATTTCGATCAAGTAGACTTATGTAAGAGAATATGGTTATTAAACATTCAGATTGAAATATTCAATAAACCATAGCTGGAAAACTTTTAAATAGTGTTTAAAGGTTCAACAAAGTATATATAAAAACACCAAGATACTGACAATTTATTGATAAAAGGGACTTACATTAACAGAATGTCAAGTAAATCATTCTTTAAATAATAATTATAACTTTGGGAGGGATTATAAGGTTGTTGAAACACGGTCAACCTCGCCTAGTTATCTTGATGATAATTAGATATATGAAGAAAAAAATATGACAAAAAACTGGAAAACTCATAGAGAAGACATAGATGTACGAGATAAGTTCAGAATCCTGCTTGTATTATTGATGATAAAAAAGACTTAGTACAATTTTTGCTCTACAAAATCTGCTCATCCAAGGATGCAACCCTTCATAACTCGTGCTAAGAGTTATTTATACTAATTAACAGAACTTTAGAAATATCTTAACTGATTTACAATAATAGGATAAGAAGAAAAAAGGAGACAAATAGATGGAGTGTCTCTTTTTTCTGGAGGCTGTTGATGATTTGACCACTTTTGGTGAAATTTGTTGCTGACTTGTCCTTTTTCATTGGAAGTTGTTGCTAACTTGGCTCTTCAAAATCGGATGTGTTGGCATGCTGAAAAATTAATCTTTTTACTTGATGGTTTCACAAAACTTATCCCACTGATCTTCTCTTGGGATTTCTACATTCATAATTTTCTTGAAGATTTCATCCACTTCAATGAATCTGTCAAAAGTTGGTTTTTGGATGAAAAATTATTTGATTTGATGTTGAATAATCAAATCAGACTGTAGAGCTTCAAGAAAATATCCGCCTGTAATATGACCCTTGATACCTGCAAAATTTGTTTTTTCTATAGAAATTGTATACAAATTTTTAAATGATCTTCTAACTTGACCAACTTGACCTCTAATCCAACTAGACCTGGCAGACCTTTATGATTTAAAACATTAAATTTAGTATAAAACCTTTGAACAATAACATTTAAGGCTTCACACTTGGTCTGCAACTGGTTGATCAAGTTCATTTTCTGTAAAACCTTCCTTATCTCCAAAATATTTGCAGTCCTGTTTGTGATATTGATTGCTTCCAACTCCTCTCTATTCTTTGAATTAAGAACTTTAATCATATTGGAAGCTTCACTTGGCTTCTGTTGGAGTTTATCCTTCTCCTCTTGAATTTTTGTTCTTCATTTGTTGATGATTTCCTATTGCTCGAAGATGATCTGAATGGATGGACATATTTCAGTCATGGACTCACTGATGTTTTCCCAGATACTCTGCTTAGCTTCTCCTAAAGTTGATTCCATTAGAGTTTCACTTTCTAGTTCTTTAATTCTAAGTTCCAATTGATGAGTCTTATGAATTTCCTCTAGATACAAAGTATCATTTCTAATTTTTTATGACTTAAGAAGTTGAAACTTTTGATTTAGCTTTTCATGGGCTTGCTCTGAGTGGCCAAATCTTGGGCCAGTTGTGTCGCATCAGTTATGTTAAAGGCTACTGAAGTTTCTGCACTTGCAGAATATGATTGAGTTTCTAAATTAGGATCAATATTCACCTGGAGTGTTGATTTCTCTTTCAGCAGTTCTTCAATCCGTTCTTCCATTTTTCTGATCTACAGATTTTGATCAATAATTAACTTAAGAATTTCCTCCTTGTTAGATTCATTTTATGCCATCTCTTTAGTCTGTGGATCTTTAGTCGAGGGTAGCTTGAGTTTTTTTCTCAAAGCAACAATGTCTGCATTTTTCTTCTTGATGCTTCCTTCACCTACTTTGCAGTTAGTAGGATCATATCCCACTTTTACTACAAATTCTTCCAATGTCTTTATCTTTTTGTCTTTAGCCAAACAAGACAATTTCTCAATCTTTAATTGGGATTCCATATTTGACAGTGCTACTTTTGATTTTGAAAGAGACCTAGTTGTTGTAGTAATGGTTGAAAATAGCATTTATCCTTACTTCTTGTGCATTTCCATTTGGTCAATTGGATGTATGTGTCTTGCATCAAATGAGAAAATCATCTTCTTATAATCAGCATGTGTTTTTGGAAATGGCATCGATGCTTGCAAAAAGGTCATTTTCATCCTGCCTTTCTCACTGTCAAAGGTAGTGAAAAGCATGTGCTTTGATTAAGATTTCTATTTCCAAAATTGGTTGTAAACATATTATTTCAGTGCTTCATCATTTTTCTTGATTTCTAGAAATTTGGAGAAAATATTCTGCTCTTCTGAAGAGCTGGCATCTGAATGCTCGATGATCTCTAGTGGCTCGCTTGCAGGTGATGTTGATGGAGGAGTCTGAGGAATATTTGTGGATGTGGAGACTTCAGTATCTCCCAAGTCTATGATCTCTTGTTGTTTATCTTCTGAAAGCAGGGAAGAAGAAATCCTTGGTTTCTTATGTTGTAAGATGAATTATTTTATAATTTCCTTGGAATGTGGTGTTTCTTCTCTTACCCTCTGTTGTTTTTTACTGTCAGTGACTGGTGTTTGTACATTTGAAGTAGAAATGACTTGTTCATCATCTTCTTCTAAACTAACTTCTACCTATTCATCCTGGTTCATGTACTTCTCTATTTATTCTCTAGAGGTATGAGTGTAAGAGGTTGTCTTGAGTTCAACCCTCAGAGCAGAAATAATGCCATGGGGGTCATATGACCAAGTAAAACTTGACTGAAAACCCATCTTCTTTAATAGTGAATCTGCATCAATACCATCTGCTATGGTATTACAAATGAATGATCCAACATTGGCCTTGATTTTAAACTGGGCTTTCCTCTTTCTTGAAACAAAATGTAATTCATCCATATTTAACATCTATCTTATGTACTCTAAGGAGAAAATTATCATAGGCACATATTTTGCAAGTTTGTATGGTGAAAGTTCATAGCCATACACTCTGATCTCTGTATAATTCTTGTATGTACACCAATCACTTTTCTTTTCTTGTTCACTAAGGTGGAGAATTCTTTTAATGTCTTCTCCAATTCTAGGATCTGATGAACTAGTAAGGAGCTGCCTGACTGGATGAATAAATGAGTCAATGAATTGTGAGAAAGAAGTAGTTGTTGGCGAAGCTCTGACCAATTTTTTCGAGTGAATCACTGACTTATTCACTCCTTGTACATTTTGCTTATTGAAGTGAATGGGAAACATATCTTCCTGCTAAAAAAAATCATATAAATAATCACAGAAGAGTAATTGAATGCTCCTTGTGTATTGAAGTTCATGAATTGTTCATGTATAATATCATCCAATAAATGGCTGTAGTTGTACATAAAAAATGGTGATTTTTCAAGGCTGAATATAGATAAGAAACCTAGGATGGTTTCATCAATAATTTCATCATTGGGGTGTCCTAACAGATAAGAAAGGAGGGAGATACAGTGTTTGGAAGTAATAGAAAAGATAGAGGATGCATATGGGGGATTTCTGTTTGGTAAATCTGCATCCTCTGGTAGGAAGATGTCGAATATTTGAGCTCTCTGAGGGAAATATAATTTATGATAAAGATCCATGAAGGCAGCAGGGGAGAAATAGGATAAGGAGTCACAAGGAGGGATGAGAAGCATCTGGTTAATGGTTTCAGGGGATATGGTGATCAGAATGTTCCCATTCTGAGCCACCACTAACCTGGTTATAGGTTCATACTAATTCTAACACCAGAAAATTAGATCCTGGAATGTGTGAGTTCGACGAAATGCAAAAAAAGGCAACATAGACTCCAAAAACCTGATATGGTCTTGGTTATCCAAGTGCTTCTGTTTTAGCCACACATGTAGCTCATAAAACTCAGATTCACAGTGACAGTCAGTAATTTTAAAATAGGTATCGATTAGGGGTGTGAGATCGAGATTGATTTGCGGAGTTGTCGGAATATCTTCTGTAACGGCTTTGGCAGCTTCAGGAATAACCTCGGCAGCTGGATGAGCGACCTCGGGTATGACCTTTGAAACATTGTCAACATTCGAGATTTCTTCTGTTATTCATTTCTTAACTTTACCTTTCAGTATCATTTGCTTCTTGGTTTTAGCCTTAGGTCCCATGATTGAATGGCATAGAGTGGTACAAGAATTCAAATCTTTAGGTTACAGAAACGATGGCAAGGTTTCGTTAATATGAAGGGAAATTACAGAAATGATAATTCGTTTTGGATTGGCGATGGAGGATGAAATTGAATTGAAGGCGGAGGTCATGTAATCAAAGGGAGACTGTTGTCAATTTTATAGAGTACGGTTTGGGTTTAACATTTGTGGCTAACATTCAAGCGAATTTACTGCGTAACGGTATGATTAACAGGTATAATGGAGTGAATTTATTGGCTAATGGGAGGATTAATGGGTATAATGGAGCATGAGGGATAACGGATAAGTGACGTGGAGGGACATGAGTAATGGGTGGATAAATGGTTGTGGCATGGATAAATGGTAGTGAAGTGAAAAACCGGAGGTAGATTTTGTGGGGGATACCTCCCGGTTTCTAGTTTTAGGTGGAGGGGGTACGAAGTCACCTAATGCTGCCACGGCGCAGAAAAGGGCGGCCATTGAAACCAAATTTCTGACCCCCCCCCTCACGTTAACAAGAAACAAACGAAGGGGGTGCGAAGTCAATCTCCGTCGTAGATCTAAGGGAAGATCAAGATCTACCGTCGGAATCTACAAGCGCTTTATCCTCTTTGTGATTAAACCGTTTGTCATTTAGTGACTTTACAATAAAATTCATATGCGTGCATATATATTAATTTAATCAATGAATATAAAAACCCCTTTTTCAAAGGTTTAAACATAAATGAATTAAACTTTACATTTTTGAAAATGTGGCACATTTAAAGAAGCGGCCATTTATCATTTTGATCACTAAAGAATTCAATATTTTTTATTTCATGCTTTCCTAACAATTTTTCCTTTTGCCTCCTTTATTTAGAGCAATATATCTTATCATTTTTTCTAACATGGATGTAATAAAATATATTTTTCCTAAAAATTTTAAAATTTTCTTTTTCATCCATGTTCTAACTTAGCATTTTATTCTTTATTTTTTAAACTACCATGCTAACTTATTAAAAATAAATAATGTTACAACACCGAGTATTCAAATGGTATGGCTTGAAAATTACCTCGAAACCATATTCTTTGAACAGTAGTAACCATCGGCAAATCTTCCCCCGCAACAAAGGCTTGTTGACCAGGTAATTTAAAGCAGAATGATCCATGAACATTTGAAGTGCACCCCCAATAGATAGTGCCTATATATTTTCAAGGCGTATACCATTTCCAACCCTTCGTGCTCTGTGGTGTCGTATTTCCTTTCTGATTTAGACAACTTCCTGCTAACAAAGGCTAAAGAGTCATCAATGTCTCCTTCTTCAGGTTGTGCTAACATGGCTCCTAGGGCTATGCTGGACACATTGACATGTACATGTAATAGCTTCTTCCAATCAGGGAGTACAAGAATAGGTGTAGTCACCATTTTTTCCCTTAGGATATCGAGACTCTTCTGACAATAATCATCCCAGCAGAACATGACATCCTTCTTCAATAACTTCTCCATGGGCACAGTAATATGTGTGTACACCTTAATGAACTTCCTGTAGTAGCCTATCTGTCTGAGTGTCATGCGTAGATACTTAACACTTATTGGGGGTTCTAAATTGATAATGACATAAATATTCACAGGGTCTACCATCAATCTTAGTTTTCACACAATGTGTCCCAAAAAAATAACATATGGTACGTGGAAAATGCACTTCTTCAGGTTTAAGGAGATCTGATACTTCCTACAGGTATCCAGCATCAAGCGTAGACTAGAGAAATGTTTCTTTAACAGGAAAAATAATGTCTAGTCATTGAAATATAACTGTAATTCTTGTGTTAACCTGACCAAAACATAACCTTATCAATTTTCAAAGCACCGACAAACCTCCTATACTTTCTGTGTGCACACCCCACCATCGGGCTAGAGTGGACCTTAATGTGAAGTCTAGAGCCTTGTACCTTCATTCCTCCAGCACTTTCTTCACAAATTCCTCCAAGAACAAGACAATATTCCTCATTCCATCATGAAAGTGAAATTCATGCACTTCTGACTTGACACAGCGTAGAGATTTTGTAACCCTGTTACAACGCTTCGTGTTTACTTCATGAAATATATTCTTCCAGTGCTCCAACTCTTCATCAGAACCATACACGCACGAACTATCATGCTCCCAACATATGTTATGAAACCATCTCCAATAATAGAAGAAAAGAGAGATCAATGCCTTTGAAATCAACCACTTCGAGGGGGAAACCTCCAATACATTACATAAATGAACAATTATTGGGTGATACAAATGACAGAACCTCCTTCTATATATAGGAGTCCATGGGGTCACAATATAATCCTAGCTAACCTAACAATAATAATATAAGGGAACAATAATAACAATATGGGAGTTACAGGGGTACAACAATAACAATAAGGGGGCTACACTAATAACAAAAAGGGACTTCACTAGTAATATGGGGACCTAACATGCCCCTCTCCTTAAAAATAGTGTTTTCTTCAACGCTTGAGTAGCTCTGGATGCTTATGTATAAAATTATCATCCTCCCATGTAGAATCTTCAGTGGGTAAGTTCTTCCACTTGAGGAGATACATTTGAAATTGATCGATTTCATAGCTGTCGAGTTCTTGTTTCTATGACTATTTTAGGTTCCAATATGATTTTTCATTCCTCATCAAATTCTGGCAATATTTTTTGAACTGGAATTTTGTCACCTATAATCTTATTTAAGCATGAAACATGGAAAACTGGATGCACTTGCGAAGAAGAAGGAAGCTCCAATTTGTATGCCATAGTACCAATATTTTGCAACACTTTGTAAGGACCATAGTATTTTGGTGATAATTTATTATTCTTCTTAGATTGCTTGAGGGACATTTGTTTGTATGGTTTTAGCCATAAAAATACCCAGTCTCCTACATCAAAACTCCTCTCGCTGCGATGTTGATTTTCTTGTTATTTCGTTCGATTTTGTGCCAAATTTAGGTTATCCTTTAAGAGTTGGATAAATTTTTGTTGATGCTTGATGTGATCTTCCACTGCTTGCACCTTAGACTCTTAAATATGATGTGATGGGCAGTGGATGATATCCATAAAGTGCCATAAATTGGGTCATTTTTTCTATAGTATCAAAGGAATTGTTATACCACCATTCAACTAGAGGTAACCACTTGACCCATTGTATTTGCTTATCAGATACAAAACAACAAAGATAACCTTCTAAACATTTTTTCACTGTCTCAGTTTGACCATCGGATTGAGGATGATAAGATGAGATATGAGCTAGTTGAGTACCCAAACAAGAAAATAATTTCGTCTAAAAATTTCCAGTAAAAATGGGATCTCTGTCGCTTACCATAATATTTAGGTTTCCATGTAGCTTTTGAATTGTTTCCATAAATGCAGTAGCAACTGTACTTTATTTAAAGGGATGAGATAATGCACAAAATTGTGCACACTTGGTAATTCTATCAACTACTACCATGATGACACTCTTTCCTTTGGACCTAGGTAAACCTGTGATAAAATCCATTGAAATATCCTCCCAACATTGACTTAGAATGGATAAAGGTTATAGAAGAACCGAGGTCTTAATTGTCTCATCTTTATTTTGCTGGCAAACCAAACATTCTTCCAGAAACTTTTGAATATAAGATTTAAGGCCATCCCAAAAAAAAAAATCTTTCTTCACCTTGTGGTAAGTTTGTAAATATCCCGAGTGTCCTACTAAAGGAGAAGTGTGCAATGCCCAAAGACTATTTTGCTTTAGTTGGGAATTTTTAGAAATATATAAGCGATCTTTGTACCATCAGGAATCATCTTTCCAACTAAATGTACTAGATGTACTAGGATATTACTACAATTTTTGAATGACTGTCCACACTTCTTCGTCCTTCTTCCATTCTTCCCTTGCTTCGGTTATCCAATCTGGTTGGATAACATAAATTTCACAAAGCAATGCTTCCACCTCTTCATTCTTTCTTAAGAGTGCATCTGCAACAACATTTAGCTTCCCTTTTTTGTAGATGATTTTAAAGTCATAACCCAACATCTTTGTGGCCCATTTTTGCTGCTCTTCTGAAGATATTCTTTTTTCCAAAAAGTGTTTAATACTATCATGATCAGTTTTTACCTTGAAGTTCCTTCCTATTAGGTAAGTTCGCCATTTCTTTAGTGCATGTAGTATTTCCAACATTTCCTTCTCATAAATATCTTTCTGTAAATACTTTCCTTTGATTCGATGAATTTCAAAAGGAATGGGTCTTCCTTCTTGCATTAAAACAACACCAATTCCATTTCCTGAGGCATCACATTCCACAATAAAGTTTTTTGTGAAGTCTGGCGTAGCTAAGACTAGTGCTAGGCACATTACCTCTTTAAGATGTTCAAAGGCCTTAGTTGCTTCAGGAGTCCATGAAAATGCATCTTTCTTCAATAATGTTGTTATAGGTACTGCTATTTTCCCATAATTCTTAAAAAACTTGTGATAATACCCAGTTAACCCAATAAATCCTCGCACCTACTTTATGGTTGTGGGGAATTTACATTCCTTAATGGCTTTAATTTTGTTAGGGTCTACCTTAACACCCTTGTGAGATACAATATGACCCAGATATTCCACCTCTTGTACTCAAAAGAAACATTTGGATGTTTTTGTATATAATTATTTCTCCTCCAATAGTGTGAGCACCCTATCAACATGTTGAACATGATCCTTCCAAGACCTATTGTAGATTAGTATGTCATCAAAAAATACTAGCACAAATTTTCTAAGGAAGGGTTCGAAAATGGAATTCATCAACCCTTGAAATGTAGAAGGTGCGTTGGTAAGGCCAAAAGGCATGACCAAAAATTCATAATGACCCTCATGAGTTTGAAATGTTGTTTTTGAAATATCTTCAGCCTTCATTCTAATTTTATGATATCCTAAACGAAGATCCAACTTGGTAAAATAAATTGCGCCATTTAATTCATCCTATAATTCATCAATCACATGAATGGGAAATTTATCTTTAATAGTGAGCTTATTGAGCTCCCTATAATCCGGACACGTGTTCCATGATCCATCCTTCTTCTGCACCAATACTACTGGAGCAGAGAAATAATTTTGACTAGGTTGAATTATACCAGCCTCTAACAATTATGCAATCATACATTCAATTTCGCTCTTTTGGACATAAGGATATTTGTAAGGCCTGATGTTTGGAGGAACACTTCCTGGAATCAAATGAATATCATGATCATGATCATGAAAAGGTGCGATTCCTTTGGGAGTTTCAAACACCTTGGAATGATTTCCCAAGACTTTTTGGAGATATGGAGAAATAGATGATTTTGATGTTGGAACTTCTAGTGAGCATAATTGTGCAATTACCTGTGATACCCCTTAATTTGATTTCCTTTCCTTCTAAAAAAAATTTAAAGAAAATTTCTTGAAAATAAAAAGCTACCATCCCCAAATATTGTAACCGTTGTACTCCTAGTACAACATCAGCACCTCCCATTGGAATGGAAAGAATTGGACTATTCAATACATATTCCCCCATGGTTAGCTTGATATTATGGAATTTTCTAGAGAAATTTATAGTTCCTCCATTTGCAACCATCACTTGACATTTTGTTGTTGGGTATAGGAAAAAATTCAATTCCTTGGCTACCTTACAATGAATAAAATTATGGGTACTACCCAAATCAATCAACTCTATTACCTTTTTCTTCTTGATATGTCCTTCTATCTTGAGAATTTGAGGAGTGGTAATTTCTGCCAATGCATTAAATGATATGGTTAGACTCATTTCTTCTTCTTCTAGGGTTGGTTCCTGGTGTATATCCTCTTCTTTTGAATTTTCTTGTTCATTTTCTTCCTCCTCTTCACAATCTATGTAAAATAATTTCTTCTCAGCACACTTATGACCTTTAATGTATTTTCTATCACAACTGTAGCAAAGCCCTTTTTCTCTCTTTTCTTCCAATTTTTGTGGTGTCAACCTTGTAGGTTGTGGAAGTCTAGGAGTAGTAACACTTCCATATTTATAGATTTGAGTGCTAGGCTTCCTTGTCGCCATAATTTTACATTCAACTGTTCTTTCCAACCTGAATTCCTTCTCCAATGAATCAGGTTCCCAAACATGAACTTCATGTTGGATGTTCTTCTTTAAAGTCCCTATGAAGACATCAATCATATGTTCCTCTGGAATAACATTTTCCCTTATATTCAATTTTTGGAAGTCCTGGATGTGCTCCACCACTGAATCATTTTGTTTGAGATTTATCAATTGGCTAAATAAGATGTTGCTCTTTGTATCCTCATAATGTGATATCATTTTCTCTGTAAAATTTGACCAAGTGACAATTTTTTTATGGGAGAAAAGCTATCGATACCATACAAATGTATTTTGTTCTAAATGTAAAGTTTCAATGTGTACCTTTTGTGTGCTTTGCACATTATTGAGATCAAAATATTGCTCCATCTGTAGTATCCATGTTACGGGATCCTTTCCATAAAACTTCCTCACATCCATCTTTGGAATATGGTGGTTCTTCCATCCAACATTAGAGTTTATGAAATCACGATTAACATTTATTTTGTTCTCATCATGAGTTTCCTCTACTATATTTTCACCATGAGGAAGTTGTTGGGAAAAATACTGAGAGGGTTGGGGGGTGAATTAGTATTTAGAGCTTACTGAAAACTTTTAATTTTTCTTTACTAAATTCCATATGTGACTTTAATGAACCCAACTTGTGTATACACGCAGATATCCTTAAGAAAACTTGCGTATTACCAGAGATCTTATTATGCATATAATTCTTTACATAGATCAGTGCATCATTCATTCATCAGATGTTTAGTAAGCAGTAAGCATGTGCAGTAAGAACAGAATAAGTCATCACACATAAGCAACACAAATGAACACCAAGATTTAAGGTGGAAACCCAATTTGGGAGAAAACCACCACTGTTGTCGTCTATGTCTTCAATATTTATTATAAAGAAAACTGCTTACAATCATGTACTAGCGCAAACTCATACCAGCACGTAGGCACCCACCTGCAGAAGGCTACATCCTTCTCTCGTTCTCCAGCTACTACTGGAAGGGAGCTTCAACCCCCTGATCTCATTTACCAACCACTCATGGAAGGGAGCTACGACCCCCTGATCTCGTTTACCAGCTACCACTAGAAGGGAGCTACAACCCCCTCACTGAAGGCTTCGACCCTTAGCACCACCATGGACCACGTTTCATCAATTTTCATACTGGATCCAACATCTTCCACACAACACACCTTGTAGGCCTCTTTTCATCAAATTTTCAGACTGGATCAAACAACATTTTTCCCAATACTTCAATTACAACAGTGAGACCATTGTAACCAGAACTCAGAAATAACACAAAATTCAGAATAAATATGTAGATACAAACTCAACCCTAAACATTCATCAACTCAAAATGCATACGCTACTTCGCTTCACTGAACCCGCATATATACGTGCTTTCACAAGAAAAACCTGCGTATATATCTATAAACATTACAGGGCTGACCTTAGATTCCATACGCGCTTTTGATGAAACTAACCTACGTATATACACGCTTTTGCTTAAACGAACCTGCGTATAGATCTGCAAACATTACAAGGTTGCACAACTCTTCAGAATAAATAATCAACTCAGATCTAACCCTTCACTTCAGCAAACATTCTCCAGATCACGGATCTAAACATTCCATAAACAGATCTAGGAAATACATAGTCATTTTAGGTCTAGAGATCTTGATCCATCATTGTATTCATAGGTGCATTATTAATTCATATCTATCAATAAACTGTAACCCATTCCATGCAGATATACTTCAAATTGAAGTATTCATTCAATACCTAGACACATCTACACCTTTGCACTATGATCTTCTTCTCCTTATAAAGATTTATCCTTTATCAATACCATGAGTCAAAAACACACAACTTCCGATGGTATTCTTGGATGGAATAAAATAGACAATAAAACGCTCAATATTGTTGGCTAATACCATGGTAATGCCTCTTGGTATCATAATTGTAGAGTGCAAAAGGCATACACAACTTTTCTTCTTCGTACTCCCGTGTATACACGATTTCTCTTCATAAAAACTATGTATATGTTAATTCTGAATGTACAACGTTGGTTAATTTAATTAAATTAGCGTATACATTGCATATATACATTGGTTTCCTTCATAAAACCTGCGTATACATTGTGACATCTTATATTTATCATTTCTCTGGCACTTCCTGGAATTCCTTTCTCTGTCACATCTAAACTGACCTGTAGAATCATCATTTTTACATCTTTAACAAATAGGTTGCTATCAAAATGGCAACTCATCAAGAGTTTTCCATAAAGTACAACATTATCAAGTAGGTTTCCATCAAGGACAACACAATACATCATATTTCCAACAGAAGCATTTCTTGTATCAAATTTTCCAAACCTTCCATGTCTACTTTTAGATCATTCTTCATGTTTTCCATGTTGTCTTTCATTTTTTCTTCCCTGTCATCCATCTTAGCTTCCGTGCCAGCTTCCATGCCATCTATCTTAGCTTCCGCGCCTTTATTCAAACCATCCATCTTTGCTTCCATGCCTTTCTTCAAAACTTCCATTTCATTTTTTTTTGCTCTTTGCGAGAGTGAAATTTGGTGCACCTACTCTTCTAATTTTGATAGATCATGTTGCAATTCTTCATCTTCATGAGTCATAGTAGATTATTCTGAGGACTTAATGGGTTTTGAATTCTTTTATTTTAGAACCCAATAGTGATATCTCTTCTCAATATTCCCTTGGAATCACGTAAAACTAATTTTTCAAACAAGACTTATGCAATTTGAAAAAAACACACACCTTTTCCTTTCTTTTGAGGAGCTTGATATTAAATTTGAATTATCTCTGTAATTGCGAATATTCAATATTTGAAATTCAGTCCTATAGTATCCCTCTTAATATTCTTTCGAATGCCACAGGTCTGACTTGATTTGGATACTTCTGAGCAAAGTTATGTTCAATATCCCATAATGACCTAATTATGGACTGGTTTAGTAGAGTGCACTTGTACGACTTTCCATGTCTCACTGCTTCCTCCTTCGGTTCTAAAATTGCTACACGTGAAACTACAGTCTGTGTACTTTTGGCCACTTTTATAGAATTCCAATTCGATGCTTCCGCAAGATTTTGGCTTCACTCTGTAAAATTTTCGGCTTATGAAATCTCGTAGAAAACAATTATAGCATAAATTCCACGATGACCTATTTAAGTGAAATTTGGGAGCCTGAAAAACCCCTAACTTCCACAGATCATATCTCCAAAAATATTGTGAACAAAGATCTGAAATTTGTACACAACGTTCCTCAAGAATTTGGCTTCACTCTGTAAAAATTTTAGCTTCTGAACCTTCGTAGAAAAAATTTATAGAGAAAATTTCATGATGACCTGTTCGGAGCAGCGAAACCCTAGAATCGAAAGCTATGATACCAAATGTTATGAAACCGGCTCCAATAATAGAATAAAACAAAGATCAATGCCTTAGAAATCAGCCACTTCGAGGGGGCAGCCTCCAATACATTACATAAATGAACAATTCTTGGACGATACAAATGAGAGAACCTCCTTCTATATATAGGAGTCCACGAGGTCACAATATAATCCTAGCCAACCTAACAATAATAATGTAAGGGAACAATAATAACAATATGGGGATTACATGGGTACAACAATAACAATAAGGGGGCTACACTAATAATATGGGGACCTAACAACATATTCTTCCATTTACGATGGGATTAATCCAGTCTTCTTCCTACATAGTAAGCTTATATATATGATCAATCACAGCTTCAAATGGATCCAGTGGCACAAAAAACCTTCAAATGGATCCAGTGGCACAAAAAATTATGTTTCATCCTTTTAAAATACCATCTGCCTATTCTTCATATTTATTATAGCATCCATGTCATAAGCCCATTAAAATCCTAACAGCACAGGATACATATTACTATTATCAATTATCTCGATGACCTCAAAGTCAACTGACACACTTGCACCATCAACATCTACGCTAACTCCCTGTAAACACCCCATAGGAATGATATTTTGTTGATTTTCCATCCTTAGCTGAATAGGTGACCATTGCAACTTCTTCTTTCCCATCCATTCCCATTTCTATTTTGGAAAAAAATTAGCATTTGATCCCAGATCGAGATTGATTTGATCCATCTCATAGTCTTTGATCTACATAGTTAATCGGATCTCCCAACTAGTACTCTTCTTATTATTTTACACTTTTTTTACCACACGTTGTTCCATTTGTATCTCTTCTTTACCAACGCAGTTATCAATAATCTCCTACAATCCTTTTACAGCCCTATTTTTCCTTAAAAACTTCATGCACATCTGTAAGAAAGATGCTAGGATCGACGGATAATCTCCCTTTACTTCAACATTCTCTTCATGATTATTTTCTAACAAGAACAACTATCTTTGCGCAATCAATGTCGCTTCCTTAGGAGTCATAAACAATTTCTTTGCTTCCATGAATGTCTCCTTTTCGCATTGTACATCAAACCTGGAAATCTTATCTTAATCCATCCATACCCATGTATCTGGTATAGACATCTACGCATTTGCGCAGTTTCCTCCAATATTCATACCACTGTGTGTGACTATGTTGACACTTGGATCTCCTTGGAAATGTCCAACCCTAATCATTTGTATGTTCTACGGTAGCTGCTGATGAGACTTACAATAGGTATGTATTTACTCTCAAATATTGTCCTTTTTCCTCTTCTTCATCCATTTTTGTGTTACAATATAATAATATCATGATGGATTTTGATAAAAAAATGAATGAAATAGTCTTGATATGGTTTAACTGTCTAAAATAATTCCCATTTCTTTTATGATGAAAATAGCAGATAAAACAATAGATGTTCCCAAAAAGGAACAATAGGATCTAATCAAGGGAAAAGAAGGTGCGGCCAAATCAGGAAACGAATCAAAGAAGAATGCCCAACTATTTGCAATAGTAATCTGTTGCGAATACCTCAAGATCCCCTGATCTTGAGGGATCACATTTGCCTTTTCCTTAGTTATAAAAGAATGAGAATATTACGAAGACGAGAGACGATATGATGATATAGGAGAAAGCGGAGAATTTAAATTCGGCTGTATCATGTATCATGTTGTGTATCTTTCATTTATGTATCATTTTATAATGAACAGAACATAGTTCTGAAAGACAGACTTGTATTGTAATGATTCCGATGATTAATACATAGTTGCATTGATGTTCATTTGATTGTTCTGGAGTAACTAAGCAGTGTTCGCTGGCAGCTAAGGGCCCAGTCTCTGGTGAATTGCGTTGCTATTCTTTGTGGTATACCTTTCCATTTACTGCAAGAATATTATGCTTTTCTTCTTTACGGTGAATTGATTTTGATAGCATTAGATTTTTGTATTTGTAACTTTGTGTGTGTATTTCCAATTTATCAGTTGTTTGTTAACAAAATTGGTTTTGGTTACTTACAGCATAAACTGTTATTTCCATTACTTTCCTTGCATTTGATAGTTTAGATCGAGCTGAAAGAGCTCAGTTAATATTTCAGCACTCTCTGTTGATTGAATTATTTGAATTAAAGAATGAATCACAGTTTTGGATTATAATGCATAGATGAATTACTTTCTTTAAAGCTTCAGATTTATGATTGCACCTATATTCAATGATTGGCTTTAGCATTACTCCTTGTATGAATAAGCTTGCACATATTGTGTACACACTTGAAATAAAAGGACTTACCCTGGTTGATAATTAATGTGAGGCAATTAGGAGTTTTTAAAGACACCTTTTAGCACCCAACATTTTGGCGTTGTTGCCAGGGAGTGTGCTGCTACTCTGAGTAATGTCTAATTGATGTTTTTTCTGCTAAGGGAGAACTGGGTATTAAAAATGGAAGGTAATAACCTGCATAAAGAATGAGTAAAATGCTTGCTCATCTACCCGCTTTCTAGCAGAATTGAGTGAGAATTTAAAGTAGGGATGAATGTTTGTATTACTACATGAATGACTAAGAGGGAAAGACCTGAAAAAGATAAAATTCCTCCTTCTAAACCTGAAAAACCTAAGGGATCGGTGACCCTTGGATGGTGAACTTTTATTGATGAAATCTTAAGAAAAGTTGAGTCTCATTCATCTATAGGACCCTGAATTACTGCTGCCAGACATCCTATTGACTCCCTTCAAGCTGCAGGACCACCATCTGTAGCTAACCCTAAGATTCACAATAATACTAAAGGGATTGAACAGATTTTTCACGATACTGAGAATTCACAAACTCACCCTTCACAAGAAGGAAACTCTTTCAACCTCCGTGAAGGAGAAGGAGAAACAGGCAGTTTTAAAATTAAATTATCAGAACCTAGATATCCTGAAGTAGTGACTGAACAGAGGACACCCAGTATCCCAGATCAAGGTAGTGTTGTTATAACTATTCCAGCCTCTTACAAACATCCTAGGAAAAAATCTCCAGCTCCGGAGATCCCTGAAGAATACTGACATATTTTTTACCAAATGGCTCATGACCAGCAACCTCAAAATTCTACATTGCAATACCATATTTTTGACATAGCTATCGATGCCCCCATGAAGGCTATCCCATTAAAAAATATTCCTACCTTTCATGGGCTAACTTCAAAAGATCCCGATGCATTACTTTTTGAGTTTGATGTTTTATGCAGGGATTATGATTACACTACTGACCCCTAGAAGTTGAAGCTATTCCCCTCTACTTTGAAGGGAGCATCTTTGCGTCGGTTCATGGGACTTAGTGGAGGCACCATCAATGATTGGGACCAAATGAAAACATATTTCTTTAAAATATCAAGATTATTGTCGGACTTGAGAATTAAAAGATGAATTTTTTCAAATGGTAGCTAAGCCTAGCGAGAGTCTAGAAGAATATGTGGAATGTTTCCAATATAATCTACAAAGGTCTCCTTATACAAATCTGCCCGATAATGTTCTAAAAACCACGCTAATTAGAGGTATGAAAGACCAATGGGTAGAGACATTAAACATAATGGGTAAAGGTGACATTTATCAAGAAATATATAACAATATTATAGATTTGTGCATTAAGTGTTCCAGGGGAAATACAAGGTTGAAACCAGTTGAACGTGATGCAAGCTCCAGAGACAACAAAGCCTCAGGAGGAAGCATTACACGAAGCTAAATTAGCAATCTGCTGGAAGATTTCAAGACCGATATCCTGGGGACCATGGCAACACAATTGGATACCATGCAAGCTAATAAAAAGCATGCTATAGCAGAACAAAATTGGGCTATTTTATGCCCTCGTTTCAGACAGAAGCACAGTCATAAAGAATTCCCCCTAGATACGATATGAACATGTGCCATATGCACTAAAGAGCACGCCACAAAAAGTTGCCCATCACTCCCAGGATTGAAAGCATTTTTCAAGGAAGCAGAAGAAGAAATGTAACCAGTATATCTATTGAACCACCATTGCCAATGGCAAGCACGTCAGACAAGTATGCCTACCGATCCATCTTCATTTTTTCCTTCCTCGCAATATAATTCTCAGTAATATTCAGGGGTAGCATGGTAGAATTAGACACCTTTTTTGTCACCTCAAACAATTTTTTATGCCACCATGTTCCAATAAGTTAAATCCAAATAATAATTGGCCAAATTTCCCTTATCCACCACCTTTCTGGAAAAACAACCCATATCCCCCCCAATGGTCCCCTTCCACTTCACAAAATTAGAACTGGCAATCAAATTGGAAAATATCTACAAACCAGCCTATGGGGAAAGTTCCTTTGTCTCAACCAACTTTACCAGCACCTTACACGTTGCAGCAGAATCCTCAATCTAATATACGACCGCAAATTCCAGCTCAACCTAACCCAAATCCAAATAACAGACCAGTCCAGTAAATACAAATCATTGAGCGTCTGGACCCTGAAGATGAGTTGAAATAATGTAATGAGCTTAAGTTGAGATCTAGACGTATAATCACTCTAGATAAGGATAAATATTTGCAACCGGAAGAACCACACAAAAATAAGTCTCTGACTGTATATGATCAAGAAATAAAATAAGGGGAAGATACAGTCAAACAAAAAAATCCTAAGCAAATCTTAACCACTTCCCCCCCATTCCCAGAAATATTGTTGATACCACGCCCGATTGAACCTCTTGACTTTGATCTTCTAGGTGAACTTAAGAATATTTGTATAAAAATCCCTCTCCTCCAGGCTATCTAAGACATTCCAATATATGCCAAAACTATCAAAGAATTGTGTATAAAGAAGTCTGTGAGGAAAACAAAAACAACCCCTACTGTCCATGTTGTTGGGGCTTTGTCGGATTTATTACTAGGCAAAGACACTCCTGTAAAGTATGAAGATCTCGGAAACCCCATTGTCACAGTCCAGATAAATGGTCATTCTTTTCCCAATGCTTTAGTCGACTTAGGGGCAGCTATTAATATTCTCATAACTACAACTTGCGAAATTCTTGGTATCACAACCTTGGAGCCAACAACTACCTTATTGGAACTAGCTGACACTCAATCATTAGACCAGAGGGAACATTACAGGATGTGATGGTCTCTGTTGATACTTGGGAATACCTGGCAGATTTCTTGATTATTAATCCTAGGAACCCACTAGATGGACATCCCTTAATATTAGGAAGGCCTTGGCTAGCGACTATTGATGCTTATATCAGCTGTCGGACAGGCGGTATGACTATAACCAGGGGGAATGATGTGAAAATTTTAGCTTTATACCGTCCTGCTCAACCAAGTTTGACTATCATGAAAACCAGGAAGCAACCTGCAACATACTTAACAGAAAAGATTTGGTCACCATTGACTATGGTAGATGCCCTTGAATTTAAAAACCAAACTAAAGACGATGTCATTAATTCCTTTATCAATCATCCTACCACAGTATTAAGTTCGAAATGTTACATGATTAAATCAGTCGTTGACAATGAAATTGAAGAAGATCCCCTGAGAGATATCAATGATCAAACAATACCAAAAACCATTGTTTATAGTAGCAAACACTACAAGGAAAAGACCCTCTAGCAGAGGTTATAAAGGAGGTTTTTAGAGTTATAAAATTGGCCAAAATTTTCAAGAAAACATATGCTACCACATCCATTTCTAGTAACGGAGTTTTTGGCGAAGCTTTTAACGAAAATTCAACACAACAAAAAAAAATGGGCGGCCAAAGGTTATTATGGATGTTTTCTCATCGGTGCTCTTATCAGGTTTTAATGCACCGGTGCGTATCGGCAGACAATACACTGGGGCGGTCGAAGGAGAATGCACCGGGTCGTTAAGGAAAACAACAACACCGAGCCTGGTGTTGGTGATACAATGCACGGGGCCATTCTAATTGGTATTGGGATTTGAGCGATGACCATAGGTCGTATAAGCGCACCGACGCGTGTATCTTTATGAGGCACCGGTGTTTCGTATCACAGAAAGGAACCAAGATTTATAATTGGTATCAGTATTCGTGTGGTGCACATGACATCTACAAATCCACTGGTGATTATAGATACATAAACGCCCCAGTGCGCAGTATCACACAAACGCACCGATATTTATAACTGGAATCGGTATTAATGCGGTGTCCATAGAATCATAAACACACCGGTGCGTATAGACACATAAATGCACCAGTTTTCATTTTTTTTTTGTTAGAAACATCCACCTCTGACAGTCCAATTATTGTGATTGTTGCAAATTCATTATTCATCAAAAGTCGACACATCTTATAACAATATTCATATTAATTACATTTTTATTAATGCATTTGAATGTGTTGTTTAGATTAATTTGTTATATCATATCAGAATTATTGTGGTATTTTTAAATTCATTATTCATCAAAAGTTGACACATATATATAATATTATAACAATATTCATATGAATTAAATTTTTAATAGTGCATTTGAGAACGAAAATGGAGAACGTAATAGCGACAATGGAGAATGCAATAGAATAAATTAAAACATATTTTATGATTATATATATATATATATATATATATATATATGAATAAGACAGTCTTTATCATACAAAATGGGACAATTATTCATATCCCTTTATCTTTCAATTGGGACACTATGTCCATTACATTAAACAAATGTCTGATTTCACAGACATATTTCAAAAAATAAAACACCTTGCTTTGATATCCAAATTACATAGTGATCATCCCTTTTCGCTTGAAATGCTGTCACTGATAGAGCTATTTCCATGACTTGGGTTATTTTCAGTGATTTTGTGTTCACAGCGTTGATTGTTTTCTTCTTCTTCACTTTCCATCTACAAACATAAAAATAAGTTGAAATGAGTGTATATACATTGGTGAGAATAATGAAAATTCCAATATTAAATAATATACATCAATGTAAATCGAAAAGAAAAAAAATGTACCATAGCAACAATTGACTCATAAACTATACACATTATTTCAAAACCATGTACCATGCCATCTTCAAAATTTCATTTGTTGGCACAGTTCCATACTTTGTTTCCTGCAAGTTTTATACCCCATAACAAATCATATATTTAATATAAAAGATGTTTTTGTTCTATTAATTATAGACGGAGCTAATTAAAACAAGATCAATACATGCTTACAAATTCCACAATTAAATTATGATATGCCAACATATACTCACAACCCATATTTAACCCAATTTCAATCAATTCATCTGATGGTTCTTCTTTGTATGTTAGCACCTGTTTGAAGACATTCAATGATGATTTTTGTAAAACAAATTTAAAAAATACAAAAATGAAATCTACTTAAGTTGTTATAAGGAAGTAACAATTACTCACAAACTTAGAGATCAACCATTTTCTTTTGTGTCGTTCTGTTTTATGTGCTGAATGGGTTCCATTTTATTTTCTTTTCTGCAAGAAAATTCTTGAAAAATAGTATTTAATGTTAAATTGTTTATTTATTATACCTAATGATCGAAAAATTCAATGATTACATATTACATTTGAAGCACGTTGTTTTATTCGTTCCACTAGATCCCTCAAACTTTTGTAAAAGTTTTTCCCCCTTTCATTAACTTCCAGCACCACTCCAGATGAGCCAAGGAGCAATTCATTTTCATTTGTATGTTCTATTTTTTTTCTTTTCTTAGAACAACATTCCTTTTCTGAGTTGTTGGTCACTGTAGAACATTAAACATATGTGAATTAGTAAACTATTTGACACATGTTATCTAATAATTTTAAGTATATTATTAATGATAATTAAAAAAAGAAACTCATATTGGATCGATATTATTGTTTCATTCACCTGATTCATCTTTTTGCAATTTTTCCATTAAAATTTTACACTCTTCTGGTCGTAGATCAGAAATAATCATATTGAGCTTCGTCATTTTGTGGCTTTGCATGATACACAGTAAACAATACATATTAGTTAAAGTTACATATAGTTCAAAAATAATATTTTTTATGGAGAATTTACAAAGAACTTGCCTTTTTTTCTTCTCTTGATGTGTTAACAGTATTTTTGTTACTTGATATTTTGTTAGTCATTTCTTTATCAATCTGAAACCTATAGCATATCATTCATTAGTATATTTATAAATAAATTCTCAACTTTTCAGGTAGAAAATAAATCTCAAGACACCGGTGCGCCTTTCATGAAATCCGCACTGCCGTTGGTGCGTGGATATATTAACAATGCACCTCAAAACAGTATAATACACCGTACGGTACGTTCGTTATTATAAACGCACTGCAATTACAATGTAATAGACCTAACGGTTTGTGGGGTATTATAAACGCACTGCAAAAACGGTGTAATACACCGTACGGTGCTTTCCTAGTTAAAGAGAGCATCGTTGCCCTATTTCAGATTTGGCACAGGAATTTAAAAAAATGTTTTCAATTTTTTACGACACAGAACTTGTGCGGTGTGCTAAAATAATACAGAGCACTGGTGCAGTGGTGTACGCAGTGCGCACCGATAAAGAAAAATCCATTTTTTCAAAAATTCATGCAATGGCCGAATGGATTGGGATCCGACTATGCAAGTTGTCCCGTGGGTTGGATGTCAATCTAAAATGAAAAACCCTAATTCTGAAATCATAGAAACAGGGGAAACAAAGGGAAAAAACAAAAAAATGAAGGGTTTAGGGTAAAAATGGATAAAACTGCAGAAAAAAATAAAAAAAGGCAGAAAAAAGTAAAAAAAAGAATTAAATTTAATCACGAAATGGTTTGAAATTCTATTATAAAGGGCTTGAATCACTAGAGTTTTGGTTTCTGATTGTCTGAATACTTTTGTTCGAAGGTATTTCGCAATCCATAGTGCCCTCGTGTTCTCTTGCTCCAGGTCTGTCTCCTGCAAAAATCTGACTGAAAATTTTTAGCAAAAATAGTGAAATAATGAAAAGTGTTTAGTATTTAAAGAATTATTTTATCAAATTATATTTTTGAAAATATTTTGTTGCCCATTTTTCAAATTGCCGCTTTTTTTTAACTTAAAAAAAATGGAGTTGCGTTTTTTTTATTTCCGTTTATATGTTTCCGGTGCACGTAAATGTGATGCATCGGTGCGTTGTATTAATATGACACACCTGGGCCTATTAGAATGACAAGCGCACTTGTTTTTTTTTTTTTTTTTAATTGTTGTATGTAAGATCATAATAAAATAATGATAATTATAAAGCACATGAATTTATTTTCATTATTTTCTAAACTTTATATATGTAAGATCATAATAAAATAATGATAATTATAAAGTACATGAATTTATTTTCATTATTTTCTAAACTTTATGTTACAAAAATTCGTATTATTTTAGATTTGTTATTTTACAATTATTTACAAATTTAAAAATTTAAATATTTTAATAAAATCATTTCACATTAATACAATTAAAATTTTCACATTAATAGAATTAAAATTTTACAAATTAATATTTTACATACAATAACATTAATTAAAATTACAATTAGAATTAGAATTAAAATTATAATTACAATTTTACATTAATTTCACATACATGAATTATGATTAGAATTGCACTTACAATTTTAATTTTACATACAACACATTTACAATTTTACATATAATTACAATTACAATTACATTTACAATTTTACATAGAATTACATTTACAATTACAATTACAATTTTACAAATATTTTACATACAATTCAATTAAAATTACAATTACAATTTGTGAAATTTACATACAATTAGAATTACAATTACAATTTTACAATTTTTCATATATACAATTAAATCATTTCAATTTTACAATTTTTCATATATATAATTACAATCATTTCAGAATAAATTAAATATTACAATTACAATTAAAATTTTACATTAATAAATATTTTACATACAATTACACTTAAAATTACAATTACTACAAATACAAATAAAATTTTACAATTTTACATAGAATTAAAATTTAAATTACAATTACATTCACGACATAATATTTAATAAATATCATGGTCATTTAATAATATTAAATTAATTAATAAACATTATCACGATCATGATAACCATGGTACAAACATCATATTCGACTAATAAACACATTCAATTAACATCAAATTAACATTATATATTAACATCATCACAACACAAACATCAAACATACATCTCAATATAATGTCAAATAACTCATGTGCCTATCACATATACACATCTATCTGCAAGCTAAACATTAAATGAACATATCTGACATGACTAACAATATGCACCACATCATGATGATCATCAACATGAAAATTAAGTACAACTGCAACATGAACATAAAATACATGGACTATATATATATAACTGAATAATGTTAAAAATATACAACTGTAATATAAAAGTCATGGATCAGGCGTTGGTGGTAGTATAACAACATCAATAACACTAGTACAAGTGGATGTAGCTTGCTCAGTAAAGCTGGGTGCGGCCTCGATAGTCGATGGTCGACTAGCCTGCTCATGATCATGATGATCACTAGTACTGATGGATGCATCTACTGGTGCTAGTACAACATGATCAATATGAGGTGCAGTAGTAGTGGAGGCCTGCTCAGTCAATAGTACTTCAGCCTCGGCGGTCGATGGTCCAGCCTGCTCATGATGATCGTGACTAGTACTCATGATGGATGTTGTAGGCTGCTGATTAGACGTGGCCGATGGTCCAGCCTCATCTCCATGATGACTAGTGTCAGATGCTACCAATGCAGCCTCATGCTGATCATCAAGCGCGCAGCGAGGTGAACGATCACGAGATGCATCTGAGTCGCTGCTGGCAAACTATCCATCACGTGCCGCAGCTTGACTACGCCTATAACTACGGACAATCCTCCTCAATCACATAACAGCTATTGTAGCTCCTACGACATGTCGCATCAGGTCGTACATGTCACGCGGCATGCCTCTCCACATCCGTAACAGTACATCATCACCATATATCTCTCTGTAATGAGCGGGCCTGATGCCCACATCTGAAATCAATCCACAGATTTTCCTGCCCAAATCCATCTGGTATCTGGTCTCAGGTCGACCACGCCTATAAAAAGGCGGTATCGGTGCACCATGAGGCACAAGATCAGCACGTCTCTCTACTGTGCCACTAGCCTCATCCTCCGGTGCATCAGCCATCTTTTGATCATAATCCTCAAGATCGACACCTAGATCATGTGGTGGATCGGGCATCTCATCGCCATCAAAAGAGCCAATGTCTGCAAAATATATACAAGTACACAACAATAATTAGACAATTTCATTACACAATTTAATAAAAACAAGTTAAAGAACATGTTAGAATAAATATAAATAAAACAATAATATTACCTCTATCATCTGGTGTCTCATCCGGAGTGAAAAGGATGTTGGGACACCCTCACCAATCTAGTCCAGCATAAGGACATGGGACCATAATGAAGGGATGTAGCTTGCCAACACTGGCTAGTAAGTCCAGCAAATCATGTGATATCATCGCTAGAAACATAGTGTCTCCCCTCTTGGGCATCATCTGCCCCCACATGCGCATCTGGGCCTCGAACATCGGCCTACGAGGCTGTCAAAAAAAACTGGGTCTCATCTCTGGAAGCCTCTCAAAAAATAAACAAAATAGCTCTAAAGAAAAAGGGAAGTTGACCCTCCCTTGTGCGTGAGCACAACATCTATCTAAGGCCGTACAAAACTGTCGCAAAAAAATGGCAGACCACCTGACAAGTCGTGGCTGTTGTACTAAAGAATCAAAGTAATATAAAAGCGAGCAACTAATGCGTTGCTCGTCACTGGTGTTGTGTGAAATGATCGAAGCGATAATAGAGACGCACTGCACGTCCTGTCTACCAAAATCACCTATACGTAACTGACCTCTAGGTACCTGAAACTCTGAAGGAGACAGTACATGTGATCCAATGTATCTCTAGGAGTAAACTAACTGACTCCCTGCTACACAACCAGCTGGCACGTCTGGGAATGAGGGAAAATCCACCTCTCTCCTCGATAGTCCTGTAATAAAATAAATTTCCTCCTCAGTGGGTGTGTACCACTGGTTAGGACTAACCTGAAAAGCTTGTCGATGGGCATTCCACCTGTCGATAATATGTCTCAAAAGCACACTATGGGCCTTTAGGCCAGAAATAGCCTCCTTGTAGAAATTGAGGAGGCCTACCTGCTTAAGGATCTCCTGGGTATCTGCAGTAATAGGGTGAGGGCATCCATCTCTCTCCCTCTCTCTCGCCTCCCATTGGTGAATCATGTCATATTGTTCTGCTTGTTGTTGTTGTTTTTGCTCCTGTTCTCTTTGAATCATTTCCATATTAAATAATTTTTTTTTACTAAAAAAAAAATGTATTTATAAATATACATATATAGTTTTTTTTGGAAAAAAAATAAACATACAAGTCGTTGCTCCATAAAAACAGTCACGCTCCGGTGCCGGTGCATCATAATATTTTAGCGCACCGTCCCCAGGGCCCCTAATGAAATAGACCGCACCGGATTCGGTGCAGATGTATATTTTCCAAGCACTGTGGACTGTATATAATTCAGAATAGCAGTGCGCTGACTGAAATATACGCCTCGGCGCATATAGTCATGTCAGCGCACCGACTTCATGACAATGACATAGTTGACGGTGTGATATTTTACCCGGCCACACCGTTGACCCTCTCGGAATGCAAAATGAAGTGCACTGACATAAACTGGGGCGGAAAATGAATTCAATGCACCGCACTGTGATTTTCAGGGTCAACGGTGCACCTAGATAAATGAGCGCACCACCTTTTTTCTTTTTTCTTTTTAGTTTAAAATTATTCAGGGCGCCTTCCGGCACCGCCCCGGAAACAGTGTGGTTACTGTTAGCACCGATAGAGGTGCTGCCTATAAATTTTACAGGTAGCACCGCTATCCAGTGTGAGCCGAACATCTCGAGCGCATCACGCAAAAAAAAAAAAAAAAAAAAAAAATTAATGGTTATTTTTAAGTTTATTTCAATTTCTAATCCGCTAAATTGCTTAATTATAGAAATATTAGAAAAATACTTGTACATTTCTCCGTCGAGGAGGAATATTGGTTGTAAAATTTGGAAAATAAAATTTTCCCACTGTTTTTCAAAATGCAAGCTGGAGATTGGTGGCCAATACAGAGTAGCAGTGCATGCAATGGGTGCAATGAGAGCACCGATGTCAGGGCAGCTCAGAAATAAGGAAATAGCACCGGGGCTTGAGAGCTCTAGAGCACTGACAAAAGTGAATAATGAATCTTTATGGCCGTAATTTTTTTTTAATTAACCCTGTTTCGGTGCGCGGGGTTTTATAAGCGCACCGGTGCGGTTAAATAAAACTGCACCGGGCGGTATCAATTTTGGCGTTTTGTTTATAACGCGTCAGGGCGTTTCCCTAACCGCGCATGGGGATGTTTCAGTTTCTGCGCGAAAATTTGATGACGCACCAGGGCAGTGTAATGATAAACCACCGGTGCATAATAGTCGCAAAGCACCGGTTTTTTGGCCTTATTTTTTTTTATATATATAACGCTATTCCAGTGCGTGCGGTTTCTAGCACACCGGTGCTCTTAGAGAAGAATGCACCAGCTCATTTCTGTTTTGGCACAGTGTTTTATGATGCACCAGCGCGTAAGAGTATTGACACCCCGGAAGTGTGTGTACTTCGCGCACATTGTCCGGTGTGCCAATGTTCGGTGCGCACCGGTGTAATCTATGGTATCGTGCGCACTGGTAATTGATAGCTCAGGAGCACTGGAAAACTGAAAAAATCTGGGTTTTTTGTCGTAAATATTTTTTTTAATTTAACCCTTTACCGATGTGCATTCTTTATAGGCGCATCGGTACTTTTTGCTACAAATTCTCCTGTCGGTTTGTGTTTTGGCGCGTTTTTTATGATTCACCGGTGCGGTTTCTCTCTACCGCACAGCGTGGTTTCGATGTTAGCGTTGTGTTTTATAATGCACCGGCGCGGATGAGTTGTGAGGCACTGGTGCTCTATTACATTATGACGCACCAGGTGGGTGTGTATGGAGTGCATAGTGTCCGGTGCGCCAATGATTTTGTCTGCACCGGTGCTTTCTTTTGTTGAGAGCACTGGGGCGAGTTTTAACGATAAAAGCACCGATAGGAAAACATCCGCAAAACGCTCCGCCCACCAACCTCCTCTAGTAACCTCTGCTAGAAATGGATGTATGGGGTATTTTTCTTTGTGGTTCCTCAAAAACATATACTAGAGGGTATTTTCCTTGTAGTGAAACCTATCGAAATTGAGCCAGGGAAGATCATGAACATTAATAGTAATCTAAGTAATGACCAGCAATAGAAACTTATTCAAGTCCTTAGGAAAAATAAAGGGGATTTTTCTTGGGATTAATCAAATATGAAAGGGATGACCCTCAGCGATGCATGCATCATATATACACTAAAAAGGATGAAAAAACCATTCTACAACCTCAGCGTAGATTAAATCCTCACCTAAAATATATTGTTAAAGAAGAGCTTTAAAAACTGCTAGATGTGAATTTTATCTATCCTATATCTGACAGTAAATGGGTTTCTCCATTAGTTGTGGTTCACAACAAGAATGGTAAATGGTGAATATGCGTTGACTATAGAGAACTCAATAAGGCAACGCAAAAATACCACTTTCCCCTTCCATTTATTGACCAGGTCCTAGATACACTAGCAGGGAAGAAATTTTTCTCTTTCCTGGATGGCTTCAGTGGCTATAACCAAATTCAAATTGCCCCTGAAGACTAGGATAAGACCATGTTTACCTGTCTGTGGGGAACATTCGCCTACAGGGTATTACCTTTTGGTTTGTGTAACGCACCTACCACATTCCAAAGGTCTATACTCAGTATTTTTTTAGACTTGATAAATGAAGGATGGGAAGTGTACATGGATGATTTCACACCTTATGGACATGACTTTGAGCAAGCATTACAAACATTGGAAAAAGTTATGGAATGATCTATTGCTACCAGCCTATGTTTAAGTCACGAAAAGTGCCATATGATGATGACAGAAGGACTAATCTTGGGTTATTACATTTCAGCAGCGGAAATTCAGCTAGATCCGGCAAAAATACAGGTAATTCTCTTACTAGCTACTCCCTGCACTCAAATAGAGGTGCATAGTTTTCTGGGATTTGCTGGATATTATCGTAGATTTATCAAGATTTTTTCACAGATTGCTGCATCATTATATGCCTTAATAGGAAACAGTGATTTAATATGGACTGACAAATGTGATACTACCTTTACAAATTTAAAACGGCTAGTATCAACAGCACCAGTATTACGAGGTCCGAACTAGGATATACCATTCCAGATTTCATCAAATGCATCAGACATAGCCATTGGAGCAGTTCTTGGCCAAGAAGAAGACAAGAAACCCTACGCTATATATTACATTAGCAAAAACTTAACTCCTGCTGAATTGAATTACACAGTGACAGAGAAGGAGTTTTTAGCTGTTATTTATGCTATTAACAAATTTAGACACTATATAATTGGATACCCTGTAATTCTATATACGGATCACTCTGTTATTAAATACTTAGCTAATAAACCCATTACGAATGGAAGAGTTACACAATGGTTGCTAATTTTGCGGGAATTTGATGTAACTATAAGGGATCGACCAAGGAAGGAAAACCTTGTGGAAGATTTCCTCTCCCGAGTGCCAAGAACAGATGACACAGTATCAGTAGAAGATGAATTTCCAGATGAACGCCTGTTTGTTGTAGCCATGAAAACACCATTGTACACAGATGTGGCGAATTATTTAGGAGTGGGAAAACTACCTAAACATCTGACACCCAGAGAAAGGAAATCAATAGTACAACGCAGCACTCGGTTCTCCTAGATTGGAGGATACCTTTTTAACACAGGGACTGATATGCACATCCACAGGTGTATCAGGGAAGACAAAATTTATGATATCTTAAAAGCCTGCCATGATGGACCTTGCGGTGGAAATTTTGTAGACCGCAGAACTGGACACAAAATTTTACAAATGGGCTACTACTGGACCACGATTTTTAAAGATGCTAAGAAATTTTTCCAGGCCTGCGATAGTTGTCAATGGATGGGCCACCCTGGCCAATCTAATGAGACACCCCTGCATCCACAGCTGGTCATAGAACCTTTTGAGCGTTGGGAATTAGATTTTTTTGGGCCAATCAACCCATCATCCAACCAAAAATCATATATATTGGTTGCAACAGAATACGTAACTAAGTGGGTGGAAGCAATAGCATTACCTAAAGCCATAGAAGAAACCATGATAAACTTTATTTTCAAAATTTCCGTACGATATGGGTTACCCAGAGAAGTAATCACTGATGGAGGGTTGCAATTCGTAGGCCACAAGATTGCTGCTACACTGAAAAACCATCATGTTATTCACAGAATTACCTGTCCATATCACCCGCAAGAAAACGAGCAGTTAGAAAGCACCAACAAAGTAATTAAGGCTACTCTAACGAAGATAGTCTCATTGCACAGACGAGACTCGGCCACTCGACTGCCAGAAGCCTTGTGGGAATATCACACAACTTGGAGGAATACTACTAGATACTCCCCATATCAACTGGTATTTGGTAAGGAACCTATTTTTCCCATAAAGTTTGAGATACAAACACTAAGGACAGCCCAGGAAGTGAAACTGAATTTAACTGAAGCCCAGATTAATAGATTGCAACAAATAAATGAATTAGATGAATTCCGGCTTTCGGCTCTGCAACATATTGCACTCATTCAACAACAAAGAGCCAAACAGCATGATTCTCTGATCAAGAAAAAGACATTTTATGAGGGCGACTGGGCACTTCTCTACGATTCCAGTTTTCAAGACTTTCCTGGCAAACTACAGACTAGGTGGTTAGGTCCTTATGAAATAAAGGAAGTACACGACAATGGCACTCTTACGTTAACCACCATTGATGGGTCTGATTGTTCCTTTAAATAAAATGGACATTGAGTGCGCCTCTACCAAAGACCGCTTACAAGAGAATATTTTTGTCAATAGATACGCAAAGACCCCACCATGCAAGTTTTAGCTGCAGAAGATAACCCTTCCGCAGCTTCATCTTTGTAGAAATTCATTTTTTTATTTTGTAAATAAGATTGCCAATTTAATTTTTTTTGGGCCTGTTTTGTTGTTCCCTCTTCGGAACAACACTTTTTTTATTTTTTTGTTCCTTCTTTGAAACAACACTTTTTTATTTTGATTTTCCCTCTTTGGAACATCACTTTTTTATTTTGTTGTTCCCTCTTCGGAACAACACTTTTTGATTTTGTTGTCCCCTTTTCGGAATAGCACTTTTATATTTTGTTGTTCCCTTTTCGGAACAACACTTTTTGATTTTTTTGTTCCCTCTTCGGAACAACACTTTTTGATTTTGTTGTTCCCTATTCAAAACAACACTTTTTGATTTTGTTGTTCCCTCTTCGGAACAGCACTTTTTGTTTTTGTTGTTCCCTCTTCGGAACAACACTTTTTTATTTTGTTGTTCCCTATTCAGAACAACACTTTTTTATTTTGATGTTCCCTTTTCAGAACAACACTTTTTTATTTTGTTGTTCCCTTTTCATAAAAGCACTTTTTGGTTTTGTTGTTCCCTCTTTGGAACAACACTTTTTTATTTTGTTGTTCCCTATTCGGAACAACACTTTTTGATTTTGTTGTTCCCTCTTTAGAACAACACTTTTTGGTTTTGTTGTTCCCTCTTCAGAATAGCACTTTTTGGTTTTGTTGTTCCCTATTCGGAACAACACTTTTTGATTTTACTGTTCCCCCTTCGGAACAACACTTTTTGGTTTTGTTTTTCCCTCTTCGGAACAATACTTTTTGATTTTGTTGTTCCCTCTTCGAAACAACACTTTTTGATTTTTCTATTCCCTCTTTGAAACAACACTTTTTGATTTTGTTGTTCCCTTTTCAGCACAACACTTTTTGATTTTTTTGTTCCCTTTTCAGAACAGCACTTTTTGATTTTTGTTTTCCCTCTTCGGAACATCACTTTTTGGTTTTGTTGTTCCCTCTTCAAAACAACACTTTTTGGTTTTGTTGTTCCATCTTTGGAACAACACTCTCTTTTGTTTTTTTCTTGCATTTTTGTGTATTTTTGAACAACACCCTTGTTATATATTTCCCAAACACTTCTAGCTCATTTTTTTCAGCTTCATTTCTTTGATTCCTTTTATGGCCTGCAGTACAGTACCTTCATGCAGACAAAAACTTATGGATTTTATTAAAGCAGGTGACTATTTTTAACATGATGATCTTTCACAAAGACAACTTCTTGATGGTAGGCTTAAAACAATTGAAAGGGACACAATTATTTATATTTTACTTTACTGTACTAACTTCTACTGTATATGATATTGATTGATCATATTTACCATGCTGGTTCTACTTTTCTTGGTTATAATTCTCTCTTTCTATTATCAATGGGATTATGGGTATAATTTTTCTTATTATTGATATGTTTCAACTTCTTACACCATCCCTAATCTTAAGGATTATTTTGCCTCCCTCTATTTATCATAAAAATATGTAATGATAACTAATCTACAGAGAGAGGATAGGGCGTCTCATTAAGAGCCAACCTACCATGTTCATAAGGATGTAGCAATGTGACATTCCCACTATGGCCACCACACCAGGGTTATGGTCCATTGGATGGCTAAAATATCCATGGAACAAGAGGTCTCATCATGAGCCGGCCTGCTCATTTTTGCTACTTCCCAGTGAATGGCAATGTGGTTATCTAGTTACCATGCCAGCACACTGGTCTCTTCTGTAAGAACAACAATAAAAATTTTCAATTATAAATTGAGGATCCTAGCTCACTTGGGTTAAAAAAAAACTCAGTCGAGGCTATGGACGCCTGCTAGTTGCAGAAGCTTTGCTGATGGTATTGAAGTTCCATTTCCACAATCAATAACTCTTATAATACCCTCTTCCCATTTACCTTTCTTTCCGAGAGATTTTTTCCTCTAAATACTTCCCTACTTTGAACCTTTATGCATGCATTTATGTTTTTACTCAATCATATCATACACAGTTAGAATATCATCAGCAAAAGTCTTTTTTACATATTTTTGTTCCCTTTACTACACTTAACTTATCATCAAATAAAGCTTCTTGTCTCTTATCATTCATTATCATTATACCCCATGCTTTTATTCTATCCATATTGTCTCGTAATTCATCTGCTTACTCTGACCCATTTATGGCTGTACTCTTTATCTTGCTGCCGAAATAACCATTTCCCGTCTAATTAGTCGAAGGTGAACTCTAATTTAGGAGGGGGAGAGGACTTTCGTTATGCGTATACTATCACTATTTCATTAATTAACACGATATCTCATGATTATGCGGCATGTGAAAATTTAACGACATCAGCTATACTTAGTTTTTCCAACAAACTTGTTGTTCTATCGCTCTACGTATCGTTGTGTTGTTGTGCTTTTCAATACTGTTGTGTTTTTCAAATTTTTTGTTCTTTTCTGTATTGCTGTGCTTTCCAGTATTACTGTGCTTTTTGGTATTTTCGTGCTTTTCAGCATTGTTGAATCTTCCCATTACATCCATCCTTTTCAAAAATAAGAATAATTTGAACACTATGGGTGGAAATACAATGCGTCGTGAACCGTTAGTATTAGAAGTCTCCAACAGTTCAAGAGAAATTCTGATTCGAGCAGGATGGATATCCTATCTTACAAAGTTCTAGCCCTCAAATGAGGAAATCACTATTGATTTTCTATAGAATTTGCAGAATAGGGAATCCATGGTAAAAGGCAGAAGGATTATAGTTACAGACGCTGTAATAGCTTAGGTAACTGGGCTGCCGGCAGAAGGCACTACATGGGCACAAAAACATGTATCGATACACGACGCGGTGGAGATCTTCAAAGATGAAGGCAAACAACTGGTCAGAAAGGGAAAAGGCTTTCAACCATCTTCTCTCACAGAACCATGGAGGGAATTAGCAAGTATCATCCAGAAATACATTACCTGTTATGGACGTCGTGATGTGGTAAGGCCGCGACAACTCAAAATCCTAGCTATTCTAAAGCAAAAACTTACTATTAATTTGCCATCCCTTTTAAATTCTTTATTGCATGATACTGCTACTAGAATAAGACGGGATGGGCACCCTAAAACGGTGGTAAGTCACCATGGACTGATTAGAATGATAATTAGTCATAGCCTAGTCCAATACAACTTGACTTGGGAAGGTTTTATCACAGCTCTCGAAATCATATAGAAACCTGTAATTCAACATCCCGCAATTGCAGAAGCAAGTCAACAAAACCCTGTCTCAAAAAGAAAAAGGATTGCCCATCCAAGGGTTGAACCTCACAAACGCAGGAGGTCTATAAGAATCGAATTAGTCCAGAGAATGTCTGTGAATCTACGGGACGAAAGCAATCAACTTGCGCAGACATCCAGCACGGTTAGGGTAGAAGATTCTGAGTCTGAACAAGAAGCACCAGGTTCAGAGGAAGAGCCAGAAGAATAAACTAGGGGTTCAAAAAGTAGAAGAGCCCAAGGAAGAGGTTGAGCCAGAATCAGAACTCGAAGAACAAGAAGAAGGACAACAATAAGATTATGAATTGGAAGTTGAAACTGGACCAGGTTTTAAGGTAGGAATAGCCAAGGTCCTAGCGAATCTTGATGTATACATGCAACCTAGAAGGTCATTTGGCCCTATCACATTGGAAACACAAACCCCAGAGAATTTTGAGCACATAGAAACGCCTCCATCATAAGAGGCTGTAGACACAAAAATTGTACAAGAATCTGATAACCAGTCTGGTGATACAATTTTGTTAAGACAGGAGGACCCATAGAAGTCTGTAGATATAAACATTGGTCATGAATCTGACAATCAGTCAGGTAATACAGTTCCTTTATAAAAAAACCTGGATCTTTGAGTAAGAAGTGAACCTAGTCACCCTCTGCAAGTGTTTGCTAAGCATAAATTACTGATGACACAAGAGGGCATGACTAAGAGTTTAGGGCCCATACATAAGGAAATTGTGCTAGAAGGAACAACATATTTTCTCTCCATTCAAGAAAGATCCCTGGTTGCATCCAAAATGAGAAGGATGGTTTCAAGAAACAGTGTTAAAGATAGAGAACCATTTAATTATGGGAATTTCAAAGCTGCTGCAAGACGGTTAATCCCATACGGAAACTTTATCTTAAGAGGAGGAACTTATTGGGTAGGATTTCGCTACAGATACCCCGTTATTTGGTATCCTCCTGAAGGATATCATCCTGACTATGAGTTACCAGAAGGACAAGAAGCGGCAGCTTTTGCACACTTGGCACGACATCATGGTCTCAGGCCTCTTACAGAAAGACCTTCTCCAACCTACTCTTTAACTTCTTTGCATCAGAACTATTTATTTTTTATGAGGACATGAAAAAAGGTAAGCAGGGGAGTATGTTGAGCCTTACAATAGGTATGTATTTACTCTCAAATACTCTCCTTTTTCCTCTTCTTCATCAATTTTCGTGCTACAATATAATAATATCATGAACGGATTTTGATAAAAAAAATGAATGAAATAGTCTTAATATGGTTTAACCGTCTAAACTAATTCCCATTGCTTTTATGATGAAAATAGAAGATAAAACAATAGTTTTTCCCAAAAAGGAACATCAGGATCTAATCGAGGGAAAAGAAGGCGCGGCCAAATCAGGAAACGAATCAAAGAAGAATGACCAACTGTTCGAAATAGTAATCTGTTGTGAATCCCTCAAGATCCCCTAATCTTGAGGGATCGCATTTGCCTTTTCCTTAGTTATAAAAGAATGAGAAGATCACAAAGACGAGAGATGATATGATTATAAGGGAGAAATTGGAGAATGTAAATCTGACTGTATCATGTATTATGTTGTGTATCTTTCATTTTTTATCATTTGATAATGAATAGAACATAGTTCTGAAAGACAGACTTGTATTGTAATGATTTCGATGATTAATACATAGTTGCGTTGTTGTTCATTCGATTGTTCTAGAGTAACTAAGCAGTGTTCGTTGGAGGCTAAGGGCCCGGTCTCTGGTGAATTTCGTTGTTATTCTTTGTGCTATACCTTTCCATTTACTGCAAGTATATTATGATTTTCTTCTTTACAGTGAATTTATTTTGATAGTATTAGATTTCTGTATTTGTTCCTCTGCGTGTGTATTTCCAATTTATCAGTTTTTTGTTAACAGAATTGGTTTTGATTACTTAAAGCATAAGCTGTTATTTCCATTACTTTCCTTGCATTCGATAGTTTAGATCCAGCTGAAAAAGCTCAGTTAATATTTCATCACTCTCGGTTGATTGAATTATTTAAATTAAATAATGAACCACAGTTTTGGATTATAATGCATAGATGAATTACTTTGTTTAAAGCTTCATATTTATGATTGCATATGTATTCAACGATTGGCTTTAGCATTACTCCTTGTATGAATAAGCTTGCACAACTGTGTACACACTTGAAATAAAAGGACTTACCCTAGTGGATAATTAATGTGAGGCAATTAGGAGTTTTTAAAGACACCTATTAGCACCCAACAGCTGTTAGTTGCGCTTCTCCTGCATTTTCGCTGACAAAGCAGGACAATCTTCTATTTCATGACCAAATTCTTGACAATACTTGCAGGACAATGTAATAACATTCTGAAAATCTTGAGCAAAGTGTTCAGGTCATCCATAGTTGTAACAAACAATCTGTCATCGGCCTCGACCAACGCTTTTCTCGATCGTGCCCTTGGCCTTGAAAACCCCCCTACGCAGTTGGTGAACCCATATCTCATGACCTTCTACTTGCATTTGATATGTGCCTAGAATATTCTGCAACATTAGATCATAGCTCCTACAATGCTATTCATCGTGCCCAACCGAACTACATAAATTGCAGAACAATTTCTTTGGCGATCTGAAAAATTTCTACAATAGATGACAAAATCCCATGGAATTCTAGCCTGCAAATTTATAGAGGCTACACCATACACTGGGCCCTATGCTTGGTCCTCTGCTTGATCCAATTTTTAATGGACTCAGCATCCCAACACCCAAATATTATCTAAAAACAAGACACTTCTCCTTGGATTGACCCTCAGCCTTTCAATTGAAACACCAGACCTCCATTCTCATCTTTGGGTCAAACTCCTTTCCCTTCTTTAGATCCTGGAGCTCCATGTGAAAACTTCCCAAAGGAGTTTGAATGTGTTGAACCCCTATTATTGCATCAACTATGGGGGATTCTTCAATCTTCATCGCAATCTCCAGCGCTTCCGCCTCATTTTTAATCTTATGTTGAGGAAATGGCAGTCTAAGATGAGGCAGCAGTGCAGCAATGAACCATTCTCTGTGTTGTTCATCTGGGATCTTGAAACTAATTTGGCTCAAGAAAATTTTAAACCTCTGATCTACCTTCTATATAGACTCGGTGGTCAATTGCTTAATTTCTTTGATCTCTATGATACACTGGGATGGTGACTTCGGTTTCTTGAATATAACATTCAGTGTGGTCTTAGTCTTAGCTACTGAAGAATTTTAATGCATTGTAACATATTTCATGTACCAGGAAAATGCTCGATCTTGCAGTGCAGTAACCAACTGGGCTTTCCTCATATCCTCATATGTAACATTCTGCGAACTCCATATCGCTTCTACTACAAAGAAGAACTGTTCAGGATCATCTGTTCCCTTGAACACAGGAATCTTCGGGGGTTGTACCATGGTGAATGGGGGAGATGGAGGTGGAGGTGGGGGTGGAGGTGGATGGAAAGAATGGGATGGAGTGATGATTGGGGTGGAGGGTTGGTGAATTTCCTCACCACTTTGCGGAATTTTGGATCTCAACGACAAACTTGGTATAGTAGCAGATTTGCTTTCAATGTATGTTCTCAAACGGCGGTCTATACTCCCTTTCAATGTATGTTCCATAACTGGTCCTAAACATTTTTCCACTTCGTGTAGCACCAAGTTCTTTTTCTTCAAACATAAATCTAAGAAAAATCACAACATAACGTTTTTACACAATAGTATTTTAATCCATAACTTCAGTGAATTCAGGTACTTACCTCACAGGCCTTTAAAAATTTTATGCTTTTCTTCAATATAGGACACAACAGCCTCGATCATGAACTCAGTAATGAATCCCCAAAGGATGCTATCAATCCAGTAATCAACACCTCTCACAATATTGTTATCAGTCTTTTCCAGTTTCTCAATCAAATCTGGGGTCCACACGGTAGGTCTATTATTAAAATACCCTATTTTCATAGCTAGCCTTGAGATCCACTCATGCAGGTCGCTAGAAAATAATGCAAAGAATATCTCATATTGATATGTATATATATACGTTTGTAACCAATTTTCAGTAGAAATACACGTACTTTTATTTTCTTGCGCAACAAACTCATGTTCTTTCAGGTCTATCCAATCTTCAATCTCTTTATTAGATGGGTGCCACATCCAGTTGTCCCTCAGTTAGATCTTGGTCCCAACAATAGAACCATTGGTTGGCTTGTTGGGGCTTAGACCAAATTTCAAAGTGACTACGCAGTCCAACAAAACCCACTATTAACTTCCCTTCCGGTAATGATCTACTTGCACAGATCGAAGTCTCACCCGAGGCAATATAGGGGGATGTTAGAACTAGGTTTCTGCATCCAAATGGACACTGGACTGTGGATTTAGGCTTTTCCTTCTTATCAGACCTCCACGGGTCAGATCTTGTTGAAAATGCAGCAAGATGATGGAGCTTAGTGAAATGAAGTCGCCTTCACTAAGTGGGCCCGCAGGCAAATTCTGGCGCAAAATCTATTTTTATACTATGTCTATTTTTAGACATGTGGAGCATGGTCCGGGGATTGCAGTATGAGATTATTGGAGCATTGGTCATGTTGGTAAAAATAGATGGGACTCTATTTTTTTGGACCTATAGGTTGAAGTCTATTTTTAGACTTCCTCTCCTTAAAATAGGGAAGTCAAATATTATTTACCCTTAATAATATTTAGACTCTAAACTTCAGTTTACTCTCTTGGAGCACTTCAGTTCGAGCCTTGGAAGTGGCTCATGCATCTGACAGAGGAATTATGCTATTCCCAAGGGTTTGATGGCATCATGCATGGTTGACTTCAGTTAGGACTTCAGTGGCAGAAGTTTGGTGGAGTTAATGAGACAGCTAGTGGAGTTGTGTTCTGTTTATTTTAGTTGAACTGATTGAGATTAGTTTAACTAGCTAATCAATTAGTTATGAGTAGAGTGAATTAAATATTATTTAATTCATTAATTAGTAACTCATTATTCAACTCAAGAACACATCAGTTCACTACAGTGCATGGACAGTTCAGTGGAGACCATTGAAAGAGGTAGATGAAAGGGTGGAGTTAGCTATCAGTGGCGACATCAGTTGTGCATGAGATTTGCACCACACTTGGAGGAATTGCCCATGATTATTGCGCTGTCAAGCCAAGGAGATTCGAACCTTGGATATCTATATAGACAGGCCATGATTGTGCAATAGAGGCAAGGCAATTGGCAGTGAGTTTTGAACCAGTAACCTGTTCAAAACTGAGCTAGTTTGTATGTAACTTCATGAGAAAGTACTGAGTACTTGTGAGGAGTATTGTACTGAGTTTGTTACATGATTTCTCCATTATAATATACACAATACCTGTGGGTTTTTCAGCTATAAGCTTTCCCCATACATACTGTGTTAATGTGTATGATGAATTGATGTGCTATCGCTTGTTTTATTTTCCGCATGTTTGATGATCTGAGTGGAAGAGATTATGTGTTGCATATAAATTCGAATTGTATGTGATCAGGATAGTCTCAGTAAATAATTAATCATTATTCAGCAAATTTCTATAGATCTTTCATTATTACCAACGATGTTCAACACAACTATTGAACTTACTCACAAACTACATGATCTTACTTATTCATGCATTAAACATAGTAAATAGCCATAAAATAGATTGAAATATTCAGTTACAAAAGAAAACCCTAATTTGGCATAGATATTCATAAAAAGTAAGAAAAACTCAAACACATCATTATAACTAAGATTTTCTCAACAATTCATTCATTAATATCTAGATTTATCTCATACATCCACTTTCCACCCTGCGAACACAGGTGTAAGGGACTGCGCACACAGCTGCAAGAGCCTTTTCCTCTAACCCAAAAAAAAAGACTCTAACTCAGTCTAACATCCAAATTCATCGCAAAAGATATCTCATTCATAACCTACCTATGACTTCTATCTAGACTCCTTATATAGATTTGTCTTTTATAATATCATGGTCCCAAACCATGGTCAAATTCCAAAATTCACAAAAATTCTCATCCCATTACATAATAAGGGGCTTTGACCCACCCTAAAGCCCCTAAGATCAAAAATATAATATGTTTTTTGAGCTCTTCTCCTCAATATGCGGAGTCTTTACTTCACGGGGAATCTTAGCTCCAAAAATTAGAAAATGAAATACCCTCATTTCCCAATTTCCCCAACCATATTGGTGAGTACCTCTTTATTTTTTTAACAAGCTTGAGGAGGATAACATATGCTTGATTTGTAAGTTCATCCTTCGGATGAATCCCTCCCAATATTTTTATCAAACCCTGAGAAGGAGTGGTTCAACTTTGTCATGTTTGACAAGTCCATCGTTGTTTTCAGTTTTAACGAGTCCAGCAGAGGTAAAACTTGATATATTTTTCATGTTTAGAGAGTTCAAAAAAGAGGCGAAAAAAAAAAAAAAAACTCCACATGTCCCTTTTGTAGATAATCTCTCAAGTCTGAAAAGGTACAAAACGATACTCAACAAAACCTATTAGCCATGTTCAACTAAGGTATTCCTTTATCATAAATAGTCTATCTCAGTCTAGAGGCTTAAACTTATACTAAGCAGACGTCTTTTCATTTACTTTAACGAGTTCAAAAAGACAAGTGCTCGGAAATATTTTCATATTTTGGAACTCTAAAAAGAGATGAAATAGGACTCTAAAGGAGTTATTTTTTCATAGGTTTATAGAGCCCGAAAAAGATATAAAAGTATACTTCTTGGTCAAAATAACCTGTTTAAAGCATGATAAAACACCATTAATAGTTTTCGACCTGCTTAAAACATCAAAAAAAGGATTACGCATACATGTTTCATAGTAAAAATGAAGTATATCTAGGTAAAAACATTAAATATGAATATAATAATGAAATTAATGACCATAAATACTTAAAATGACTTCATTTTTACCATTTCACATTTACCTTCAACAGTGAGAGTTTTAGAGCACTTTTTCCCTCAATCTTCTGTAGCTAATTGCGGCCAATCCAGTGGACCATTTCGAGTAACGTCACTTCTAGGTAGGAGTTAAAACCCTTCTCTTTATTTTCGCAGCCCATTTTTTGATTTCATGCCTTTTTTTTAGGTTTTTAGGTCCCTAGGGTTCCAAAAACATGTCCTAGGACCAATGCACCACCACCCCCCCCCCCCCCTTGTCGAAATCTACATTGCACCTAGGAATATTATCAATGTTGGGAGAGGTATAATTATCTATCATGCACTATAGGGGTGTGTTGGGCACAAAATTATAAGTTATTTATCATTTTTCCCTCAAATTTTGTGAGATATTTTGTATGAAAAGGAGCCTAATGAATCATTTTTTGATGTTTTAGGTGTTCATTAGCATAAAATAGCATTCATTTGGCGAGAAATAGGACATGAAGAACATGATTTAACTACAAAAAATGATCATGCTACCATCGAGGCACGAAATTTTTTTTGATTGCTAAAATTCTTCTAGCTTCCTTATAGGAGGCAACAGATGGAATTGTTGAAATGTCTTGTTTGTCCATGGGATGTTCAAGTAAAAGCATTCAGCTTTGGGAACATCTGCTTGAGATAAAGGTAGAATATATCTACTTTTTGACATATCTATCCAAGAGGGGTGCCCCCATCTCTCTCCTAGGTGGGAGAAGTGGTGGGGAGACCACAAAAGACTATATCACTACCTATTGTAGAACTCAAGCCAAAACTACTAGGTATAGAAAGATCAATATCAAAGATGTGACCCAGTTTCCTTTGAGAACGATCCTATTTATCATCATGAGATTGGTAGGTAGCTCAACACTCCAGGTATTGAGTAGATCATACATGCAGTATGGGGTAGAATGTCTAGAGCCAATAGTGTTCAAATGGAGTGAGGGTGTCCTGGTCAATATGAACGAAAAAATGATTATAGAGAAAGAGTGTAAGTTAAAGAACTTCGATTATGGTTTTATATTAGTCTCTTTTGATCTAGAGAGAGTGCCACTACTTAAGCCTAAGTAGGTTACACTCAAGCCTATCGATCTGAGGGTCCCATGGATGAGGAGTTGGACAGATCACATGGCCCGAAATGCTGGTTCATCGGAAATCACTTTCTCACCAACCTTATTTGGATGGTTGCATAGATAATTCATCATGATTGATGATTATCCTTACACAGGGATGGATTTTCGTGATGATACTGAGCTCATGCTTCCTGAGGGTGAGAAATCGGATGCTTCAGGTAAATTGTTTCAACCATTAATTTTTTTAAAGTTTTACACTTTTTGTGTTTTTTATGTTTGCGAGACTAAACTATTGATGTTTCATGCAGATACTGGACCAGTTAGACCAGTGGGTGATTCATATCTCTGTCTTGTAAGAGTACAACCACATGAGGAGGTAGTGGTACCAATATAGGTCATTGCGGTAGGAGGGGATGCACTACAGGATCTTGAGGTAGCTGAGATCCTATCAGATTTGGAGCACTACATGGAGGGACTGACACACAGGATTGATGAGACCATGGTCGATCAGGTTCCCATGTGACTTAAAAGACACACTATCAGAGTGAATAGCCATATTGGTTGATTACTACACAAGATGGCTTGTCATTTTATCATGAGCGCCATTGATTAGTCTACTAAGATATTTGAATGTATTTCTTCATATGGGCAATGTAGCCATATGTGTCTCGGGGCACAAGTTTTTGTAATACCAAATTCTATATATATACACATTTTTAGTGTTTCCTTTTTCCTATTATGATTTCAATATGATGTGATGTGAATTGAAAATTATTTACATTCGTTACAAATGTCTATCTAAAATGTGATTAGCTAGGGCATCTACTAATGTGTTTAGATTTCTAGAAATATGTTCATACTGGATGAAATAAAAATTTATTTCTAGAAGACACACTCTCAAAACCAAGCGAAGGATGATGATATTTATAATTGAATTTACATTAGCAAGTTGTAGTAATACGAGTTATGAGTCAATTTTGATGAATAAACGGTGGATACCATGTGAAATAGCATGAGATAGTAGCTCAACCAATGTGTTATACTCAATGATTTAGTTAGTAGAGAGACCAATGCAAATCCATTGCATACTCACTAGCTCACCATTTGGATCAAAGATAGCCAATGTTATGGAAGATAGGTTCCAAGTAGTATGACTAGCACCATCAACATAACAAATGTATGGTTCGAGAGATGTCAACATCTGCAAACCAAACATAAATGAGATCAATAGAAACCATGGGAAACTTTGAAAAGGCACACTATAAATACACTCAAACACACCTATAGACAGTGTTTACACAATGTACTATGCATGAGATCAAGCATATTATTTTTTGAGGTACAACCCATTTCTAGGCCGCATTAGTGGAATTCCATCAAAATCTACTAACTCATAAGCCCCTTTTTCAAGGACTTGCTTGACAAGGTACGAACCCATCCACATAGGTTGGAACTTTCCTGGACCTAAATTATCAGCCTCTTGGTCATATAAGAGAACTAGTTCTCCTTTCTAGAAGACTCGAGGCTTGAAACTTTTATCGTATTTCACCTTGATGTTTATTTTATGAGCTCCATTAGCTAAAGAAAATTCATGGTGAATTTCATCCAAATGAGTCAAATGTAAAAGGCGCTCCCCCTCTACGGAAGTGGCAAGAAGAATTTCGACAACTAGTTTCAAAGATAGAATTTCACATTCAATGGGGAGGATCACCTCCATACCATAAACCAACTGAAAAGGTGTGAATCCAATAGTATTTCTAACTAAGGCTCGGTATGCCCACAAGGCAACATAAAGAAGCAAGTTCAAATCCAATTTATGGACCCCTACAATACACTAAAGCATAATTATAATAAGTTTATTAACAAACTCAAATTGTCCATTAGCCTGTGGATAGTAGGGAGTGGAATTTTCATGCGAAATTCCCAGCTTAACAGCTAGTTCATTCATCGTATGATTCTGAAAATTATTTCCATGATTCGTTACTATTGCTTGCGATACACCAAGCCTAGTAATAACATGATTGAAGAAAAAATATGTATTTTTTTTCCAATGTTGTTAAATGTAGGCATCACCTCATCCCACTTAGTAAAGTAGTCAACAATGACAAAAATATAACAATCCCCCCCCTGACCTAGTGAGGGTTACATGTTATAAATTAAATGCCCCATTTTTCAAAATTAGAAAAAACAACAATGGGATGCAATGGAGTAGGAGGAGCATGGATCTTACGATCGTAGATCTGGCACACATGACACTTCTCGATAGATGGGATGCAATCATGAAAGATAGTGGGCCAAAAGTAACCTGCGCATAAGATCTTCTACGTAGTGGCGTAACCAAATATATTTCCACCACATGCACTCGAATGGAATTCATTAAGATCTTTCTCAGCTTCCTCAAGGGTGAGGCACCTCCATAAAATCATATCAATACTATGATAGTAAAGGGTGTCACTGATAATAATGTAATTTCAGGATTGGTATCGAATACGTCGTTGTTTAAAGTGAGAGGTATTGGGCCTGACTGTATGGGTCTAGAGATAGATCATAAAATATCCATACCACGGGTCGGATAACAAAATCAGAAACAATGACTCATCAAAGATAGAATCTTCATATATAGATTCAAAATCAGGGGAAGGAAGGTCAAACATAAGCTCAGCAAAAACCGTTGATTTATTCGACCTAGATTTGATGAACTCTAGGTAAAACTCTTGGAGAATAAATATCCACTTAGAGTAATTCCCCCCAAGAAGTTGACGTGATAGTAAATATTTCATAGGGTTTCAATCTGAAAAGACCATAGTTTTCTGAAGCAAGATGTAATGGAAAAATTGTTGGACGGCTTGAACGAGTGCAAAATCTAACTTTTCTACATGAGTATATCTAATTTCAGTATCATTGAGGTTCCAAAAAATATAATAAATGGGAGGTTTCATCCCAATATCATATTCTTATAAAATTATCATTGCTATAGTAGAAATGGCAGTAACTAGGTACATGAAATAATTGCACCAATAATCAGGGGGGTATAGAAGAAATTCCTAACCCAATACATCTTTAAGGGTATCAAATGATTTCTGAGCAACGTCATACCAATGGAAGGGTACCCATTTCTTCAATAAGCAAGTGAATCCTTTGGTCAGCTCAGCGTCATTATGGATGAACCTCCGCAGGAAGTTAGCTTTCCCTTGGAGTCTTTGTAACTGAACGAGAGAAGAAGGTGCAGGCAAGTCGATGATTTCTTTCACTTTCAGAGGATCAATATGAATTCCTTGTTTTGAAATGAAAAAACCTAGGATTCAACTAGAACCAATGTAGAACAAACATTTTTATGGGTTGAGTCGAATGTTATAGTGTCTAAAATCGAGGAAAATAGCCCGAAGATTCATCGGGTGATCAACCCGATGTTTATAATGAGTAGGAAGATCATCCAAATAGGGTTTCATGATGTTTTTAATGCCAGGAAAATTGTAATCCATCACACATTTAAACGTGGCACCAAAGTTATTTAAGCTGAATGGGATCTTGCAATAGGAAAAAGTACGCCAAGGACAAATAAATGCACTATTATGTTGGTCTGACGAGAGAATGCTGATTTGATTATAACTTGAGCATCCATCCATGAATGAATAGATTTCACAGCCAGTGTAGTCATCAAAAATATGGTCAATATACAGGTCCAGATAGTTGTCCTTAGGAAAAGCATGATTCACATCCCAGTAATCGACACATACTCGTATCGTGCCTTGTTTCTTCATGATAGGGACGATGTTTGATGCCCAATTAGTTGAAGGAACGGGGTATATGAAAGCAGCCTGAAGAAGCTTTTCAAATTTATACTTAATCTTGGCATCCTTCTTGAGATGGACCGGATATGGGTTTGGCCTCAGGATACGTTTTAATCTCATGCACTACTATGTTTGGGTCAATACCTGGAATTTTCTCATAAGTCCAGACAAATACATCTCAAAACTCATGAAAAAGGGCTCTATGAATCTTGATCTCATATGGAGAACAATATGCTCCAATATATACATTTTCTACAACACCTGGTTTTATATAGATATCGAGAGGTATCATCTCCTCGATATTCGAAAGGTTCCTTTTGGATTAGAATTCATGAATAGATACAAAATTCATAAAAGGTTTGACAAAATTAGGCAAATATACATCACTAATATTATACTCAATGGAATCTAGTGAGGAGGAATGATGGTAATGTTTATCCCATGGCCCATCATCTAGAATCATGATCTCCATGATGATTTCATCGATAGAGAATACATGATATAAAGGATCAGAAGGCATGCCATAATCCAGTGATTAATGTACCCAATTGATCGAAGAGAAGTTATAAGTTTCACAAGCTAAATATATGGCTTCATAATCTAGCTCAATGGGGCTAAGCAACATTCGGTCACCAAAAACTTAGATGTTGATTTCATCAGGTACAATACATGGATCAACCCAGATAGTAGATGATGATATCATGTGTATACAAGAAACCGAAGATGAGTTGTCCGTAAGGAGAGGAGGAGGGAGTGAAAAGGTTCCCATAAATGATGAATCCTTTAATAATCGAACTCTGACATGTTGATAAGAGTGTAGGGTTTCCCATACAAGAGGGGAAATTTTGGTAACATGAGAATCAGAGGCGAAAAATATGGGTTGATATATGGCGACAATCCCTACTTTATGAGGAAAGGCAATCATAGGGAATTAATTCAAAATGATGGAAACCATGGCATAAATCCATTTACACTCCAGTAGAATATTATAATCAAGAGGTTTTTCAATAACTTCAAATTCTATAGAGATGGTCTTGCCCCCTAATTCTACTTGAAGGGAATTCAAAATCCCACAAGGTCCGTATGTTATTCCATCGAATGATTTCAATGTGGTGGTCGATTGACTCAGTTGAGTTAAACCATTACCCTTTTAGTAAGACATGGACATAATGCAGGTTGAGGCTCCCCCATCCACAATAGAATGACGAATGTTCTTACCACAAACGAAGACTTGGATTATAAAAGCTAATTGAGATGGAAGCTGAGAGGTATAGTTTTCATGAGAGAAAACCACTAGGTTGGAATCTGATGGATCCACACATATGATAGTTGAAAACTATGTCTTATTTTGGGTCGGGAAATTTTACAACACCTCAAGAGTTGACATAGTTGATGGAGACATAACTAAGTCTTCACCTACATTATAACTTTGGGTAGCTCTTGAATGAGGGTTGAAAGCAGACTTATGAATAACACTCTTCAAAGGTTTGATAATAAATTATATAGGAATCAAAGTTGGAGTATGATCAAATGAAGGTGATGATGAATTGGTAGGTTGATTAGTAGCCTGAATTTTCGGTGGATTTTCATTACAATAGTCCTTAATCTGAATGGCCACCTTAGCATCAGATTTTAGCTTCAAGGATGAAAGCATAAAAACCATGTTATAGGAAGAAGGGTCCCAGGAAAACATCTGGGTCTCCTGATTGGAAAATAGGTCGGTCAGCATGGTGGGAGAAGTGGAAGGTTTAAGTAATTGATTCACTTCAGCGCGGTGTGGGAAATGACATGTAAAGTGATCCTCATTGCAAATTAAGCATGGGTAATAAGCCTTTTCGCTTCTCTTTGGAAGACTGATTTGTTTGTTTATCCTGCAGCGAAGGATATTTATTTTTCTTAGATTTTCCTTTCTTCTTGCTTCTAGGTTGTTGTGGAGACTTTCCATTATCAGTTGAAATGACATTTTTCTTTGAAGAAGAAGTCACAGGAGGATGGGATTGAGGGTTTTGAGTAGAATTTATAAGAGCAACACCAGATGTTTTACTCACCGACTGCGAACTAGCAAAACCAATCATACCATCAGCAGCATGAGATTTTTTACTAGATGTAGGAGGAACAATATTCGAAGGTCTTGGAGCGTTCAATATCTTATCATAGAGTGTTACTGATTGGGTATAAAAAAGGTCCAAATATTGTGCACGATCAATAAATTTATCTTCTATCACGACTCCACCTTTAGCCACATCTTTTGTTATGGGCGAAAAAAAGGATTTGGTGAACCATTCCGCTAACAATTTACCGGGAAAGTAATTCTTGACCAATCAGCGGTGATGCCTCCACTCATGAATGTGATCTAATATGTGATTTGAATTTGATTATTTGAAATTGGTCAATAGTTCTATTCCAGTTTCATATCTAATGGGAAACTAGAAATTCATGAGGAAGGTGGTGGCTAAAGTGCATAAATCATGGAATGAAGATCTAGGTAACTCAATATAACATTTATCTATGGAACCTATAAGTGCTCATTTGAAAATACATAATTGAAAGGAATCTTCATTAAGGGAGTTCGAATAACATCATATATGATAAGTCATAATGTACGTTGACAGGTCTCCTCCTGAATCCCCATTGAATTTTGAGATATACGAATGAAATTTAGTGGGAATAATCAACCACCATGGAGAATGAGTGATGGGGTCATTAGTGAGCCAGCTTAATTCTAGAAATTCGAGAGTATCCACAAAAGGAATTTTTTTATTAAAGTTTGGAGGAGGATGACCTAGATATGAAGGAATAGCTTGAGCACCAGGAACTTGCATGCCTAGATAAAGGTGATTCTAGTAATAAGGAACCTAGGTACTAGGATAAGGAAGATTCTGATAAACAGTATACAAATGACCTTGTTTCCCAACCCCAGGATGATGATAAATTTTCTAGAACGATTGGTTTTTGATTTTCTAGCCTTGAAAAGGTGCTTGAGGAATACCTTGATATGGACCATACTGTTGCTTGCTGGGAGTTTGCATAGTCCCATGATAAGGTGGGTTTGGTTGGGATTGGACCATAATATGAATAATATGTCCTATCGAAACTTGAGGAGAACCATGCCCAAGCAATTGAGAATGCAAGGTACCTTGTACTGGCTCGGTAAGTGGGACTTGGGAAGTAACAGATATTGTTGGAAAATATTGTGATGCAATGATAGTATATAAAGGTAGGTTCACATTTATTTGAGCCTATTGAGGTGTTGATGGATGGATAGTAATTTGATAATACAGTACAGCATGTTGCTCAACTGTAGGTGTAAGTGGAGGAGGAGGAGGAGCAGACTATGTGGCACTCATAAGAAAAGCACCATATGATATTCCCGAATTGGATGACATGGTAGAGGTTCAAGGACTGGAAGGCGCACTAGAAAAGGTACTAGATAAATACTGATAGCTTGGCAGGATGGACAGGCCACCATATAGAAGTTTTTCTATTGATGTTGCAAACATAGATGTGGAAGCAACATTTGATGTCTCAACCATAGTGGTGGATACAGGTTGATAAGTTGGATTAGTTCTAGTATTGGTTAACAACTATGATGAATATTTTTGTGAGGGATCCACGGGTAAGTCCAAAGAATCAAGAAAATCAGTTTGTGTCAGATTTTGAAAAGGAAGAGGGTCAGTTTGATAAAAATTAAGTCCATCCCAAAGAACCTGAGTAGAAAGACGAAGCTCTTCTTGTGGTATCTCTTCAATATTCACAAGTTTGTATGGAAGAGGTTCATCGTAAAGTCCAATATATATAGGTTCTTTCAGAGACAAAGGAAGAGAAGAAGAAGGTCATGAAGTAATAGGTAAATCTTGTTGAGGCTCCTCAAGTTTGAAAACCTCAGGAAACAAAGTGTCTGACTCGGGAAATTCAATTTTAACAACCTCAAGAAACAAATTTTCAGGGACTTATGTTTCGTTTGTGTCAATGTCACCATCAACAATAGATGTGATCTCGAGCTCAAAACGCAAAGGGACAGATGATTCTGGAAAATCAATATCAAGAGGAGGGCCAAAAGTAGTTCCCAGTGTTCCCAATTCGTTTATGTCTTCTTATGCTTCTGACGACAGCCAGGAGTAGCCTCTGGTAGAAGAGGAGGCTTATTTTGCATTCTAAGCAAATGACGAGGTGGGGGATTTTTTTCTTCCACTTTGGATAATAAATTTTATTAACACAAAAAGAAATAAATCAAAAGGAGGGTAATCTAGGCATAAAGGATTACCAAGCAACCATGAACTACAATATACACCTTAGCGAATCAAGGATTTAATGTATTGTATCCAATCTCCCCAAATTTTGTGTTTGATGTATCAAGGTATACAAGGTGGCAGACTTGGTTACCTATGGATGGAGAACAACCTATAGGGGACTCCCAAAATATCCTCAACGGTATGTAGGAGTGAAATATGCAGTAGTGTTGTCTAACGTGTAAATATTCAATGAGATTTTTCTCTTATACTTTACGTACGTGGAGCACCATCCAACATACCCAAAGGTATGTGGATATTTATCCTATACACTCACATACGTGGAATGGGATATCACCCTAGGGATGAAACGTTGGAAAAAAATGACCGATCCTAAGTTTAATGACGTCAAAACACATCTCTAGCCTAGACCTCTATGTGTTTGTGTTAATGTTACAAATGCTCCTTAGGATGATTCAATAAATTTTACTGTTTATCTTTGATTAAGTTTCAATTTTTCACTCAATATGGATGTCACCTGAATATCCTAAAATGAAAATCTAGCATTGATAAAACAGAAATAATTCTCTTTCAATTAAAATCTAGCTAAGGAAGTGAAGAAACAATAAGTGTGCAACATACAACTTGCAACAAACAATATGCAAGATGCAATTTCCTTTCAATGTGATTGTTTCTATAATAATGCACATACAAAACCCTAAATGGAAAAGGAAAAATTTTCTTTTCAACACACTTAATTTTCAAAATGAAGAAAAATAAGATGCAAATTTTTAATCTATGATTTAAATGCACTTTTCAGAATGAGGAATAGGAAAAAATTCATCCAAATAATCAATGACCAAACAAAATTCAAACCAAATGGAGGCTTTAGAGAGACAAAAAGACACTCAAGACTCGGGGAAGGTCAAATGGAAGTAGGTTAATAAAAGAGATATCAAAAACATAGGAAAATTGTGTGCAAAAACAATGGCCAATGCTAGTGCAGAAGAGGCACCAGTGCTTTGCAAAACTGGTACAAAGTGGGCCTGAGTGAGGTGCACCACTCTGTGAGAGGCACTGGGGGAGTGTTGATCCAGGGATGGAAGATTCTGACACAAAATTGGCAAAAGAGGATCAATTAAATCACTTCCTGGGTCTATTCTTGGCTGATCAAAGAAAAAAAGGTCTATCAAATAGGTAATCAAACACAATGGACAAGGAACACCACCAAGGGATTACATCGTTCCCTAGTGGAGTCTCCAATTTATTATGTAGGATTTGTGATTGTTGAAAAAAGTATCACCCCTAGGTTCGATGGCCAACCTAGAACAACAGAGAGACAAGGAACCAAATGCTTTCCTTAAAGTAAGTATATGAAGGAATGAATCCTATGTAGAATTTGTTGCATGCTTCGCTCCTTTAGCTTGAATGCTCGAATTCCAACTCTGGTTTCCAAATTAGAACCTGCACAGTCATATAACAAAAGACTAGAAACTACAATATATATGCATTACCATCTAAGTAATTTATTCAATATATCATCATGGTATGAAAAATATGAAATAACGGCATCACATATAGGAAAATAGAGAATTATTTGCATTAATATAAATGGAAGGATATTACAACCACAAATAGGTGTTGATCTTGTAGAAGAGCTCCTCCAAGTTGTCTTGTACTTTCCTTGTCACAATATGCACCTCCAGTCTGTTAGGTAAACTTGAATCGGGATAGAGTCAATTTTGATTAGGGTAAATAGTAGTGGTTTTGGGGCACATGGTATTGTGCACCCATGGTTTTCAGCCCATAGGTATTGCATGTAATGGAGGCTATAAAAGGTTAGGAAGACTTCATTGTAAGGTAGGCCTAGACGTGATCGATGAAGGCTCACTTGGCCGGATTGGCCAGGGTTTCGGCCAAGGATAATGAAATTTCATTAGTTTGGTTTTGCCCTGGATTTGGGGTTTTCCCAGATAAACATCTGTGTTTATGTTAATGATTTGTTGCTGAGTTTTTATGTTTATTTCTATCAGTAAATTGTTTATTATTTCTGGAGTAAATTCTAACAAATGGTATCAGAGCCGAAGGTCTATTTGGCTGATAAACTTGCAGGAAAGAAGGGTTCTTGGTTCGAGTGGGAGCAATGGTGGAAGATGGTAAATTTAGGGTCGAGAAATTTAACAGCCAAAACTTCCCGTTGTGGAAGATGCAGATGGAAGATTATATGTATTAGAAATATTTGTACCTACCATTAAGCAGAAAAACAAAGAAGCCAACGACTATGACAGGCGCGGAATGGGAGATTCTCGATAGAAAGGCACTCATAACAGTACGATTGTGCCTCACGACATCGTTAGCCTTCAATATTTCGAAGGAAACAACAACAGACGGTTTGATTAAGGCATTGGAGAAACTATATCAAAAACCCTCGGCCGCAAACAAGGTATTTCTTATGAAAATTTTATTTAATATGAATATGTTGAAAGGTAGATCTATTGTAGACCATTTAAATGATTTTAGTACAGTTACCAGTCAGTTAAGTTCTATAGGGCTAAACATTGATGATGAAGTTAGGGCTCTGTTATTTCTATGCTCATTGCCAGAAAGCTGGAATGGTTTAGTTATGGCCATTAGTAACTCTATCTCTAGATCTAGGACTTTAAAGTTTGATGATGTTGTCAGTGTTATCCTTAGCGAGGAAATGCGACAAAAAAGCTCTGGTGAGACATCGGGTAATGCTTTGAGTGCAGAGTCCCAAGGAAGAAAAATGGAAAGAGGAAAGAGCTTAGGATATCGTAGTAAATCAAGGAAAGGCAGATCCAAGTCCAAATCGGGGATAGTGTGCTGGAAATGTGGATTTAAAGGACACCTAAAGAAAGACTCTATATCTTGGAAGGGAAAAGAAGGATACGCACAATAATAAAAAAATCATGACGCAAATGTGACAGGTGATGTGTTATAGTATGCTTTGATTCTTTCTTTCAAAAATATTATTGATTCCTGGGTGGTAGATTTAGGGGCCTCATTCCATGCCACACCTAATGAAAAATATTTTCATGACTATGTTCAAGGAGATTTTGGACAAGTTCGTTTGGGTGATAATAAACCCTATAAAATAGTTGGAATGGGTAAATCTCTTGTAAAATAGCAGAATGAAAACCAATGGCTATTAAAGGAGGTAATGCATGTTCCAAATCTAAAGAAAAATATGATTTCAACAGGGTAGTTAGGCAGTGAAGGTTGTGTGACAACCTTCACAGATAAAACTTGGAAGGTCACCAAAGGAGCCCTAGTAATAGAAAAAGGTGAAAAGGTTGGTACATTGTATTTATGCAATGGTATTTCTAGCTCTATTAATGCTTTAACTTCCAAAGGAGCAGATGCAGCATTATGACATCATAGGCTCGGACACATGAGTGAGAAGGGGATGAAGATTCTTCACTCAAGAAATTTGTTACTAGGTTTGAAGAATGCTGATTTGGATTTCTGTGAGAATCGTATTTATGGAAAACAGAAGAGAGTCGGATTTCTCAAAGTTGGGAAAGAAAAGAAGAGCGAAAAATTAGAGCTTGTGCATACATATGTATGGGGACCTACTCAGCTTTTATCTCTCGGTGGCTCTCATTATTATGTTACTTTTATTGATGATGCAACTAGAAAAATTTGAATTTATTGTATTCAGAATAAATTTGATGTATTTGATACTTTCAAGAAATGGAAATCTTTGGTTGAGATTGAGATAGGAAAGAAGTTGAGTCTCTCATATCAGAAAATGGAGGTGAATATTGCAGCAAAGAGTTTTATAGGTACTATTCAAAGCATGGAATTCGCAAAGAGAAGATAGTTCCAAGAACACCACAAGATAATGGTGTGTCAGAAAGGATGAACAGAACAATCATGGAGTGTGCAAGGTGTATGAGATTGCATGCAGGATTTCCTTTACAATTTTGGGCAGATGCTGTAGATACAACTGTTTATCTAATAAACAAAGGGCCTTCAATTTCCTTGGATGGTGGTATTCCAAAGGAAGCATGGACAAGTAAAAAGGTAAACTACTCTTTTTTAAAGCCTTTTGGTTGTGAGACCTTTATCCATATTAATAAAGAAAATAGAACAAAGCTTGAGGAAAAATCAAAGAAATGTACATTTATTGGATATGCTGTTAATGATTTTGGTTATCGCTTATATGATTATGAAAATCACAAAATTATTAGGAGAAGAGATGTAATATTCAATGAAAAGGTCTTGTATAAGAATCAGTTGCAGGGAAAGAAATAGGAAAAAGAAAACAAAGAATACACAATTCTTGATGAGATCACAGAAAAAGTAAAGGTGCCTGAAAGTAATAATAATCAACAGCCACAACAATAACAACCACCACAACAGCAACAGGCACCTAAAACACCTGAAAGTGGTGTTAGAAGATCTACCAGGATAAGTAGACCCCCTGAACGATACTCTCCTTAATTATATTATTTATTGTTGACTGATTCTGGTGAACCCGAATGTTATGAAGAAGCAATGTAGGTTGAAACCCAGAAGAAGTGGGAGCTAGCCATGAAAGAAAAGATGGAATCCTTAATGCATAACCAGACTTGGGACTTAGTCAAGTTTCCTACAGGTAAAACTACATTGCAGAATAAATGGGCTTACAAGCTGAAGGAAGAAGATGGAGGAAAACAAAGGTACATAGCTAGACTTGTGGTGAAGGGGTTTTCACAAAATAAAGGTATTGATTTTGATGAAATATTTTCTCTTGTTGTTATTATGACTTCAATCAGAACTATTTTAAGTCTTGTAGCAGCGGAAGATTTACATCTTGAACAATTAGATGTAAAGACAGCATTTCTCCATGGATATTTGGAGGAAGAGATCTATATGCAGCAACGAGAAGGATATGAGGTCAAAGGGAAAGAAAAATTAGTGTGCAGGTTAAAGAAGAACTTTTATGGCTTAAAACAGGCTCCAAGGCAGTGGTATCTAAAATTTGACAGGTTTATGTCTCAACAAGGTTATACTAGATGTCACTCTAATCATTGTGTTTATATGAAAAACAAAAAAGATGGAAGCTATATTATATTGTTATTGTATGTAGATGACATGCTTGTTGCAGGGTCTAACATGTAGGAAATAAATGTGCTCAAAAGAAAATTGGCAAATTCTTTTGCAATGAAGGATTTGGGAGCTGCAAAACAAATCATTGGTATGAGAATAACTAGAGATAGGAAAAATCGTAAATTAACACTGTCAAATAATGAGTACATACAAGAGGTGTTTAAAAGATTTAATATGCAGAATGCAAAACCATTTAGTACACCTTTTGCTAGCCATTTCAAACTTAGTAAGGAGATGTGCCCCAAGACCCAAGAAGAAATGGATTATATGTCTAAATTTCCATATGCATCAATAGTTGGAAGCTTAATGTATGCAATGGTCTACACAAGGCCTGATATTTCACGTGTAGTGGGAGTTGTAAGCAGGTACATGAGCAATCCAGGAAAAGAACATTGGATGGCAGTGAAATGGATTCTTAGATATTTGAGAGGAACCATAAAACAAGAATTATGCTTTGGTGGTTCAAACATTTCTCTACAGGGATATGTTGATGTAGATATGGCAGGTGACAGAGATAACGGGAGGAGCACTACAGGGTATGTATTTACTATAGGTGGAATAGTTGTTAGTTGGGTTTTAAAAATCCAAAGTGTTGTTATGCTTTCAACAACAGAAGCAGAGTATGTTGCTGCTATAGAGGCTAGTAAACAAATGATTTGGTTACAATGGTTTATGGATGAATTGGGTAAGAAGCATGATATGGGCACCATATACAATGATAGACAAAGTTCCATTCATCTTGCAAAGAACTCAGCATTTCATTCTAGGACTAAACACATACAGCTCAAGTACCATTTCATACGGTTAGTATTTGAAGATGGACAGTTGAAGATGGAAAAGATACACACTAGCCAGAATCCTACAGATATGCTAACAAAATTTTTAACTAGGGAGAAACTGAGAATATGCTTAGTTTAAATTGGTCTTCAAGAATGATGATGAATATGAGAAATAGCCAGGTCCAAAGTGGAGTCATTTTCCAGCAAATGAAGCAGCGATGGATTTTCTACAATCAGTCTCCAAGCGGGATATGGACACAACCTATAGAAGATCCACTATAATATCCTCTGTTCTCTCTCACAGTCTCCCTATATGTTTCTCACTCTGAGAATACACATACAATACACAGATGTAATACAATAACCTCATACAAAGCGAGGGGTTCCCTTCAAGGGAAAAAAACCCTAAACTAAACATAACTTCTATCGTCAGATCATCCACCTAATGAACGGCCCAGATTGACTAGAAATTACTATACTTTTACAAGGCTATTTTACATCTATTTTTAGCTTCGGGGGCGCTGCCCCCAAAACCCCCCACTAGGGGGGGCATCCATAAATTTGCAGCCACCCCCCCTAGACCCCCCAAGAAGCGTTTAATTACAGGCGGCAACATACAAGGGTCCAACGCTGTGATACAAAATAAACAAGATAATTAGCCTCCACACCCAACATATTCACCCTAAATGCATGGAATAATACCTCTTCACCTCAACCGCATAAGGGAAGAATCGTTCTCCAAAATCCAACCCCTTGCATATGGAAGGCTAAATATATAGAGGAGTGGGGTAAGTTGGGAGTTCTTATCCAATCACCAATATAAGGTTTTAGATCCACCTTTGATGGGAGGACTGGATCAAAGGATAAGGCATGGAAACTCCAAAGAAGGATAGGATAGGATCTAAATGTTGTATCTGAGGTAAATGGTTGTAAAAAATTCTATAAGCTTCTAGAAATTCTCACTTTTTCCTGAATTTATAGAACCAACACAGGTGCAAAGGGGAGAAATCTGTAGGTGATCAACATTGGGCACAGTGGAGCAACTTGTAGGTGAACGTTGTTTGGAGGAAGCCCAGGGAGCGGTGGTCCTAAAACTAGCTCAGATGAGGTGGTTTCAGGTAGAAATGCTGGGAAATGGAGGTGTGCTTAGGGATTTCTGAAATGATGCTCACAAGGGGGAATAGGATGTTTATTGATCCCATTAGGAGGCCTAATGACTAGATGTGACAAAATGGCCTATAAAAATTATCATTATTTGATCTCTCAAGGCTAATGAAAATAAAGATTAATGAATTATTTTGCAAAGGCTATTTTCCTATTTCTATCAAAACCAAAAATGTGCCCAACATCAGTGTAATGTCCCCTTCATTTTAAAAAATAATGTACTATGTCCATTTTTGGCGTTTTTTATCAGTTGTGGAAAAAGGGTAATTTTGGTATTTTGTGTTTTGGTAAAATGGTGGAAAACATGCCAAGTCAATATTAAACTAAAAATAACTCTCAATGGGAAATTATAAAAGGGTAAATGAGTTCATTTAAAAAGGATACTAATTCACCAATTCTAATTGTAGCTGAAGTAGAGCTTAAGGGAGTTCAACTAGATGTTTCAAGGGAGATCCTCAACTCAATTTCAGTGATTTAATTGCTACCCTAGCTGGTGCCCAATTTTGGTGAATTTAATTGTCACCCTAGTAGGTTTTCACTTGCCATATTTAAGTAATATTTTTGCAGGAGTATTGGAAAAAAAAATTGTTGTAGGAAGGGACCATTGTCAAGAAAATCGAAGCCTAGGAGAGGGACGAATTTTGTGAGAATTAACTGGAGGGAGAAGGGTCGAATTTATTTACACCTCAAGGCTGATTTGGACGAGGTTCAAGTGCCAATATTCTAGACAGGTCAATTTCGTTGTTTTCCAAGAGGCCGTATTCATTCTCCACATGGATCGAGCTTGTGTTTAAGATTAAAAAATTTGGCAAATTGTTGGTGGAAAGGGGATCCAATTTCAAATCTAAGATTGGAAAAATTATTTTCATTTCGTAAGGGTCTTATTTTTTGTTCAAACAGACCGAATTTATGTTCAAAGGGATGATTTCAGTGAGGGAAACATTCCAATTGGTAAAATTTTGAAGGAAGAACCATTTTCTAGTTGAGTGCACTTTCGTGTTTGTCCTTGAAGGGGCCCAGTTGCTCGGGTTGGAGTTTGTTGGCTCGAGGGGTCCTGACCCAGGTTCGGTGTGCAAGGTTTGCCAACAAACCCTATACTATTGGCCCTTTTGACAATGACCTGCTTGCGCAGGTCAAAGTCTCACCCGAAGTAGTATGGGTGGGTGCTGGAACTAGGTTTCCACACCTTAGAAAGGATGGGTAAAGCAAGCATAGTTGCGCTAAGTCCTGTAATCCCCGATTACCTTGTTCTGCGCAGTGTTAATTAGGTCTCTGTTCACATCCACATGCACTAGATCTATAGTTATATGTTTTTATGACAATAACACAGCAATATATAAACAGAACAGAATAGATCTAGATCCATAAACACACTTACGCAGATCTTTGCAACTTAAATACAGAAAATACACAATACAGCAATTACCAACAGTTCGCACCAGATTACTCATAGATTCAGTTCTCTATCAATCCTTCTTATTCATTCATTCATCAATTATTCCTTAATTTCCCTTCCCAACCTGCACACACAGTAGTAGGGTCTGCACACAACTGGACTTGGATCTCCGTGCACACAGCCAGCAGGATTATGTTCCCCAAAACCCAAAAAAATAGTTTAAAAAACAATTTGCATCAATAGCTCATCATATCCTACCTTACAATATAAAAATGGTCCTCTATTTATAAAAATCTAGCCTAAACTTTCCTATGGTCTGCAAACTGTGGTTTTCGGACCCCTGGTTTACCCTTTTACCCAATACAATGCTTTCAGGGCTTTGATCCACCCCAAAACCCCTCCGCTAGATTAAATCTAATCAAAAATATCCAAAATGGACTAGTTTCGCAGCTTGTTAGGAGACCTTGTTCCAACAGTCCCCCCAACACAATATTGTGACTCGTCCCAAGTTACTGTGGTGGTGCGACTTTGATCTGTGCATGCAAGGTATCAAGAGCGCGGACGAGCGGAGGGAGCACTTCCTAACTCTTGGCCGCAGGTTGTTGCGTGATGTTGACAAGTTTCAAGGAGGTAGGACCGTCTGGGGCCATAGTAACTCGTCCTAACAGCCGGTGGAGGCACACGATTGTGGACTGAACATCGTGGGCAAGCTGGATTGCGGTGTCGGCCCATGGTTTCAACCATTTTTGGATGACATGCTTGGTGTGGTGAAGGTGCTTAATCTTGTCCATGATGGTTAAATGCTGCATACAGACGTTGGAGGGTGAGGAAGCATTGACTTGATCCAAAGCAGTCTCCGCCTGTCGTAATTCCTTCTAGATATGTTGAAGCATAGAATGGTGCCGAACTGTTGTCCATAATTGTGTAGCGGTTTCGACCAACTGTGTGCCCTGTGTGAGCTGCTCCCGAATAATATGCGTTGCGTTGGTGACCAATGTAATCCACTGGGCCCATACTTCCGGAGGTATGTCAAACTGTTGTTGCGTAGTTTGGTCACAGTAGCGAACCTCTTGCAACACTCTGGTGTATAATTCTTGGAGCTCTGTGCGAGATAGTTGCGCCAAATCTATTTGGATGTCCCCCGTGGTCGGATCATGATTTCCAACTAGGGCAGTGTGGGGGAGTGAACAAACATTGCTTCTACTGGGTGGTACTCTAGAGTTGCGAAGAAGTCGCAGCATGTCCTTGTATCTCAGCGTTCCTTCTTGTCACAGAACTAGTGGTGACCTGATTGTGATGTTGCGGGCGGGGGACTGTGGTACTAACATGCCCTCCTCTGCGCTCAAGGCCATCCAGCTGGGTCCCGTAGTTTTCTTTGGGATGCGAAGGTCAGTTATTCCAATTGCGCAGTACTATTGCCTTTCTGTGGGTGGCTCATAGCCAATTCTTTTTGCAGGAAGCCAGCGCTCGATCCTTTGACTACACTCAGTATTCCCACGCTCTTGCAAGACGATGTCTGCGGGTACTGAGCAGCTCAAGAATGAATCCTTCAACGGGTTAGGGTCCTTCATAGCAATAGGATAACAAGTGTTCCAGAGACTGTCAATGATCACAGAAACCCAGTAGGCCGATAACAGGAGCATATTTTAGAACCAATAAATAGCTTGGTGTGAAGTTATTTGGCCAACCGCACATCATCCGGAGCCATTTAATGGTGGAGTAGCCCAGACGCGACACTTACCATCAGAAGTTTGAATTAAACGTACCATAAATGGCTGCATTGATGGTGTTGTAGCTCCTAGAGACAGCCTAGAGTTGCGATATACCAGTGCCTAGGACATCTTATATAGAAAGGAGCATAGGATATAACAGGGGAAGTTATCAATAACAAGCTCTCATGCTATCTCTTGTAAACAAGGAATATTAATCTGAATGGGACCAAGACCTTCAGAAACTGACACAGAGGAAGGAATAATGCAGATACACCATGCAAACTCCAATATAAAAGCAACATACAATTCAGAGACAGCTTATTGCAAAGAGGACCGATTCATAAATACCTCACAGAAATAAGTTATCAGAAGGTGTATGTAGTGAATGAAATATTGAGAAAATATTAGTTAACATTGAGCTGATATCCAGATACACAATACCACCATGTATGGGCTTACCAATCTAAGAATCCATACATGATAATAGCGTTTTAAAAACACCCTACCAAAGAAACTAATATAGCAGAAATACGGTTTAGATGAATAATGGAACAGAATATCATGCATGAGCCATATTTAAAGCGCTTGACTAATTCGAGCATGGGTATCAACTAGGATAAATCCATACCAAAAATCAGTGAGCCACTCGCATTCCAAAACATGATACAGGAAAGATGGATGAAATGAAATGATATATTAAAATAACACATAAGAGAGAAAGTTACACACTGTGAAATACCAAAGACCAGAATCCTCTTTAACAGATGGAACTCCTCCTCACTAAGACCCTATGGGCTCTAAGCCTTCATAGTAGAGTTCTACAAAATTTATACCAAAAGCCTTTCACTGCATAATTTTCTGATAAAATCTGGAACCCTAAGTCATCTGTTCTTTGGGAGCTTTATAGGAGAACAAGAAAGCTCGAAAAGGGGAGTAGGTGATGAACATTTAATTTGCCTCTTTAGGTGATGGTGGAAACGTGCACGCCCATTCTGTTGGATGGCGTTGTAGTGTTGTATGTACTCTGTGATATTCTTTCTGAAATAAATGCACTGGGTAGAAGTCTCTTTAGGAACACGGCAAGGAAGTAAAATCAAATGAACATTTCTTCCTTTCTTGGAGAGAAAATGGTGCTGAAAAGAAAGCTTTAAGGTATTTTTTCTGTGAATGGTACCCTCTGCCTTCTAAACCCTGAATTACGGTTTAATATCTTCAATGTTGAACGTTGAATTCCTCGATCATTTGTTGATATTTCTCTGCTGCTCCATTAATATCTTCATCTGCTCAATCTGTGCTTTGAATGGCTCTTCAGGGTTTGACAGATTTTAACCTTGATTCTTTAATGGAAGTCTTGTCGACATACCTTCCCAGGCCTTTCTCCATAATTACAGCCTTTGAGAAATAGTCCTTTGATGTTCTCTGCTACTGCAATCAAGATTGTAAATCATGGCCATTTTCTACTGCTGTAACCCTGCAAAACTCCCAAACTCGTTAAAACCATGTGTCGGGATGGAGATGCAGTGTGGATGACTGCATAGCAATGCAACATGATGAAATGGCAGAAGAATGTGAGGTAGCGACAAAAAATGCAGTGGAACTATGGCGGACGGACTGGGCAGTGGTTTTTAACGTAAAACAATGAAAATTTGACTTATGACTGGAATATATAATGGGAGGAGGAAACATGTGACACACACGTGGAATGGGTGACGTGGAGGAAGACCGAGTCAATGGCAGAGCATGCAAATGATCTGGACCGTTCGATCTCAAGACGAGATCAACGACTGAAACTGTGTCGGAGGGCGATGGACTGTGGACCAGGGGTACGGTTTCCCCATGTTATCTTCTGCGTAACTTCGTGGAGCAACTATCGTCGGATGGAGACCCCTAGATCAGACGGCTATAATGCATATCGCTCTGTATCCTCAGTCAAATGATAACACACGATGAGGTAGCGGTTTTGGAATAGTGACAGAGCCACGTGTCGCGCGATGTATGGAATCGCTCCGAATTGAGAAATACCGCCCACCTACGAAAGGCGGTGCGATAGATACCGGGCAATTTTGAACAATGGAAGCAGGGTGGGGACCACCGGGACAGATAGACTCCGGGTCATTGATTTTACGGTTTGATCAGACAGTAGGCAGGTAGGCTACGGGTGCGGCAGAGATGAACGAACACCGTTCGATCTGTACAGATCGACGGTTATGAACGCGCCCGATATTTTTTTGATAAGTGCCTTTCAGGCTGCGGCTTGGTCTAACACCCAGGTTACGTGGAGAAAAATACTGAGGGGCTAGGGTCGAAAGGTGCCAGACCATATATATTTTCAAGTGTGGGTTTTTTCCCTTTTTAATGCCATTTTGAGTTTAGAAAAGGGGAACGATAGGCGGAAAAACGATTTTTTAGGCCAAACAAAGGGTGTTTAAAGGGGATTGTTTTTCAGAATTTGACGGAATTTAACAGAATGCTGACATGATCAACAGATGGTCTGCCGCCTCTTTGGCATAACTGTAGGGTTCCTTTCTTATCAAAATGGGTGGTGCTGATGGTCATTATTCGTACCTGATGTCTCTTCCATAGAATGTCAGATGTCGAATGATGCCTGCGTACCGTTCGCATACCCTGAATTAAGTTTGATGCGAGGTGTTCCATAACAGGGCTCAGGTACCAGATCTACAAGTTGGCCACCAATCTTCTCGAGTCATGCTCTTCATCCTCGGTCGAGATGTCCTGGTCTGGCAGAGTTGCGTCAAGCACCTTCGTGCCATCTGTTACTTGAAGTGAGCACCAATTCTCCCAATTGCACGTGGGTTCAAGTGGGTCCGTAAGCAAACACACACTCAGGGCAGCAGCAGCCAGGTGAGCTTGTCCGAGCAGGGTTCGATCGCACCCTTGAGTGTTATATGTCAGCAAGTATCTACGTAGGTCGATTGACCACGGAGCCCATCTGGAAACTGGGGTCCCTAAGCGCAGGATCACCCTATTCCAATACTTCTCCTGAGTGAAGAATACCAGCCCTCATGCAAGTGCTCCACGTAGTGTTAGTGGTAGTGCTCCCTGCCTGCATTCCGTGGGAATCTTAGGTTCAATAATATTCGTACTATCTCCTGTGTCATCACGGCGAGGCAGGTCTCTTTCCTTGGTAGAGATGTGCCGGAAATTCCCGGTGGTCCAAAGACATCGTAGCACTGAAACCTCGTACAACCGATCTTGCCAATTTTCCAGCTCCTCATCAGAGTCAGAAAAACATTCACTGTCCTTTTCCCAGTAGATCTCTCCTTCATCCATGGTGTTAACCCAATCTTCATCCTGCATAGTCAATTTATAAATGTGATCTATCTCCTCCTCCTCATAAGCTGGCTCTATATACCGCGCACCTTCTATCGGGTCTAGTGGCACTATGACGCGCATACCTTTGTTTTCAAACACCATGCTACGCTTCTTAAGATTGATGACACCCCCCATGTCCATAGCCCAGTCCAATCCGAGGAGCGTAGGATAGGGATCCGCATCTTCCACAATTTCTATTACTTCAAATTCAGCTAGGACCCTTACCCCTACGATGTCAACCATGACTTTTGGTAGCCTTCCTAGAGGGATGATTTTTTTTTTTTTCCATGCGCAGCCGGATGGTGGACTATTCTAATCTAGGCTTTCCCATTCATTTCCATGTCTACTTCAGTAATACATTCGTATCTGATCCAAGATCTAAGATGACCTAATCCATTTCATAGTCACCGATCTACGCAGTCAACCGCATTTATCTTCCGGTGTGTTTCTTATAGTTGTATAGTTTATGTACATCCTTGGTCCTAGTGACCAAATTGGGCTGCGCTGCGCAGGTATTCAGTAGTGCTTGGAGATTTCCTCCGGCCTATGGGTTTCATAGCAACTTCATACATGCCTTAAAAAAGGGCTCAACTCCTTCTTCTATCTATAGGTGCATCGACTGCTGCGCGGGGTCTACCAATGATACTTGTTCCCCGAGATTCACTCCCTCCCAAGGGGCAAGCTCCTCCTTTGCTCCCTGGGTCACCATCCCACTGCGTTTCATGACTTTTACACTTGGTTTCGGATTCCTTAGCTCGATTTTAACCCTTTGTACGTTCTGCGTAGGGGTGGGTTGTTTTTCCTGTATCTTGGCTATCAAAATTGGGCAATCCTCCACCACATGGTCCAGTTATCTACAATACTTGCACGATGGTCTGGTGGGATTCACACATTCTCTGGAAAAGTGTCTTATTTCCCCATAGTTATAACAGATTAGATGCCCACGTCCTCGTCCTGCGCTTCCTCCCCGACCTCCTCTGCCACTGGCCGGTGATCCTCCAAAGTGCGCAGAAATTCTTGGCGACGCAGGGTCCAATTGTACCCTATATAAGTTCCCACGATCCATCATTAAATCATAAGTATGACATTTCTACTCATCGTGTCCCAATGATCAGAAAATTCTGCACCATTGTTGGTTCAGTTCTGGGACATACGCACCTAGCCAAGAGCAATGGTTCATATCATGTAGTCCTGCTACCCAACAGTCATCACACCATAGCGCAAGTTCGCTTGACCCTGGTCGCGACAAAGTAGGGTCCTGACTTGCTCCTAGGCGTACCAGACTAGGTCCTCCGACTTGCATGTAATCCGTTAGTAGAGGGCACTGATCCTTTGTGTGGCCAGACACCCGACATCGTATGCACCATAGATCTTTGCAATCGTCCTTTCCTCACTCCTTCCACAGGTTTTGTATTTCCATGTGCATAACCCCAAGCTGTTCCTGAATTTTTTGTACTTCTGTCGTCGTATCTTCTCAGGGGTAGTTTCTAGTTTCATAGCCACTTCCACAGCTTTCTCCTGTGACTCAAAGGTCTAATGAATCATCGGTGTGCGCAGTTGAGGTAACAACATAGCAATGAACCATTCTGTAGGCTTCCTATCATCATACTCAAATCCTCCTTCCCTAATTTCCTTTTTTAATCATTGATCAGCCTCCCATACTGAATCAAACGCGCCTTGTTTGAATTCCTTTACTTCCACTACCAGCTGGGAATAAGATTTTAGCTTTCGGAACTATTGCTTCAGAGCATCTTTGATATCTTGAATGGATGCGCTCCCATTCTGGGAAATGTATCGCATACAAATCTAGGGCCCTGTCCTCGAATGATAATGACAGTTGTGCCCTCTTCACCATATCACTCGCCACATTCTTCCCAGTCCAGAAGGACTCAGAAATGAACCAAAACCAGTCCATATCCTCATCTCCTACCCCCTTGAAGGTAGGTAGTTTTAGGTGCACAGCCATATCACTATTTAGGGGAGGTGGTGGTATCGGTGAATTCTTACCTTTGTTTGGCCTAGGTGACGATGTAGCTGGGGGGTCTTGCGTAGCTGGTTCTTGCAATATATTATAGGCATATCTCCCTCCTTCATGGTTGGTCTGATAGTATTTACCACTACGCATCGCGCTCCCATCTAGATCCGAGGTCATTTGGTATGACTACACAGAATGCCCTTTTCACACAGTAATATCTTAATCAAAAATGGTAAAGTCCTCAAGAATTTTCCCCAAAACCCTTTAAAGAATCGTCGCTCAGCTTCAGAATATGAGATGAATTGATCAATGGAAAATTCCGTCACAAATCCTCCAAGCACACTATCCACCCAGTGATCTACCGTGCATGTGATAGTATTATCAGTCCTTTCGAGCTACTAGATCAGCTTCGGGGTCCACTGAGTGACTCGTTCGTCCTTCCAACACTTCTGGAATTCTACAAGTCTGGCCAACCACTCCTGGAGCTTAATTGCAAATGTCACAAATAATATTTCATAGCTCTCTATAAGAATATACCTATTTTTCCACCTTTCTGATGTTAACTCGTCACTGCGATTTTCTTTTACCGTGAACTCTTGGATCTGCCTTTCAAACCATTCTTCGATCTCCTTTCTTTTAGGTTTCCATTATTCTCTTGTCATTACCCAATCCCTCTCTCAGAATTCTTCCAGTCTCGGAAACGGAACCATTTGTTGGCTCGAGGGGTCCCAACCAAAGTTCGGTGTGCAAGGTTTTCCAACAAACCCCTATACTACTGGCCCTTTTGGCAGTGACCCGCTTGCGCAGGCCAAAGTCTCACCCGAAGTAGTATGGGTGGGTGCTGGAATGAGGTTTTCGCACCCTGAGAAAGGATGGGTAAAGCAAGCAGAGCTGCGCTAGGTCATGTAATCCTCGATTACCTTGTTCTGCGCAGTGTTAATTAGGTCTTTGTTCACATCCACGTGCACTAGATCTATAGCTATATGTTTTTATGACAATAACACAGCAATATATAAACAGAACAGAATATATCTAGATCTAGAAACACACTTACGCATATCTTTGCAGCTTAAAGACAGAAAATACATAATATAGCAATTACCAACAGTTCGCACTAGATTACTCACAGATTTAGTTCTCTGTCAATCCTTCTTATTCATTCATTCATCAATTCTTCCTTACAATTCCCTTCCCAACCTGCGCACAGAGCAATAGGGTCTGCATACAGCTGGACTTGGATCTCCGTGCACACAACTAGCAAGAGTTCGTTCCCCAAAACCCAAACAGATAGTTTAAACAACAATTCGCATCAATAGCTCATCATATCCCACCTTACAATGCAAAAATGGTCCTCTATTTATAACAATCTAGCCTAAAATATCTTATGGTCCACAAACTGTGGTTTTTGGACCCTTGGTTTACCCTTTTACCCAATACAACGCTTTCGGGGATTTGACCCACCCCAAAACCACTCCGCTAGATTAAATCTAATCAAAAATATCCAAAATGGACCAGTTTCACAGCTTGTTAGGAGACCCTGTTCCAACAGATTTTGAGCTTATTTTTGTGGGAAGAGATCTTTCACAAGTGGATTGAACTGATATCTCCATCAACTAGTGTATTTTTCAGGTTTCTTCTTCTAAAATTGTAGAGAAATTCTCCCAGCTTATGAAATAATATAATTTCCCTTGAAGTGAAATTTGTGTGTATGCTTTGTGACTCTAACAGATTTGTTTACTATGTGCTTAATGTAATTCATGAACTGTTGATGCAGCATCCTATAATTTCATGACAAAAATTTTGCATGCCATTTTTTTTTCGAAATTTTGTGTTAGTACAGTTCCTTGCTAAGTCATGAGTCCATTTCATATTTTTGTTTCTTAGGATTAAACTTCAAAATTTTCAAAAAAAAAAAAAAAAAAATTGCTCGCTACCATAAATTCCGGAAGCGCTAGTTTTATTATTTTCATATAGTCTGTTATATTCTTGTTTCTATCTTTTTTATTTTTATTCTAATGCTACCATAAATTCCAGAAGCATACTATTTTTTTTTAAAATAAACCAAAAAATGCATCCACTTTTGTTAAGCCACGTGTTGTAGTGTAAATACGCTTCAAATATTTTTTAAATATTTTCATATCTCATGATAGGTGTCGTATGCAGTCAGTCTAGTTGAAGTCAAGTCATGGCATATGGTAATGCCTATGTGTCAACCCGTAGTAATGCACTTAACTATTAATCGTGTTCGCCTGTCAACCCCAAGTCAGTCAGACGTATGTCAAAGTACGTGTTTTTCTGAAAGGAGGAGATCATGGTCATCAAGCTTAATGTCATAACCATTTGGTTGGTCACACAGTATTGCTGCCAGTAATTTTCACCAATTATCAGCAAGACAGCAGAGGTGACTACCAGTCACAGATCCTCTTGTCTCAATTCATCTGGAGCCCTCCATACGAAAATATGTAGCCAATTGAAGGTAATGATGGTTATCACATGATGCACATCACGGTGAGGGATATTTGTGATAATGGAGGTCGATTTGCATGGGATGATGAACCATAATTTTGTTTTAAAACCACCGAAAAAGCAGGAGCATGGTCATTTGAGAATTTAGTTGTTGGAAATCAAATTACTTAGAGTCATATTCTGAGGAGGAGTCTGGATTTCAAACAGGATTTCAAAGGAGAATACAAGAAACACTTGTAAGTTGAAACTTCTCCAAATATGCTACCTATCAGTTTCAAGAGACGGAGTCATTAATTTTCTGAAGATGACTAAAACAGGTGGAAAAATAAATCGAATTGAGCCACAGGGTGCAGACCTAATGGATGAAAATTCGAGGGTAAGAAGCTTTTTTATCCAATCAGGGTGGTATTCTCTTTGCACTATTTTAGGGAGCTCTCACTCAAGAGTAGCTCAATAGTTTTCTAACTCTTTTAATGCACAAGAAGCCACAATTTATGGCTTTACCTTGTAGGTTTATGAAGACTCCATTTCTAAAGCCTTTAACCTTCCACAGGAAGGAGAGAGGTGGTTTAAAGGTCAGATTATTACAGGAGGAGACCTCAATAGTTTCCTCAAGGATGCACACAAATATCCAAATTGGGCCAAGGGAATTCCAAGAAGCTATCTTAAGAATGACTTGGGAGAAGCTTTTAATATTATCAAGATATACCTCACTTGTGAAAGGAGGTATACAGTTGTGTTCCTCTATCACATGAGGTTTCTTTTTCATGTTGCATGTATGAAGACATTAAATATACCATATTTCTTGTTGAAAATCCTGACTAAGATGTTAGCAAGGGTTCAAACTCATACTTTTGTTTCATAGTATAGCTTGTATCATCAAGATTTAAACAAGGTTCTAGTTGAAGAAGAGTTAGGGAAGAGAAATAAAACTTGGGATCACTTTTTGTTTTACAGGGTAGGCCAGCTTGCACCTACACCTCCATTTTCACAACCACACTCTCAGCCTATAAAAATAAGAACAAAGAGAAAGGCAAAAAATGAAAATATCTATAAGAAAGTGAAGGGAAAGAAAGAAAAGGTTTTTGTAGTTAAGGCTGAGAGAAAGTTGGAAAAAGGAGAGAGCTCCTCAACAAATAAACCCAAATCTATGAAAATGGTGCCCCATGTTCCTCCTTTCCCTAATGTATACACCACAGCCTGAAGAGGAAGGTCTGGAACTGTAGAAAAATCAAAAGCGCAAGTGCTACCATAAATTCCAGAAGCACATATTCAGCAAAATATGCATAAAGAGTATCATCCTACAAAATCAGATGAAGAACTCCTCAAGGATTTTGGATATGAAATCAATAGTAAGAAGATGAAAGAAGAAGCCAAACCTGTTTTTGGTAACAGAAATAGGCATACCAGAGATAGCAACAATTTTAGGCTTAAATCCAAGGTTCTACATAATCCAAGCCTAATGACATAGGTCATTGATATTGAAGGTTCAAAGACAGAGAAACCCATGAAGAAAAACAAAAACAAAACCCCTTCAGATCATCACTCAAAGAGAAGAAATATACAAAAGGTTTATAAGGAGAAGAAATCCACTGTCAAGGAAGTAGCCATAAGAGCAACTAGATCCAGAATAGTTGCTAACAACAAAATAGACTTGGATAAGCTTGTTGAAGTTGCAGCCCACATAGAAGGAAGGTAAAAAGGTTTTTGATACAAGTGTATTTTTTCTTATCAATCACAATTTTAAACAATAGCTTAGATGTCAAGGAATATAAGTCTACACAAGATTTTAAGAATTTTCTCTGTATTTTTGAAAAAGAAATAGAGAGCTACTAGAAATTTCGATAGCATTTCAGTTTTTACATAGTTACAGGTTTTTACTTGAATTTCTAGTAGCGCCTCTTTTAACTGGATTTTGGCACCTTTCAGTAAATTTTTCAGATCCAGTTAAGGATGGATAATAACCCATAACAAAATGGATATAAAAAGTGATGGTGAAGGGTGGTTATGAGGTTGTTGGAGGTCTTATTAAATGGAGCTACATGGTTATTTAAAGACCCAAGACACAAGGAGATAAATCAATAGAAAAATGGGTAGCATGATAGCACACTCAACATTTCAGTGCAGATTTCTTCTCTTATTTCTTCTCCAGTTGTCCTTTCTGTTAGATTTCGATGGGATATGGTTGTAATGTCTTTTGACACCTATGTAATGTTAGGAGTAATGTTTCCTTATTTTTAGAAGAGATGGATTTGGTGCCTCTCTTGCTCTATATACCATTTGTAAATACCATTTCCAAGTTGGATGTTGGTCTACCTAAAGACTGAATATAATAAAAAACCCTTTTTACTTCATGGCAGAGGATTTCGTGACTAAAGAAACATATAATGTGTGGTGTGTCTATTTTCTTTGTTAATTTCTTCTAAAATTTGAATTGCAGCAAATAGTAAGGTGAGAGTGAGAAATTGTTAAGGGATTTAAGAGTAAATTATCTGCTTTCAGTTTTCTGCAAATTATATGTGTGTTATAGAACATGTCAGTGAATATTTCATAAATAATTTGTGGAATAATTTATACATGCAATCTATTTTTTGAATGTTGTTTACATCGCATAAACAGATTTTGTGTACAGAGGAATCATCATGGTTGTGTGATTGATTTAGGATAGGAACATTTCATAGAATAGGTACCAATTATCCATGTTCTTTCATTTAGACACTCTGCTCCCTATACTACCAATTTAACCACACAATTTATACTTTCCACAGCTTTCCAAATGGATGAAAGTATTAAAGAATATAAGAATTCATTTCAAAGTCTCTTGAGAAGCCATCCCACCACTCAAATAACCCCTTTAAAATTTTAAATGAAATATGATGTGTAAGGCTTACTCCTTATGTAGTCATCGAGTGACTCCTTGTGCTAACATCTTTAGCGTCGTTGCTGGGGAGGCGAATTTGATTTTATCCCTGGGTGAATGAAAAATTTATAAGTCTAGTTACGAGGTGTACATTTATAGCTGTCTTTTTAGACTGCTTTACACCTGGTGACTCCATTGTTCAATTTATGGCTCCTAGAAGGACTAGAACCAGAGCTAACCCATATTCCCCTTTGAGAATCCAAGTTTCTAACCCTGAAAATCTAATCAAGAAAAAGAGTTAACAAAATTTTTCTACCTCTACTACTATTTTCTTAGAGGTTGTCCCTAAAGAATTCATGTAAACTTTATCCCCTAATTTTGCAGAAAATCTTGTACCTTCCTTATTTTCAAACCATCAAGCATTACCTGCATCACAAGTTTGTGATTCATCATCTATTTTTCATAATCCACCAATTTTTATTTCACAAATCCCAACAAATCACACCATGGCAGGTGGCCAGCCCTGGTATTGCACCAAGAGTGATGCAACTCCCAGGGGTTGCCCTACTTTACTTTATCAACCCAGAGTTCATACAAACTTGGAGGTGATAGTGCTATATACACAGCATATTCATTTTTCTCATGTCATCCCTTATGCTTTACGAAAGGGTGTTATTTCTTAAACTATGATAAGAATTGGAGGCCACTTTGCTGCAAAGAGAACTACTTACAAAATTTTGCAAGCAAGATACTATTGGCATACCCTTCACCAAGATTCCAGAAGATACACCAGCAGGTGTGACCAGTGCCAAAGGATGGGGAAACCCACACAAAGGGATGAGATTCCTTTGCACCCTCAGGTGGCTCTTGAGCCATTCGAAAAGTGGGGCATGGACTTTGTTGTACCTATCGATCCACCATCTAGACAAAAGAAGTATATCATAGTTTGCACTAATTACCTAACAAAGTGGGTTGAAAAAAAATAATTGAAGGTATAAACCAAGGAGAAAGTAGCAGAATTTCTGAGGGAGAATGTGTTTTACAAGTTTGGGTACACTAGAGAAATAATCACTGATCAGGGAGCACAATTCACTTCTCACGTCATTGAAAATATTTTGAGGAAGCACAAGATTAAGCATAGAAATTATATTGCCTATCACCCTCAGGGGAATGGCCAAGTAGAAGTAACTAACAGAGCTTTAGAGGACATCCTCACCAAGGTTGTGAGCAGCAGCACAAAATATTGGGTAGACATATTGGTAGAAGCTACTTGGGCCTACAATACTACTTGGAAGACAACAGTAGGATTCAATCCCTATGAACTCGTCTATGGTAAGAAATATCTACTTTGAGTTGAGTTTGAATTCAATACTTTAAGAATTGAAGATGAATTAAATCTAGAACTATCAAATGCCCAAAAAAAGAGGTTGTTGCAACTAAATGGATTGGATGAATTCAGAAAGCAATCACTTATTCACACAGAGGTAGTTCAGCTGTAAAGGAAGGTATGGCATGACAAGAACATTAAGGAGAAGGCCTTCAAATAAGGATATTGGGCAATGTTGTATGATTCAATGTTTAAAGACTTTAAGGGAAAATTGATGACAAGATGGCTGGGACCATACACAATGGAAAAATGTTTTGACAATGGCACAGTTCAAATCAAGACCATAGATGAGGAAGGAATCCCCTTGCTTGTCAATGGTCACAGAATTAAAATTTACAAGAAGCCCTTATCTAGGGTAGATTTCATAATTTCAATAAGCATATAGGTTTATGTAATGGGAAACTCCAGGGTCCAGGTACTTTGGAAAGATCACCCTTCCCAACATTAGGTCAGAATGTTGTCCTACCACATTGATGGTGGTGGTATCTCTCTTCCTTCTCCCAGGTTTCTTGAAGAAATTTTCTTTGGTGAGCCTATTGTATATAGGGACATCCCTAATGTCCTGGAGAAGTTGTATCTTTACACACAAATTTTCCAATTCTTCCAGGATTTCAGTCTCCTTTGGAGTGTGCCGACTAAGGTGGATCAAACGCTCAGGAAAAGGAGGTTGTTGGATTTGAGTGTTACCTTCTTCCTTTTCCTCCTCAACCTCTATAGGTGGTGATGGAGGATGGTTTTCTGGGAGTACTCTTCCTGACCTGAGATTAACCTCATGTATCTCCACAACATAAGCTGGATAGGATGTCTCTCCACTGGGATCCTGTTGTGCCTATTTTTTGTTCGGGTTCGGATTGGGTTGTGTAGGTATTTTAGGTAGCCTAGGTGGAGTAGCATGAGTAAGTTGAGGTTGAGGTTGGGGTGGAGGCATTAGAGTAGGTGTTTGATTGTGTTGAGACCTCCACCCTTGGGATGGATCCTTCCACTGAGGTTTTTGTGGACCATATTGCTGAAATGGTTGATTCACTGGCTGAGGATGATATGGAGGGTTGTAAGGCCAAGTAGGAGGTGTAGACCAGGATGGAGGAGTGGGGGTGTACCAAGGTTGCATGCGTTCACTCTGATTGTTTTGATAGTAAGAGTAAGGTGTACCTTGCATACCTTATTGATATGGTTGAGGGCCTTGAGGCCTTCTCTGGTTGATGAAAAAGAGTTGCTCTCGCATTGTTTCCCCACCTTGATATATAGCCTTAAGTATAAGTAAGGAGGGACACTTGTCTGTGGCATGATTCTCCTCACAGACTAAGTAAACCTCCATGACATTTAGTGGACATTCATTTATTGGGTGCTCTCGGGACCATCTAGGACAAAATATGGCCAGGGCTCTCTCTAATTCCTCTTGCTTCCTTTTGACCTACATTGTGTCCATTTTCAAAGCAAGGGTGTGCAGCATGTCACTCTTGAAGTCCTCTAGCATGTTTCCAATCTCATGTTTTATGGAAGTGGAAGAGGAAGGGATATTGGATGTGTTTTTTCCAACTCTACCCATCTTCCTAAATGCCCTAAAATGGTTCTGGAAGACAGTTTTGATTGTTTCATAAGGTAGTTGGTAGATATCTCCTTATCATAACATATTCAAGGTTTATATCATCTCTTCTCTTATCCCTTGAATAAGTACAAGTTTAAGTAATGCGGGATCAAGAGTACATTTGGCTCTCTTATAGTTTAATTGAAACCTCTCTTCATAGTCATTTATGGATTCATCAGGCCCTAGAGCCATCCTAAATATCTCATCCTTAGTTTCCTTGGAACTACATTAGTCTCTATACTTGTTGTTGAAGGTCTCTTGCATCTGTGCCCAAGAGGTGATGATGTCCCCAAGCAGACCCATGAACCAACGCAAGGCTGCATCCTTAAGGGTGGATGGGAATAGCTTCAAATTTTGATCATCATAGGTGTAGTCATAAGTCCTACAGACAACAAAAAATTCAAACATGAATGTGTCAGGATCCTCAGAGGTAATCCCATGGAAGTGTCGAAGATATGAGGGGCTAATTTTTTTCATCTTAGTTTCCCCATCTTCCTCTCTTATGGGAAAGGCTCTCTGGATCGCAGCCATGGATAAGATAGGTGAATTAGGTCTCTCAGTTGGACCAAGGTCTTCTTCTTCTTCCCCAATAGGTTCCTCGGAGTATTCATAAGGCTCTCCTATAGTAATTTCCAACTCACTGCCACTGAAGAAGGGAGCAGGGTGGCTAGAAGGTGATGTGGTGGTTTTAGGTAAGACTTGTCTTTGAGTATTCCTACTCCTACAAGGCATGAAAATTATATATTTTTTGTATTTTTCAATATTTATAAAATAAAATGAAAAGAAAGGAAACCATAAAATAATTCTAAAACCAAATCAAAGAATCTACTAAACACCTCCCCAGCAACGACACCAAAAAGTGGTGAGCCCTGGTATTGCACCAAGAGTGCTACAACTCCCAGGGGCTGCCCTAATTTACTTTATCAACCTGGGGATTGTACAAACTTGGAGGTGATAGTGCTATATACACAGCAGATGCATTTTTCTTATGTCATCCTCTTCTACTTTAAAAAAGGGTGCTATTTCTTAAACTATGATAATAATTGGAAAGTAAATTGCTAGAAGGAAATGACAGAAAGGAAACAAACTTAAATTGCAGAAAGAAAACGATGGAAATGGAACTAATTTAATTTTTAGAAAGGAAATCATGAAAATGAAACTAATTTAATTTGCAGAAAGGAAATGGCAGAAGGGAAACTAATTTAAATTTCATTTAACTTGGCCAATTGGCTAAACACGCCCTGCTTTATCTATCATGCTCCTATATATGCAGTTATTCATGACCTAATTCTAATTGAAGAGGTGTTGCTTGTATTTTGGAGAAGAAAGGGGTAAAGGTGCTAATGGAGGGCTTAACCACATGAAAAAAGGCTTAGCGGAGTGAAAAAGTGGTTTAAAACTTTATTAAAAATTTTAATATCGCAAAAATTCTTTGGAGAGGGATGCTTTTAAAAGTGCGATGGTGGAGTTGTAAGAGGGGAGTGGCAATATGATATCGCAATGCTGGTGGCGAATTGGAAGTGCAACCGAGAGGAAAGTGTGAAGTGTGAGGCATGACGGGTGACGTAAGTGCGATATGCGAGGTGCGATATCGAAATCGCAAGACTGCAAAGCTGGAGGAGTACCGAAAGTGTTGTTCAGAAGTGGGAGCGAAATGCGATATGCGATGGGGATAGAAACTGCAAAATATTTGTGATAGGGATGATGTGGCAGAGTTCTACAGTAATGTTGCAATTAGTGATTGGGAGCAGTAACTGTTAATGAAGCGGGAGCGAAATGCGATATGTGATGGGGATAGAAACTGCAAAATGCGATTTGCGATAGGGATGACGTAGTGGAGTGCTACAGTAATGTCATAATCGGCGGTGGTGAGTGGTAAGTTTTAACGAAGTGGGAGAGAAATGAGATATGCGATGGGGATAGAAACTGCAAAATGTGATTAGTGATAGAGATGATGTGGCGGAGTGCTACCGTAATGTCACGATCGGTGGTTGAGAGTGGTAAGTGTTAACGAAGACCAAGTGGAATAAGCGATTTTCAATTTGCGGTAAGTATTTTAAAGGGAAAAGGGAAAATGTCAGTTTCCAAAGGTTTTCAAATATTTTTGTGATAATCCACAAAGGTAAGGTGGAAGGGTTATATGAACTATCAAGAGTTTCGAGGAGTAAGGGCGGAGGTCGAATGCTAATGCATTCGTAAGCATTTTTGGGAATGAGTATGGCGGCGGCTGCAAAGAAGACGAAAAGGAGGGAATGGAGGGTGTAACAGTAGTGCTCAGGTTGTGAAGATAGAGATGGAAAATGAAGCGGGAAGGCACCATGGAGCTGCTCTAGGGCTTTAACACTAATTTCTGCAATCCAGCATGCTAACTTATGCACAAAGAAATAGACAAATGCATGAAAATACAGTATAAAAGGAAGGCTAAAAATGGTAATGAAACTATAATATAATCTCAGAAACAGTGAACGTAAATCATTTTTTGGGTATGTGGGAAGGTTCATACTCATCGAGCTATATTGAAAGATATGAGAAGGGAGGTCTTGATCCACAAATTTTTTATTTTTCTCCTCTATTATATTACTTGTAAGCAAATGAAACCTACAACAACACACTGAAAGAAAAAAACAAGCAGCGATGAAACTATCAGAAGCAGAACTAACTGAATGGCAGAAAGTAAAGAACAAGTACAGTAGAGAGGCTGAGGCACATGTTTTAGGCCCTAAACCACACACCTAGCTCTCTGAAACTTAAATCAGTAAAATGAAATTAGTCTATTCATTTTATGAAAGAATAATATTGTACATTTCTGAAAGTTTAGTCACTGAGTACAATAATCAAAAGCTCAATAGCTTGTAGAAAAGTTCCTAATACAATTGAATCCTTCCTAGGTCTAGCTCTACTCTATTTATTCTACAAGGCAGCTACCAATAGCTCCCTATAAAATAGTGATTGATTCCACTTTAACTCCAAGTAAACCATAGATACAGTGCACTTGGCTACCTTTAGGATTTCAGTTTCTGGGGGGGATCTCATGATGTAATATTCCATAATTAGCTTGCAGCTAATTGGAATATTAATTTTTGCTTTTATCATTTAGATAGATGAATAAGTGGGTAGGGAGACTCATAAATCTCTTTAGTAGGAATTAATTCACTCTTAATGTGAATAAGAGTCATTTTGATAGCTGGATAAAGCACCCTCATGTGTGAACAGGGGCTAAAGCATGTGGACAAGGTCAATGTTGACCTAATCAACAACAACGGTATGGAGAGAGTGGATCATCAATGAGAGATAATGTAGTGTTAATGGGAGAAAGTCTCCATGAGAGTAGTGGATTTAATGAGTGGGACCCAATGTGAGAAGGCTCACATTGCATATAAGGAGGGAAAGGTAGCCACAGATGGTTATGATTTTTATGATTATTGATTGTGTGGTATGTATGACTGTTTGCACTCTTCAGTTGTTTAGCGGAGTCTGTTGTGTTGTTTAGTACAAGGGTGTTCTCGAGCGGCAATCCCACACTCATCCTAGGGGGACTTCGAGTACCTACTCAGGAGAGGTATTATTGAGCTACATATTCCACAATCTGGCATCAGACCAAGCTTCAGTCTTCAGCTACAGTGTAGTTTATGTTCAGAGTTGTGTTGTGTTGCAGGGTAGAAGTAGTGGAGGGTATGTAGGGTCATTTTCTGAGCTTGTTTTCAGTGGAGGAAGCATTATTTCTATTGGGAGGCCAGCAAGGAAGGTCTTGGAGATTTATTTTATATCTTGGCACCAGGCCAATCTATTTCCACCCCCTACAGCACATTTCCCTCAAGGACTGCGTTATTTTATTGAGTATTTGTAGTGGAGGTTTCATTGTTTCAGTTGTAGGGTTAGATCTTCAGTGTTGGGATCATCCTTTCACTTGGAGGATCTATTGGAGGAGATCTATAAATTTCATATCATTTTTAGCCACCTCCTTTCCAGTATTCAGTTGCAGCTACAATTGAGCCCTAGGTCTGCATTTTAACATTTTTGTATTTTGGGTATTTTCAGAAAGCCTTTCTAGGTTATCTTGGAAATGTGCTTGGGAGCATAGATCTCTATCCCAAGCACTATTTCAGCCATATATTAGGAGATCTACATTATTACATTTTCCAGCAGTAGTTACCCTCATTAAAACTGCACTGTATTGGTTCTCCTGCATTTGTATAACAGTTATTTTTCATGTTATGTCATATCTATTCATGGGAGGCTTGTTTGCCTTGATTATCTGAGTTGTGCCTATATTTCTTGTACTTATTTTCTACTGATATGATTAATAAAATCACTCTATGTCGGACACAAATTTTGGTGTAATTTTATTCAATGCTATTTCCATTATTTTGTTCTATATTCCTGTCTTTTCCATTTTGGAATATTAGAGTGGTATCGGAGCATAATCTTAGCTCAGATTGTGACTTTCAGCCAATATGCTATCAAGAGATTAATTAGCGGAAAATAAAAAGAGATCTACAATGATGGAAGGAATGACCTTTGCCTCATATCTTTTCAGATCTATGAAGAACCTCTACAAGGAGGTCAAGCAGATGAGAATGGAGAGATGCAATGAGACCTCAAGAGGGTTTCAAGATGAGGAAGATCCATGCACTTCCTATCAGCAACAGAGGAAACCGATATTACATATAGCTCCAAAGAAATAAACTATGCCCTTTTTCTTTGAAGAGGAAGATGAAAGGCATGGATATGGAGGAAACTTAGATCATGATATTCTAAGTGAATATCTTGCAGAGTAGAAGTCTCAATCAAGGGATTATAAGGAGAATCTAACTCTCCAGCAGTTTATTCAGATTAGGGAAGAGAGGAGACCTTGCAGCAATAAAAGGAGAAAACATAATAGATTTCTATTGTCTACATTTGATGTGTCATACACATGCACAGCAAGGGCTTGGAGAAGGAAGTTAGATACATTTTTCCTACTACATCTAGTAGTAGAAAGAGAAGCCATTGAGATTGTAGCATTGTACCTTGAGGGTGAAGCAAACATTTGGTGGTTCAACCATTTGAGACATGCAAGAGTGACTTCTTATGCAGATTTTACTCAAAGGTTGATCAAGAAGTTTGATAAGAAGAAACCAGAGGATCCAAGGGAAGATGTCAATATTATCACTTCGTAAGAATAAAAACTTCCACCACCACTTGCTGTAGGAGTACTTGCATCAGGAGAAGGAACACTTGCATCCTTGCAAAGTGGTCTTGATCTCTTTACATTTAGAGTCACGTGCATTATTCAGGAGATGCATGAGGAGGAGGAGACTTATACCAATGTTGGTGCAGTAGTAGAGGAGCAGCCATCATCATCACCAGCAGTTGGAGGATTCATCACACCGGTAGGAGGAACCCTTGTGGAAGTACAATATGTTCCCAACGATCAACTTAACCAAGGTATGAAACTATTTCCACTTCCTATTATTTCAGCAAATCACATGGAGAGTTGTGGGGACATGTCATCAAGGAAATTGCATGACCAAGGGTCAAAGCACAATGCTAATTTGGAGCAGCAGACTATCACTGCATAGAGGGCCCTTGACAGGTTCAAGGAGGAGATGTATAGCCATCCTGTTTTCTCATTGTTGAGCTACACACAACACTTTGGGTTGGAGTGTATAATTTTGGAGGATAGGATGAGTATAATCCTAATAAATCCAATGCAGAATTATATGTTTAGCATTGTGCATGATCATGAGACAGTAGATGCACCATCATGGAGATCAGCAGTGCTATCATTGAGTAGTAGTGATGAGTTGGGGTATTGGTTTGAGGGGTCCTAACCCAGGTTTGGTGTGCAAGGTTTTCCAACAAACCCCTATACTACTAGCCCTTTCGACGATGACCTGCTTTCACAGGTCATAGTCTCACCCGAAGTAGTACGGATGGGTGCTGGAACCAGGTTTCCGCACCCTGAGAAAGGAAGGGTAAGGCAAGCAGAGCTGCATTCTGTTCCGTAATTCCCAAATTACCTTGTTTCTTCGTAGGGTTAATTATGTACCTATTTGCATCCACGTGCACTAGATCTACAATTATATGCTTTTCATAACATTAACACAACATTATATAAACAAAGCGGAATAGATCTAGATCCAAGCATTCAGTACACATACTTTCGCAGCGGAAAGACAGAAAATACATAACACAGTAATTATTAGCAGTTCATACAACACTACTCATAGATTCAGATCTCTAATAATCCTTTGCATTCATTCATTCATCAACCTTTCCTTTCAATTCCCTTCCCAACCTGCACACACAGCAGCAGGGTCCACACACAGCTGGACTAGGAGCTCCGCGCACACAGCCAGTAGGAGTCTGTTCCCCAAAACCCAAACAGATATATTAAACAATAGATCGCATCAATATCTCATCAATTCCTATCCTTTACAATCCAAAATGCATCTCTATTTATAACAATCTAGACTCATCATTCCTATGGTCCGCAACCCATGGTTTTCGGACCCCTAGTTTATCCTTTGACCCATTACAATGCGTTTGGGGCTTTGACCCACCCCAAAACCCCTACGATATACTAAATATAATCAAAAGTAATCAAAATGGACCAGTTTCGCAGCTTGTTAGGAGACCTCGTTCCAATAGTCCCCCAACACAATCTTGTGACTTGTCCCGAGTCACTACTCTGGTGCGACTTATATATGCATGCACAAGGTAGCCAAATGACGGAAAATTGGAGGAAGTACAACCTAACTTTTGGCCACAGCTTGTTGCACAATGTTGACCAACATTAGAGAGGCAGGCCCATCTATATCCGCAGCAACCTGTTCTAACAGCCAGTGGAGGCGTGCGATGGCGGACTAAGCATCGTGTGCAAGCTGGAGTGTGGTATCAAACCATGGCTTCAACCATTTTTTAACAACCTTCTTGGAGTGCCGAAGGTCCTCAATCCTGTCCATGGTGGCTAGGCACTGCACGGAGACGAGGGAAGGTGTGGAGGCTAGGACTTGCTCCAGAAAATCTTCTGCCTATTGTAATTCCTGTTAGACATGCTGAAGTGTGGAATGGTTTTGTACTGCCATCCATAGTTGCGTAGTCGTTTTATCCAATTGGGATCCCTACGCCAGCTGCCCATGAATAATAAGTGTGGCATCAGTGACCAGAATGATCCGTTGGGCTCATTCTTCTGGAGGCAGGTCATATTGTTGTCGCCTGTCTCGGTCACGACGGCGAACCTCTCGCAACACTCTAGAGGATAGTCCTTGTAACTCTGTACTATATAGTTGTGCTAAGTCTACTTGAACTTCCCCATAATTGGGTTGGGAGTGTGAACTATGGTAGTGCAAGGGATTAAACATACATTGCTTCTAGTGGGAAGCATTCGGAACGGTGGAGACGTCGCAACAGGTCCCGGTACCGCAACGTTCCTGCTGGGCATGGTTCACAGATAATCCCTTCCATCGAAAGCCCATGAGCACTCCTATTACTGCACTTAGCATCCCCAGGGCCTGTTAGCAGTTCCTTTGGCAGGTTGGGGTCCATCCTTTTGATAGAGAGATGAGCATTATAGAGAGTATGGATGAACACCTAAAACCAGAGTGCAGATAGCCAAAGCCTATGAAAGGGTGAATAAATATCCTGACCCGAAGTTTTCCAGCCATCTGCGCCCCAACTGAAGCTATTTAATGGTGAGGTAGCTCGTGTGTGGCACGTACCCTCGATATGTCGGACCGTGCTTATCATAAATGGTGAAATTGATGATCCACCGCCTATTTTTCGTGCTTGCAAGTGTCATTTCTCATTAAATCAGGATGTGCAGATGGTCATCCTTCGTTCCAAAATTCGTGTCCATGGGATGTCAGACCATGGATGATACTTGGAGGTCTTTTGCGTACCTTAAAGGAGGGTTGACACGAGGTGGACTTGCAAGCTGATCAGCAGTCTTTTCGAGGCCTTTACATTGTTCGCGGGCGGGACATCCTTGTTTGAGAAGGTTGCGTCATACGTCCTTATGTTATTTATTACTTGAGATGTTCGCAGAGTTTCTCGGAAATACATGGTTGTAGACAGGTCCGTAATCCTACGTGTGCTTAGGTTAGTGGTACCCTAGTAAGTCTGGTAGGGCAAGGGTCGATCGCACCCTTGAATGTTTCACGTCAGAAGGTATCTGCGTAGGTCGACTGACCTTGGAGCCCATCTGGCAACTGGGGATTCTATACGCAGGATCACCCTACTCCAGTACTTTCCCTGAGTAAAGAATACCGGTCCCTGCGTAGGTGCTTCGCATCGGGTTAGCGGCGGCACTTCTGGCCTGCGCTCCGTGGAAATCTTAGGTTTCTCAGGCTGTTGATTATCACCTGCGTCCTCCTGGTAGGGCAAGGTTCTTTCTGTGGCAGAGATGCGACAAAATTTCCTGATGTTCTGAAACCTGCGAAGTGCCGAAACCTCATGCAACCGACCTTGCCAATTCTCTAGCTCCTCATCGAAGTCAGAAAAACATTCACTGTCATTTTCCCAACAGAGCATTCCTTCATCCATGGGATTAACCCAATCTTCATCCTATGTAGTTATCTTATAAATGTGATCTAATTCCTCCTTTGCATAGGCTAGCTCTGTATACCGTGTACCTTCTGCTGGATCCAAGGGTACTATGACAAGCGTACCTTTGTTTTCGAACACCATGCTGCGTTTCTTGAGATTGATGACCCCCCCCATGTCTATTGCCCAGTCTAGCCTGAGGAGCGCAGGGTAGGGGTCCATGTCTTCAACTATTTCTATTACTTCAAAATCAGCTAGGACCCTGACCCCTGCAATGTCAACTATGACCTTTGGTAACCTTCCCAGAGGGATGATTTTCTGTTGATTTTCCATTCACAGCTGGATAGTGGACCATTCAAATTTAGGCTCTCCCATTCGTTGCCATGTTTGTTTTGGTAAGACATTGGCATCTGATCCAAGATCTAAGATAACCTGATCCATTTCATAGTCTCTGATTTGGGCAGTTAACCGCATTTCTCTCCCGGTGCATCTCTTATAACTGTATAGTTTGTGTACATCCTTGGTCTCAAGGATCAAGGTGGGTAAAGCTGCGCAGGTATTCAGTAATGCTAGGATATTTCCTACGGCCTGCAGATTCCTTATCAACCTCAAACATGCCTTTAAAAAGGGCTCAATTCCTTCTTCGATCTGAGGTTGCGTGGGGGCTGCCAATGGGATTTGAGGGCTGCCAATGGGGTTTTCTCATTGCAATACACTCCTTTCTGAGAGGCAAGCCCTTATTTATTTCCCTGGGTGTCCAACCCACTACGTGTCATGACTTTTACACTTGGTTCCGTCTCCCGTAGCTCAGTTTTAACCCTATGTACGTTCTGTGTAGGGGTAGGTTTCTTTTCCTGCATCTTGGCTATTAAAATTGGGTAATATTCTACCTCATGGTCTAGCTGCCTACAATATTTACACGAAGGCCTAGTGGGATTAGGGCATTCTTTGGAAAAGTGCCCTATTTCTCCATAGTTATAATAGATTAGCTGACCTCGTCCTCGGCCTGCGCTTCCTCCCCGACCTCCTCTGCCTCGGGCTGGTGATCCTCCAAAGTGTGTAGCCAGTCTTGGAGATGCAGGGTCTGATATCACTCGATATAAGTTCCCAAGATCCATCATTAAGTCATATGTTCGACAGTTATTCTCATCATGTCCCACTGATCGGCAAAATCGACACCATTGTTGCTTTAGTTCTGGGACTTACACACCCAGCTGAGGGAAATGGTTTGTATCATGTAGGCCTGCTACTCGACAATCATCACACCATAGCGCAAATCCGCTTGATCCTGGTCGCAACAGGGCAGGTTCCCTACTTACCCCTGGGCATATCAGACTAGGCCCTCCTGCTTGCATATAATTGGTCAGCAGAGGGCACTGATCCTTCGTATGGCCAGACACCCGGAAACATATGCACCAAAGATCTACGCAGATGTCCTTTCCTCTTTCTTTTTGCAGGTTCTGTATCTCCATATGCATAGCCCCAAGTTTCTCCTAGATTTGTTGTACCCCTGTTGACGTATCCTCCAGGGGTGCAGCTTCTAATTTCATAGCGACTTCCACAGCTTTCTCCTGTGATTCAAAGGTCTGCTGATTCATCGTCGTACGCAGGTGATGTAGCAACATGGCGATGAACCACTCTGTATGTTGTCTATCATCATACTCAAACTCACCTTCCCTAATTGCCTTCTTCAATCGATGATCAACCTCCCATACTGACTCAGACGCGCCTTGTTTGAAGTCCTTTACTTCCGCTACCAGCTGGGAATAAGATTTCGGCTTCTAAAATTGCTACTTTAGAGCATCGTTGATATCTTGAATGGAGGCGGTACCATTCTAGGCAACGTATCACATATACCAGCCCAGAGCTATGTCTTCGAATGCTAAATATAGTTGCACCCTCTTTATCGTGCCACTTTCCATGTTCTGCATAGTCCAGACAGAGTCTGCCAGAAACCAAAACTGATCCATTTCCTTGTCTACTACCCCCTTGAAGGTAGGTAGTTTAAAATGTGCAGCCATATCACTGTCTAGGGGGGGTGGTGGTACAGGAAAATTCTTACCTTTACGTGTCTGAGGTGGCGATATAGCTGAGGGGTCGTGCACAACAAGTTCCTGAGATGGATTGTAGGTAGATCTCCCTCCATCAAGGTTGATCTGATAGTATTTACCACTGCGGGTCACGCTCTTGTCTAGATCCAAGTTCATTCAGTCAGTATCACTACATAGAATGCTCTTTTCACACAGTAATTTCTTGATCAGCAATGGTAATGTCCTCAGCAATTTTGCTCAGAATCCTTTGAAAAATTGTCGTTCAGCTTCAGAGTATGATACAAACTGATCAATAGAAAATTTTGTCATAAATCCTCCCAACACACTATCCACCCAGTGATCCACCATGCGTGTGATAGTATTATCAGTTTTCTCAAGTTGTTCGAGCAACTCTGGGGTCCACAAAGTGACCCGCTTGTCCTTCCAGCACTTCTAGAATTCCACCAATCTGACCAGCCACTCTTGGAGTTCAATTTCAAAAGTCACAAAGAATATTTTGTAGCTTTTAGTAAGGACGTACCTATTTTTCCACCTTTCCACCATTAACTTCTCACTGCGATTTTCTTTTACTGCGAACTCCTGGATCTGCCTTTCGAACCAGTCCTCTATCTCTTTTCTTTCAGGCTTCCAGTATTCTCTTGTCATTACCCAATTCCTCTCTCAGACTTATCCCGATTCCAACAACGGAGCCATTTGTTGGCTTGAGGGGTCCTGATCCAGGTTCGATGTGCAAGGTTTGCCAACAAACCCCTGTACTACTGGCCCTTTCAGCAGTGACCTGCTTTCGTTGGTCACAGTCTCACTTGAAGTAGTATGGGTGGGTGTTGAAACCAGGTTTCCGCACCCTGAGAAAGGAAGGGTAAGGCAAGCAGAGCTGCGTTCTGTTCCGTAATTCCCAAATTACCTTGTTTCTTCGTAGGGTTAATTATGTACCTATTTGCATCCACATGCACTAGAACTACAATTATATGATTTTCATAATATTAACACAACATTATATAAACAAAGCGGAATAGATCTAGTTCCAAGCATTCATTACATAGAGTTTCGCAGTGGAAAGACAGAAAATACATAACACAGTAATTATCAACAGTTCATACAATAGTACTCACAGATTCAAATCTCTAATAATCCTTCGCATTCATTCATTCATCAACTTTTCCTTTCAATTCCCTTCCCAACCTGCGCACATAGCAACAGGGTCCGCACACATCTGGACTAGGAGCTCCGTGCACACAACCAACAGGAGTCCGTTCCCCAAAACCCAAACAGATAGCTTAAACAACAAATTGCATCAACAGCTCATCAATTCCTATCCTTTACAATCCAAAATGAATCTCTATTTATAACAATATAGCCTCATCATTCCTATGGTCTGCAACCCATGGTTTTCGGACCCCTAGTTTACCCTTTGACCCATTACAATGCTTTTGGGGCTTTGACCCACCCCAAAACCTCTACGCTATACTAAATATACTCAAAAGTAATCAAAATGTACCAGTTTCACAGCTTGTTAGGAGACCCCATTCATACATGGGGGGGAAACTATTATTGGGACATTTTGATGACCATTATACTTGTGTAGTATTGGATAAGTAGATGGTTGATGAAAGACATCTTATGATGGATGAAATATCCCATTATTATGATGGATCCTTCTTGATGAGCACTTCATAGCTCAATGAGAAGATTTTCCCTACAGCATACTTGGAAAATTATGGGTTCGACTTGGTCATTTATGAGTGGTCTTCATGTGGAGATCTCCAGGAGGCTTCACTTCAACATCCCATGAAGTGCAAAGGTAGTGATCTGATTTGGGAGGATGGTATTCTCCATTGGATGGATACCAATTTGGAGCATGGTATGAGACACCCACATTTGGATGAATGGGTGTGGATGGTGAGCAAGAGGTGGTGAGCCACTTGCAAATCTATGACACAGGGCAACAGGAGCCATGGTTGCGCTGGCTACTCTTGAAAGAGTTTGGCCATCATGTGACATATCCTATGTCAAAGGGTGTGTTAATGGTTGGGATATGGCATGACACTTGCATCATTTGGAAGCAAGGAGTTTGGGTGTATTGGGGTGATGTGATATTTTTCATATCAATCATCATGTTTTTACTCCATGGTCTATATGATGATGGTGTGAGGAGGCAGCAAGAGATATTGTTACTCTGGTTACTCTTGGGAGAGTATCGGTTGATTTTCTCCCATACCTTGCATGATATTTCAGGGGTAGAGGGTGGCACAATCATGGTGAAAAGGGGCTACTCCTTAGCATTGGAGGATCAGGAGGTACTTCCACATAGGAAGGAGTCTCACATATGTAGCATTATTATGGCAGATGACTTTGGCATTTTTCAAGTCAAAGAATGGAGCTATGGGATGACAGGAGCCTTATCACAAATTCCAACAGTGTTTTCACTTGGGAGTTTGGATTTGTTGATGGAGTGTTCCCAAGATCACTTCACATATGATGAACTTGATGGGAAAGTAGGAGATGAGAGTTATGGAGTGGTGGATGGAGACATATATTACCATGATATGATCTTCTTGACTGGGATCTCCAAGCATAAGAAGAAGGTCTTAAATGCAGCACCTGGTTCATTCCTTTCCATTCACCAAGGCTTCATGGAGATATAACATACCATTATGAAGAGATCATCCATGGACATCATTATCAGCTTACTCTCGATACATGGCAAGAGTTGTGTTTTTGTACTTATTGATCATCTAATAAAGTATTTGCATTCTCTTGCCATCTATATATAGTGCATTGCTCCACAAGAGGGAAAGTTTTTTGGGCTTAATGGTCTTTCTAAGACCAACATCTATGATGGAGATAGCCATTTCTTATGTGGATTTAGGCAAGTTTTGTTCTATTCTAGGTGTGCTCAATTGATCCATGATGCCATTTACTACTTCCTAGTAGATGAGGAAACATGCACAACTAGCAAATGGTTGGGAGACACCTTGCCTCCTTATGATCAGAAGAAGGAGGTAGAAAAAGTCCGTTGTAACCACTTGGGAAACTGTTGGAACCATCCAACATTACACATAACCTTTGGTATGTTTCTCATTTGGATTCCATATTGTGATGATGTCCTCTTCATTGTATATGGGATGGTTTGGGCAAGCAATATTCATGAAACTAGAGAGGGGGTATTTGGAGATACAGTTGCCTTTTTTCCTCTTGAAGGCAACACCATTGCAGCCCAAAATCAGCAGCAGCTCTACACATATCATAAGTGGAGAGAGAGACAGCATGGGGTAGACAATTTGGTCTATCATGTTAAACTATGCAACCCACCTACATTGCAGGAGCCAAAGGTGGAAGATTTTTTCTATGAATTACCATTTTGGAAGGTGATTCATTTTGTTTGGATGATAGCTTGGGGATAGGAGCTTCACATGGGAATGAATGTGTTAGCCACCCATGTTTTTATGTCATATCAGCTGGTGGCTAAATATTCTTTGCAGCCTTCAAGAAACAAATTCAATCCTGAAATTGTTGGTGCTTGAAGTCTTTTGATGAAACTCACATTTCTGGTTAATCTTCACATCTGTTTCCTTCTTCAAACCTCTGAAATCCTATAAAAATCCACAGTTGGATACTTATGCAAAGGACCCTTTTCCCTTTTTCTTTTTTTCACCACTAACCTCATTTTCTATTCTCCATTTCCCATGAAAACCCCACAATTTCAAGTTTCTCCCTTTTCATTTCATTAAAATCCCTTTTATAAGGTTAAAACCCACTATTTTGACCTTATCGGAAGCCTTCATTTCCCTTTGAAAACCATTAAAAAACCATAAAAACGCACATTTTCTATGTGCTGGACTTAAGCCCCTCAGGCTAAGCTCCTACTTCCTTTTTCTCTCCATGTGACCCGACGCCGTGACCGAAGCGTTTCCCCTGCGGGGGATTTACTCTATCTTTAGGGTCAAACCTTTGGTGCCCCCGTAGTTGACCCCTCGGGATGTGGGAAAACCCGATCAAACGGTTGTTAATCACTATGGGGGGGTCGCTCCAAAATCCCATGCCCGTACACCTTGGCCCCCCGCAGTTCATCTCAGTTGTTCATCCAATCCACAGATCAACGGTGCGGAGCGCAACTTAATAGTGGTCCCTGCCAACTGTACCCCACTCCAAAAAACCGCGCGGTTTATTCCACACCACTCTTCAGGCAAAGGCTATTTTGGCCCGAGGCCCAGCGATTCCACACACCTCTTGACGCGTGTCCTCCACCCTATTTCAAAACCGCTGCATAAAGTCAGTCCCCCACGCGTTAATCTTCGTACCATAACCACGCAGCGGAATCCACCTCCACCGTCCGATCTGGGCCCTCCCATCCGATGGATGTCAATATTCTGACATGCTCGACCTTTAATCAACATGCGCACACGTTAACACAGTCATCACGCGGCCGAGTTTCAATCACCGCCGTCGATCTCTGCAGATCGACGACTCATATTCAGTTTCCTGATTCCATCACCCAGTCAACATTTTCTCGTTGACTCTCCGTTGCCTGATCCCGACCGTCGATCACCGCGCGATCGACTGCTCAGATTCGTCCTCCACCATCGATCACCCAGATTTGATCATGGCCGTTGGATGATGCCATCCGGCGGCCCACGCTCCTCCGCACAGTCCCCAAAGCAGATTGACCTATAAAACCGGATTTTTAACGTATTTTTTCATTTTGCAGGGTTTAAACTATTTGTTCGCGTTTTTTTAGGAAGATTCAGAGAAGGAGGGTGACCACCCTCCCTTGTTCGATTCCTCCGAGGAAATCGCTCACAGAGTCAGTTTTTCACGTCTCATTGATGTTTTCACAGGCATCAATGCCTTACATGCGCTACGCGGCCCTGCACAAGAAGAAAACCATGAAGATCAATGCAAAGAAAGAGTATCAGATGTTGAAGATCAAGAATGAACCAGAACAGGAGATTAGTGGACAGATTTGTGGGGATTAAGGCTAAAACAGTTATCAAACACCTAATCCCCGATCTAAAAACACAATTTAAAGGAAAACCTTAAAGTGTTTCATCAGGAAACCCTTCACCGCCACAGATGGAGGCGAATTGATTCCTCCCAGCGACTAAAGCGCCACCTGTGCCTCAAAGTATTCAATCAAGAACTGAATTTATTGATCAAAGTCAGATATTTTACCTCAAAGTAGCCAAATATTTACTTCTGCTATGAATTTAATGAAAGAAAGTCTGCAGAGTAGCCCTAACATCACACAGAGCCTCAAAGGTCAACAAAAGCTCCCTCCGAGCCTAATTCACAAGTGTAAACCAATTAATGTAGTGAAACACCTGTATGATTTCTTCATTGAGCCCCCAAGGGAAAAGAAAGACATTAACTCTACATTAATTGTATTTGAGATCTTTATTCAGATCTCACCTCCTCATACTACTATAAATACTTCAATAGAAGATGAGTGAGGGGTTGGTTGTTAATGTAATTGTTGAAGCATTGTAATTGTAACTGAGCTGAAAACTCTTGGTTGTAGATAGGATTTCACTGGCTCTTGGATCTCTGCTTGTAACAGATAGGTCAAGTTATGAGGAGAGATGGAGTAAAACACTGGATTTGAAGATTGTAACTGGTTTGAAGCATCAATACAAGCTGATTTATGGGATCCTGTTCTATGCTGATGGTGATGTTATTCTCACTGTAACTTGTATTTCGTTTATGTTTTCAATTTGTTTCATTTTCCACTATAAAGAATAGTTTAAACAGGGTTAGGACCTACTGTATATCAGTAACCTTCTCTGGCTGAAAAACCTTTATTTAAATGTTTTCTTTCAACTGTGTTATTTGAAAATGATTTAATTCAGTTTAAGTACAGGGATGCTGGTGTTCCCTCATCTTTTTGTCTTAGATGAATGTTATTTTTAAATGTTACTTTCAATATATGTTGTGTGAATATGAACTGAGTAAATTAAGGTTAGCCATGAGTCCCTTTCTTATTTTCTCAACTATTCAATTGTTTCCCTTAGGATGTGTTAAAAGCTGACTAGTTTCAAAGTACTTATCAGATCTTAGACCATTCTGTGTTATCTTTGAGTTTCCCTTTTATTTTTTATATGTTTTCTATCAGAAGTGTATCAAAGGCTGGATAGTTTCAAAGTACTTACCAGATCCTAGTTTGCTTCTATGTTTTTCTTAAGTGCTTGGTCAAAGGCTGGCTAGTTTCAAAGTACTTACCAGATCTTGGGTTGCTCTTTGTTCTGCATCTTTCATTTCCCTTTCTTATTGTATCACTCCATTCCATAAATCAAACTTTAAAGAGATCCTTAAGCATAGATGACTTGCCCCATAGACCACTCTTGAACCTAATTGTTCCAATTAAATCCTCTTATGACTCCATATCCCAATGGACTGAAAACTTGCCATCATCTTTCTTCTTGATCAAAGCTTATTCTTTTTGCTTGCAACTTCTCACTTTTGAACCTATTTTCATATAGATCTTTCCGCCTCAGATAGCAACTATGTTCAACCATCCAAAAAAACAAACAAACCCTTGGACTTCATAACTAGCCTAATATCATTACCTTAAGCTTTCAAAGATAAATCCATCTTTGTACATATTGGAGAGATCCCTCTCCGGATTCAGGAGGGCTAGATCCTAGAATCCCAAAGTTGGTTGAAATGATGCTAACTCTGTGATCGGACTTTTGCCAATCTTTCTTATTACAGTGACCTAACATTTCTGGCGACTCCACTGGGGAAGAACCCCGAATCATTTTCATTTAAAGATAATCATACGACATCAGAGATTTGGTTCATAGAGCATTTGCTTTATTAACCAGGTGGAGTCACCTAACATTTCTGGCGACTCCGCTGGGGAATTGAGTTGAGTTTTCATCTTTTTTCCCTTTTATTTTCACACAAACCTTGAGAGTAAAAAGCAGCCTTTTCAAGCACTACCAAGAAATGGTAATCATGATGAAACTTGTTTGAATCAGTGACAAACTAGTTCAACTCTAGGATTCTCTTAAGTTTTTATCTAACCTTGGAAAATCAACTAGCTTAGCCATAAGAGTAGACTGTCTTTGTCTCATAATCGTAGCTAAGTTTTGAAGCAAAGTTAGGACATTCTTGCAAACCACAAATAAAAAACAGTTCAGAAAATACCAAAAAGAGTTTCAGATTGGTAGTAAAACACTAGTTTTTGATATCTTGCCTACACCTTTTGATGTGTTTTACCCTATACTCTTAGAAAGAGTCTGGAAAGGTCCAGGTAGCCTCTGGATCTCATCCTCTTTTAGAGGTGACATATCTGGTGAATGCCCTCCCAGTCAATCTCTGGTTAGAGTTGTTGTTTTTTGGGATACTCTTCAAAAGGGATGTTTCACAAACACTGTGGTGGACAGTGTACTTCTTTGAAAACACTCTAAACTTTCCACCTGGCGACTCCACAATCCTAAACAGACCTTAAGACTCCACTGGGAGGAACCCTTATCATTGTAATATCCTTCAAACTCAGTTAGAAGGCTGTAGGATTAAAATTTGTGAAAACAGATTAGTTAACCTCTCAAAGACTGTCATATCAGGTTGAACTTTTTCTGTTTATTTGGGTCTAAAAACATAGCATAGTGGCTCCTAGAAAGATTCACACTAGAGCCCATCCTGACCCTGATCCACTTGAGATAGTTGATAACCCAGAAAGAATCCTTAGGAAGTCTCCTAAGATAGAATCTTAAACTATTTTCAGATCATCCCTAAGAGCTAATTCAGTCCCTGAAAATCTTTCAGCTCTGCAACAATCACAAGTTGACCTATTAAATCCATTTAGAACTAGGTCCCTTGATGATTTAGATCAGTTAGATTCTAAGTCTTCACATTCATCTCCGGAAACAAGTGAACACCTTGGGAATAGAGAATCAACACCTCCTGATTTTCATTTTCTTCTTAACTTAGGTGTCCTCATCCAAGATCAGCTCAGCAATCTACTGTTGTTCCATCCTCTTCTGTTCATCCTTCATCCACTGTTCAAACCACTTCATTTCAGCCCACCCTACCTCTTGTCAATCCACCCCCACCACCTATCATGGCAGCATGGTATGCTCCCTTAGTCCTTCCTGTACCATTAGTAAATCTTCCACAGGACTATCAGTCCAAAATTCCATTATATGATGCTAGCAATACTACAACAGCATCACAACATGTGGACAAGATGAATGACTACTTTGACAGAAATGAAATTGATGATGATTCTGCTAAACTTAGACTATTTGCTCAAAGTCTGGGGGGAGAAGCAAGAAAATGGTTTAAAGGCTTAGCCCCCCATATTATTAATGATCTTCAAGGTTTCCATCAAACATTCTTAAACAAATGGGAAGTAAAGAAGAACCCTCTCCAAGTTCTTGCTGACTATAACAATCTCCATAGAAACCCAAGGGAAAGTGTACAGGCTTATTGTACCAGATTTAACAGTGTGTATAATGCACTTTCTCCTGAACTAAAACCTCCACGGGGCTCAGCTTTAAACAAGTTTCCTGAAGGGTTTGATGCTGACATGACCTATTCACTCAGAGAAAGAGTTTTTGCAACCCTTGAAGATATGCAAAGAGGTGCTCTCTCTATGGAAGTAAACTTAATGTAGAAGAGAGCAAGAATGAAAGCTGAAAAGAGAGTATCTTTCAGAGAGGAATCCACCCCTACTACTTCAAGCTCAAAAATGGAAAAAATGATGGAAATAATGATGAATAAAATGAGAATTCTAGAGAGAGCGCAAGCAAGTCTAACTCAAAACGCTCCTCAAAACAGAAGCCAAAACCAAAATCAGAATGTTAGAGGGAATCAACCTCCAAACAGACCCAGGGAAGATGATCAACAGATCACTCCTCCCTTTCATCAAAACTATGTAAGCGAGGTTGAGGAAGCAGATCAAATAACAGAGAACGATGATATAAACTTATTTGGGGTAGATGATGATAGCTTCGAGGTTCATTATGATAGGAAACAAAGTCTTTATACACCTTACGACGACAAAAGAGATGATAATGAAAATTATTATCAAAACATGGAAAATGATGTCATAGAGCCTTCAAAGCAATATGAACTTAGAAGTAAATCTAATCAAAAAAACCTCTAACAAACCTTCTCAAAACAGCACTGCAACCAAGCCTAAAACAGTCAAACAAAAAGACAAAACAGTGGCTGATAATTCTGGTAAAGGTAAAGAGAAAGACACTCAAAATATTGAAAAACAGAGTGCAGACATTAGAAGTACTAACACCTCGGCTAGTACTCTTGGTAAAACAACTGTGTCAACTGTAGATAAAAAAATTCAACAAGTTGTTGTTGCTGATAAAGTGGCAGTAAACAAGGCTGAAACCAGCACCTTAAAGAATCAAATTCCTTTCAGTCTGGAACAAGAAATCTCAAAGATTAAAATTTATGTTCCTTTGACTGAGTTAGTTGCCCAACATGTATATAGGTCCAAAATTTTGAAGGCTTTAAACATAGAAGAAAATGAGGATACACTCAATCTTAATGATGACCAAACAGAGCTAATTTTTGGTCCAAAGATTGAAGGTAAGTTTCAAGAGGGACCTGTCCCTCCCTTCTATGTAAGTTTGAACGTTCATGACAAAATTTTTCACAATGCTATGCATGACTCAGGCGCTTCCCATAATTTAATGCTAAAAGCTGTAATGGAAAGCCTGGGTCTTGAAATTACCAGACCTTACAAAGACCTGTACTCCTTTGACTCAAGCAGAGTTAAATGTCTAGGATTGATCAAAGACCTCTGTGTTAATTTAGCCCAAATTCCAGCCAAGTGTTTGGTCATGGATGTTGTTGTGGCTGATGTACCCCCAAAGTATGGAATGCTTTTATCAAGATCTTGGGGGGCTAAGTTACAGGGGACCATGCAAATGGACATGACCTATGCGACTATCCCTGTTTTCAATCAGACTAGAAGACTTTACAGGGAGTCCCACTTGCAATACACGGTGACAAGTCAAGACAGGCCTCAAAACTCTCCTCTGTATGTTGTAAATACAAGCCTTGATTCTTTTATCATGTTTAATGATGAAACCCTCACAGAACAAATCAATTTAACAGGGTTAATAGCTGAAACGGAGGAAGAGGAATACAACGCTGAACTGTCAAAACAGTTTACTGTATCTGAAAATCCTAGCAAACCAAATACCGGTCTTGAACTACGAATCATCAATCCATTAAACTTAAATCTTGACAGTCAAGAGAACAATCTTCAAACCGATGAAAAACGTGAGGAGTCAAATCATACAAAGGACATGCACCTAATTGATAAAACTGAAAATGATCCTCTCTGGACTATGTATTTTGATGGGTCATGCACTAAAACAAACGCTGGTGCAGGTGTCTGGATTACTAACAGTGATAGCAAGCACACATAATGCATTTCTTGTAAATTTAACTTTCAGTGTTCTAACAACATAGAAGAATATGAATCCCTTCTCTTAGGCTTGCATCTCTTGAAGAAATTAGGAACCAAGAGAATAAATGTGTATGGGGATTCTGAGTTAATCATTAGGCAAGTCAATGGGGAGTATAATGCAAATCATCACAGACTTAGGGCCTATAGGAATGATGTCATGGATCTTTTAAAAACATTTGAGGAATCCAACTTAAGTTTTGTCCCGAGGAAAAGAAACCTTATGGACCACAATTTGGCCTACGCTGCTAGACCCTGCCCAATACTATATGATGACACATCTCAGATAAAATTCAGACTAGATGTCCCGGATAACAAGAAATATTGGCAGGTTTTTGATGGAGATAAACAAATAGAAGACTTCATGCAATTCAGAAATGATTTTGAACTCCATAGTTCAGATTCAGACTATGATACAGACTGCAGTGAAGAAAATTTTCTTGGTGAAGAAGAACCTTCTCCTGAGCTTGTAGATATTAACCTTCAGACTAGCAAGCTTAGAAACCAAACAGAATTGAGTGCAGAATCTGAAACAGAGGATTTGGAAACTCTGCATTCTAAGGATGATAGTTTTCCCAAGGGTTTGCCCCCTCTAGAAGAATTGTTTGATTTTAATGATGTGGCTAATAAACCTAAACTGGAACCTGTAGAAACTGAAGTGGAGGAATGCAATATAGGCAGTGAGGAAAAACCGAAAATGATCAAATTGTCCAAAACTTTTCCAGCTCACATTAAACTCAAATACATAGAGTTGTTCAAAGAATTTTCTGATGTTTTTGCGTGGAGTTACGAAGATCTTAAGTCCTATGACACTGAAATAATACAGCACAAAATCCCTCTTAAAGAAAACCAAAAACCATTCAAACAGAAACTGCGCAGAATAAAACCTGTACAGCTGCCTTTGGTTAAGAAGGAAATCATGAAGATGCACGATGCTGGTATTATTGTCCCTATTAGATATTCTGAATGGATATCTAATCCGGTGTCTATTAGAAATAAAACTTGAGAAATCAGGCTTTGTATAGACTTTAGAAATTTAAACAAAGCTTCATTAAAAGACAACTACCCTTTGCCCAAAATGGATCATATTTTGCAAAGGGTGGTGGGGTCTAAAAGAATTTCTTTGCTGGATGGCTATTCAGGGTATAATCAAGTCCTAGTCCACCCTGATGATCAATTAAAGACAGCTTTTACTACACCATGGGGCACTTTCATGTATGTGAAAATGCCTTTTGGTCTAATGAATGCTGGAGCAACTTTCCAGAGAGCCATGGACATAGCCTTCTCGGAGGAACTGGGCTTCTTCATCATTATATATATTGATGATGTCACTGTGTTTTAAAAAACAGATGAAGAGCACTTAGAACATTTGAGGAAAGTTTTCGAGAAGCGCAGAAAGTTTGGTATATCTTTAAACCCTAAGAAGACTTTATTTGGTCTCCAAGAAGGTAAACTTCTTGGGCACATCATTTCTGAGGAGGGTATAAAGATAGATCCAAAGAGGATTGAGGCCATATTGCAAATCTCTCATCCTCGAAACATAAAAGAGTTGCAGTCTTTCATTGGAAAGATTAACTTTTTGAGAAGGTTCATCCCTAACTTAGCTGAGCTCCTTAGGAATATCACAAACATGTTGAAGAAGGAGCAAGGGGTAAAATGGACCTTGGAAGCAAAGACATCCTTTGAGCTGGTAAAACAAGCATTAACCAAAACATCGGTTCTCATAAGTCCTGATTTTTCAAAAGATTTTTATATCTTCTCGTTTGCATCAGAACATACCATAGCTGTTGTCCTTTTACAGAGAAATCCACAAGGACAAGAGCAGCCCATTGCATTCTTTAGCAAGGCATTAAGGGATTCCCCTTTGAAGTATAACATTATGGAGAAGCAGGCTTTTGCTTTGGTAAAGGCTTTGAAAGACTTCAGGGTATACATCCTTCACTCACACATTATTGCCTTTGTCCCAAATTCAGTTGTTAAAGACATTCTAACACAGGACCCAGATGGTAAGAGAGGTAAGTGGATTGCCGTTATTCTTGAATATGATTTAGAGATAAAACCCACTAAGCTCATCAAAGGCCAAGGTCTAGCTAGATTAATGGCTGAATCAAATTGTGAAGTTCTTGATATTAACATGATTAATGCTTTGGATAACCAAGAAGACTTCTCAACTCCCATTGTTGAAGACCATTTTATGATTTCTCCTTGGTATGCTGATATTGTTTATGTTTTGCTTAATTTAAATACACCTCCTGGTTTGACAAAAAAAAAGGAAAGATTCCTAAAGTTAAAAGCTGTAAACTATTGCATTATTGATAAATGTCTTTATTGGAAAAATGCAAGTGGAATATTTCTTAAATGTTTTCCTGATTTTAATGCAGAGAAGATTAAGCAGGAATTCCATGAAGGAGAGTGTGGAGGTCATCTGTACTGGAAGTCGACAGCCAATAAAATTTTGAGGGCTGGTTTCTATTGGCCTACTCTTTTTCATGATGTCCACAAGATGACCACTACTTGCCATAAATGCCAATTGTTTGAAGGCAAGAGAAAATTACTACCCCTGCCTCTGCATCCAATCACTGTTGAAGCCCCTTTTCAACAGTGGGGACTTGACTTCATAGGAGAAATCCATCCACCATCTTCTGCCCAGCATAGGTGGATTCTTACTGCCACAGACTACTTCACTAAGTGGATAGAAGCCATTCCTTGTAGGCAGGCCAATGATTCAATTATCATAAAATTTATGGAGACTAACATCCTCTCCAGATTTGGCTGTCCTACCAAGATCATCACAGATAATGTAGTAGCATTTGGATCGAATAAAATGGTTGAATTCTGTCACAAGTATCAGATAACATTGGGACACTCCACAGCCTATTACCCTCAAGGTAATGGACTTGCAGAATCTTCCAACAAAAGCTTAGTGAACATAATCAAGAAACTGTTGGAGGACAATAAAAAGTCTTGGCACACAAAGTTGATCCATGCACTTTGGGCTGACAAATTAACTTTGAAGAAATCTATTGGTATGTCACCCTTCCAGCTATATGGTACAGATGCAATTTTTCCTAACAGCCTTGGTGTACCAGTTATGAATTTAATTCAAGAGTTGCAGACTGAAGAAAATGACATAATCAGAAGGATAAATCAAACCATTCATCTTTAGCAAACCAGAGAGGAAGTGTATAACAAAACATTGCAAAAGAAAGATAGTATCAAGAAGATCTTTGACAGAAGAGCAAAAGCTAGCAATTTCAAGATTGGGGATAAAGTTTTGAAGTGGGACTCAAGAAGGGAAGAAAAGGGCAAGCATGGAAATTTTGACAACCTATGGCTTGGCCCTTACTCTATTCATTCAGTTGCTGGTAATAATGCATTTTTCTTACAGGAACTGGATGAAACAGAATTGTTTGGGGGTCCTGTCAATGGAAATATGCTTAAGCATTACTTTTCTTGATCCATTCTATGTTTTGAAGCCTTTTTATCTTTTTCCATTATGAATATTCCATCCACCATTGCATTCAAAGTTACGAAAAATCAAAAAATAGAAAAACAAAGAAAAAATGAAAAGAGGGCAGGAATGAAAACAAGAAAGGCAAGGCCCCATGCCAAAAAGAGAAACAAATGCTGAAAGTGTGCAAGCTCAAATGCCACTCCTGAAAACACACTTCTAGCTAGTCAAATAGCCTAAACTTGACTAACTAGTTTTCAATTTATTGCTGATAGGGTAGAAAATGTGATTTGCCAAACTGTTTAATCTTGGCTTATCAGTAGATAGATTAGGTTAGAAATTGAAGGTTCAAACAAACTCAAAATCTGAACCACAGTTTCCAAACAGGATGACTCAAAACTATTTTATTTTTCGAGTCACAAGATAGGATATCTGGTTCTAATCAGCCTAAAATCTGAACCAGAAGAAAATCAAAGACATCTCAAAAACAAAAGCAAAAAATAGAGCTGTAAAAAGAGAAGGCAGCGCTTCAAGACTTTCAGATCTTAAGCCTTCCATTTTGTTTTTCTGCAAATAATAATCTATGTGCAGCTTTTTTTTATGCCATAGATCACAGTTAGTCAAACAGCTTAATCTTGACTAAGTTGTTTTTAAATTTCTGCTTTAGAATTTAGAGAATGAAAGCCTTTTGGACAGTTTAATCCCAACAGACAGTAGAATAGGTAGAGAAATATTTGAGCTCAACTGTTTAATCTGAGTTCAAGGAGAAATAAGGAATAGAAGTAGATTAGTTTTTTATGCTTTCAAAAGAATAAAATGTTGTGAAAATAGTTTGCCAATCCAAGTGCACTCTGATGAAGAAAAAATGTTAGATCAGTAGGATTGGGTAGGTAGAAGTTGTATTGATGAAGTTCATGTCTCTTTCATGACTGATATTATTTTTCAGAGCAAAGCAAGAGAAAATAATGGATCAGGCACCAGTCAGCATCCCAGAGAAATCAATTCTGAATTCTTGATGCCTTCAAGAAGGCACCATCCCCAAGTGGAGCCACTATTAGCCACCCATGTTTTTATGTCATATCAGCTGGTGGCTAAATATTCTTTGCAGCCTTCAAGAAACAAATTCAATCCTGAAATTGTTGGTGCTTGAAGTCTTTTGATGAAACTCATGTTTCTGGTTAATCTTCACAGCTGTTTCCTTCTTCAAACCTCTAAAATCCTATAAAAATCCACAGTTGGATACTTCTGCAAAGGACCATTTTCCCTTTTTCTTCTTTTCACCACTAACCTCATTTTCTATTCTCCATTTCCCATGAAAACCCCACAATTTCAAGTTTCTCCCTTTTCATTTCATTAAAATCCCTTTTATAAGGTTAAAACCCACTATTTTGACCTTATCGGAAGCCTTCATTTCCCTTTGAAAACCATTAAAAAACCATAAAAACGCACATTTTCTATGCGATGGACTTAAGCCCCTCAGGCTAAGCTCCTACCACCTTTTTCTCTCCATGTGACCCGATGCCGTGACCGAAGCGTTTCCCCTGCAGGGGCTTTACTCTATCTGTAGGGTCAAACCTTTGGTGCCCCCGTAGTTGACCCCTCGGGATGTGGGAAAACCCGATCGAACGGTTGTTAATCACTACGGGGGGGTCGCTCCAAAATCCCGTGCCCGTACACCTTGGCCCCTCGCAGTTCATCTCAGTCATTCATCCAATCCATAGATCAACGGCGCGGAGCGCAACTTACCAGTGGTCCCCGCCAGCTATACCCCACTCCAAAAAACCGCGCGGTTTATTCCGCACCACTCTTCAGGCAAAGGCTATTTTGGCCCGAGGCCCAGCGATTCCACACACCTCTTGACGCGTGTCCTCCGCCCTGTTTCAAAACCGCCACATAAAGTCAGTCCCCCGCGCGTTAATCTTCGTACCATAACCACGCAGCGAAATCCACCTCCACCGTCCGATCTGGGCCCTCCCATCCGACGGCTGTCAATCTTCTGACCTGCTCGACCTTTAACCAACATGAGTGCAAGTTAACATAGTCATCATGCAGCCGAGTTTCAATCACCACCGTCGATCTCTATAGATCGACGGCTCATATTCAGTTTCCCGATTCCATCGCCCAGTCAACATTTTCCCACGGACTCTCCGTTGCCCGATCCCGACCGTCGATCACCGCGCGATCGACGGCTCAGATTTGTCCTCCGCCATCGATCACCCAGATTTGATCCTTGCCGTTGGATGATGCCATCTGGTGGCCCACGCTCCTCCGCACAGTCCCCAAAGCAGATTGACCTATAAAACCGGATTTTTAACATATTTTTGCATTTTGCAGGGTTTAAACTATTTGTTCGCGTTTTTTGAGGAAGATTCAGAGAAGGAGGGTGGCGACCCTCCCTTGTTCGATTCCTCTGAGGAAATCGCTCACAGAGTCAGTTTTTCATGTCTCATTGATGTTTTCACAGGCATCGATGCCTTACATGCGCTACGCGGCCCTGCACAAGAAGAAAACCATGAAGATCAATGCAGAGAAAGAGTATCAGATGTTGAAGATCAAGAATGAACCAAAACAGGAGATTAGTGGACAGATTTGTGGGGATTAAGGCTAAAACAGTTATCAAACGCCTAATCCTCGATCTAAAAACACAATTTGAAGGAAAACCTTAAAGTGTTTCATCAGGAAACCCTTCACCGCCACAGATGGAGGCGAATTGATTCCTCCCAGCGACTAAAGCGTCACCTGTGCCTCAAAGTATTCAATCAAGAACTGAATTTATTGATCAAAGTCAGATATTTTACCTCAAAGCAGCCGAAGAGTTACTTCTGCTAGGAATTTAATGAAAGAAAGTCTGCAGAGTAGCCCTAACATCACACAGAGCCTCAAAGGTCAACAAAAGCTCCCTCCGAGCCTAATTCACAAGTGTAAACCAATTAATGCAGTGAAACACCTGTATGGTTTCTTCATTGAGCCCCCAAGGGCCAAGAAAGACATTAACTCTACATTAATTGTATTTGAGATCTTTATTCAGATCTCACCTCCTCGTCCTACTATAAATACTTCAATAGAAGATGAGTGAGGGGTTGGTTGTTAATGTAATTGTTGAAGCATTGTAATTGTAACTGAGCTGAAAACTCTTGGTTGTAGATAGGATTTCACTAGCTCTTGGAGCTCTGCTTGTAACAGATAGGTCAGGTTATGAGGAGAGATGGAGTAAAACACTGGATTTGAAGATTGTAACTGGTTTGAAGCATCAATACAAGCTGATTTATGGGATCCTGGTCTATGTTGATGGTGATGCTATTCTCACTGTAACTTGTATTTCGTTTCTGTTTTCAATTTGCTTCATTTTCCACTATAAAGAACAGTTTAAACAGGGTTAGGACCTACTGTATATCAGTAACCTTCTCTGGCTGAAAAACCTTTATTTAAATGTTTCTTTCAACTGTGTTATTTGAAAATGATTTAATTCAGTTTAAGTACAGGGATGTTGGCGCTCCCTCATCTTTTTGTCTTAGATGAATGTTATTTTTAAATGTTACTTTCAATATATGTTGTGTGAAGATGAACTGAGGAAATTAAGGTTAGCCCTGAGTCCCTTTCTTATTTTCTCAACTATTCGATTGTTTCCCTTAGGATGTGTTAAAAGCTAACTAGTTTCAAAGTACTTATCAGATCTTAGACCATTATGTGTTATCTTTGAGTTTCCCTTTTATTTTTTATATGTTTTCTATCAGAAGTGTATCAAAGGCTGGATAGTTTCAAAGTACTTACCAGATCCTAGTTTGCTTCTATGTTTTTCTTAAGTACTTGGTCAAAGGCTGGCTAGTTTCAAAGTACTTACCAGATCCTGGGCTGCTCCTTGTTCTGCATCTGTCATTTCCCTTTCTTATTGTATCACTCCATTCCATAAATCAAACTTTAAAGAGATCCTTAAGCATAGATGACTTGCCCCATAGACCACTCTTGAACCTGATTGTTCCAATTAAATCCTCTTATGACTCCATAGCCCAATGGACTGAAAACTTGCCATCATCTTTCTTCTTGATCAAAGCTTATTCTTTTTGCTTGCAACTTCTCACTTTTGAACCTATTTGCATATAGATCTTTCCGCCTCAGACAGCAACTATGTTCAACCATCCAAAAAACCAAAAAAACCCTTGGACTTCATAACTAGCCTAATATCATTACCTTAAGCTTTCAAAGATAAATCCATCTTTGTACATATTGGAGAGATCCCTCTCCGGATTCAGGAGGGCTAGATCCTAGAATCCCAAAGTTTGTTGAAATGATGTTAACTCTGTGATCGGACTTTTGCCAATCTTGCTTATTACAGTGACCTAACAGAATGTTCCCAAAACTCTTCAGATTCCATGCCTCAAGAAGGCCTCTAGACAGCATATAGTTTCCTCCATAGATATTCCACTTCTTCATGATGAGATCCATTTCGATCTGTCACCAAAGGCTAACTTATACACTACGGAGGTGCAACTATGGGACAGATTGATGAGAGAGCACCTTGTTCGGTGGAGGAACTTATCATATGAGGATGCTACAGGAGGAGGAGAGCAGGCTTTCCAGTTCTATCCTAGAAATTTCTTGAGGACAAACAACATTTGGGAGGGGAGGACTGTAATATTCCAAAATTAGCTTGGAGCTAATTGGAATGTTAATTTTTTATTTTATCATTTAGATAAATGAATAAGTGGTGTTATAGGTCAATTTGGGCTCCATTCCCAATGAACTAGTTAATTGGGCATCATCTCTAGGACCAATGATCAAGGGTCTATCATTCCCTATCATTTCAGTTGCTATATTCCCTAACACAAAAAACAAGACAAATCAAGCAATACTTTATTCAAGCAAAGGCTTCCATGGTTTGAAGCTTATTGTATAACATATGATAGCTCACCAACGTTGGCTCTAAGGGGCCTAAGTGCATTGTATATCCAGGTAGCCCGATGTAAGGCTGCTCTACAAAGCACTTCCCAATATTCAAAGGTGCGTTGGTCACATTGGGAGCAATATTTTCATTGTTTCGGGTTCTCCACTTGGCCAGTGCCTTCTAGAAGAGTTCACATGTGTCAAGCTTCGGATCCAAGTGTCCATTTGACATCTACATGACTAGAAACATGTCTTGCCTATTTTTGGAAATGTATTGATTGCAAAACAACCTACACTTCATCTATAAATTGAGCACATATCTAAGTGCTTGGGAGGAATAATTTGAGTAGAAAAATGCTGGAGAATTTTCAATTGAGAGCTTGATTTGTGAAGACACTGCTAGAGAGATTTATACTGTGATGAGCCTTTGGATCGTTGCTGGAAGGGTCACTTCAAATCAGTCATTTGGTTGTAACCTCTCCTTCTATCATCAATAAAGAATACTGCTTATTTTTCCCTATATGCATCTATATTGGCTTTGATTTTCCATATTGCAAGATCTTAGTTTATGTATATGGTTTATGCTTTACTGATTTAGCTAAATAACTTGAATAGATATCTATATTATTGCATATTTTATTGTTTCATTGTTCTTTCTTATAGGAAGAATTCAACTCACAAACCGCTTGAATTTGAAGCTGCAGTGGAAGCAACAGAAGGAGCCATTTGGAAGCGACTGAACAAGTAAGCCTCCAATCCTCTCTATGTATCTGTTCTGAGTTAGGAGAAATAGTCATATAGTCTTTCACCTGTTGTTCTAGACTAGCACCTATCTAGGGAAGCGTAATTTATCCGTAGATTACAATTCTAGCCCAATAAACTGGCGAATCCACTGGGGAGAATTTCTCTTAGATCTAGGTGTTAGAGCCTCTAATTTTCTTTGTTTATCCACCTGGTAGTTCTTTCACATAAATATTAAACTTTTTCAGAGCTTAATTTTCAAATACAGTGAGTTAAACAGTAGTATTTTTCCTTTTCTATTGCGCCCAATGCACCCTTAGACTAGACACAGTGCTTTGTAGAGCACTATCTCCCTTCCAAGCCTGCGTTGTAGAGCACTGTCTCCCCTTGGACCTAAAAGTGACCAAATTTCCTTGAATTTGAATTTTCAACTTGCTTCATTTTTCTTTGCTGTTGTGTTCTGAAAAGTTTGGTGCTCAATTGACCAGTGACTCTATATACTTCTCCTCCTTTGATTGAAAATTTGTTCAATGTTTTTTTAAAAAGTTTTTCTTTATCATTGACAAGTTGATTTCAAAGTACTTTTTATGGTCGCATTAAGAATCATTTGCTTTCGAAATAGGAAATTGTCCTAAAATCTTCATTTCCTTGATAGGAGAAATTGTTGTTGAAATCCTCTTTTTTCCTTTAAAAGAGAAATTGTTGTTTGTATTATTCGTTTCTCGAAAGTAAAAGAATTTGAATTATTGATCTAGTGCACCTAGTTTCTTTTTTGCATTAATAACATTAAGGAAACTAAAAATAAAAACTTGCATTTGCATGTAGGATTGTGTGTTTTTTGCAAAAGGAACATTAGGAAATATGCATTTATTTTAAGATTCATTGATTTGTTTGCTCTCAAATTATTTTCTCTCTTCACTTAGTAGCTAGGTTCTTCATTGAAAAATCTAAAATTGAAAGTTTGTTTATCATTCTTAGCTGCATTTTAAGAAACTCAAACACATCATTGCGGTGAACCTTTGAAAGGCAAATTGTTAAGAAATATCAACATAAAATAAATCTCAATTTACTTAACAACGCTTTGGAACCTTAACGATAACATTTAGAAGGTCTAGGCTAGAGACGTGTTCTGGCGTCATAAAACATAGTAGTTGTCGTTAACTTGTCTGAGATACATTCCGAGTGTGATACCTCACTCCACGTACGTAAGTATATCGTAGCTCATCCACGTACTTTTAGGTATATCGGGCAATGTTACAGTACGATAAGTATAAAGGGGTGCTCTCACTATGCGGTTTTGCATCAAACAACGCTAATACGGAATTGGGCCTCCATGTACCAGCAGGTATATTTGGGAGGAAAAATTTTAGGTTCTATCCATCCATAGTGAACCGAGTCGGCCGCCTTGAAATTGTGATACACCGAACACAGCATTCGGGGAGATTACCTGCCCGTAATTCTTGGTTCGCGAGGAGGTATTCTGCAGTTCATAGTTTCTTGGTAAACCCTTTTTCCTAGCATTACCCTCTTTTTATTTATTTTTTTTGGATAAAATAAATCATTAATCATGGAAGAACACAATCCTATCCCTCTTCATTCATGTAGATTAGCTTTAAAACTCCTTTACCACCAGAAGTTACTTCTAGTAGGCGAAGGCGATCACGATCTGTCGAATCAAGTATAATTCGTACCTCTGGTGAAACATCATCTTTTAAACCAGAGTTAGCTCAAATTTTTTCCACACATCCCAGTTCTTTTACTGTTGTCGAAATGGAGTCTTCACAGATACCCATGGTCATGATCCATTCAATCGTTGAGACCATACCTCTTGGACCCGACATTGTTCAATCACAAATTGATCCAGATCCTTTCTCTTCTTTGCCAAAACATCTGAATCCTGAAGACGAAAAACCAGAAGTTGTTCTTACCTTGGTCATCCCACAAAGTTCTATAGCTATTGAAACTCCCATATCACACATTCAACCATCTGAAATATATTTTGGGCCTGACGGTGCAGTTCTTCCTCCTGGTTTAATTGCGATTGAAGAAATCCCACAAGATGATACATATTTAAGTCCAACCCATTTTGGGGGAGACCTTTACCTGTACCAATATTTTTCTCAATCATTTCCATCTGCTTTTGTTGATCCTATTGCCATTCAATCTCCCATCGATTTTCGAGGGTATAATTTTGGTCAAACAACCATGTCTGAACCAGCATATTCGATTGGGTCTGCTGTTCCAATTACGTCAACTCCTACCCTCACTACTCTGTCGATGTTCACAACCTCACCAAAGTCATATTTGCACAGTGGCCCTTCGGTCCCAACAAGTTACAAATCATTATCTGCCACTTTCTCTGGTGCACCTTCACATTCATGGTCTTTTCCAATGTCATCATCTGGTGTTTTAACTATTAGTCCTATACTTAGTACTGAATGACTTGAATCATTACATCCATCATCAGGGCAATATCAAGTCGGTCCTTATGGGTTAATTCCTTTAAGTACCATATCAACTAGACTCCCAGCATTCGGGGAACAATACTTTCCGTCTTATTATCCTCCTTATGCTGGGAGAAACCTTTGGTCACCCAATATAACATTAATAAGTCACTTTTTGGTCAAAATAATGTTGACATGAATGTTTGTCAATGGCAACCCACTCTACCTATCCAACCACAAACGGTTGTATAATCATATCAACTGGTTCAACCTGTTACACCCACTTCATTACCACTTGTTAATACATCTATACCCCTGTTATAGAATCAGAATATTGTACATCAACCTTATCAGGCAAGCTCTTCAACTTAATATCATCAAATGTTGGGTCCACGAACTCAAAATCCTTTGGTTAATTTACAAAAACCTGTATCAGGAATTATTTATTCACAAGTTGGTGTACCATTTTATGGGATGTCACAAACGTAACCTAGTTATACATATCAACTAAATCCAACTTATACTAATTTTTATTATAACATTGGTGGACAGATCCCTTGGCAGCCACAGGCGCAAATTCCTCAAACTTAATTTCAACAAGTATCATATCTAGGTTTTCGTCAACAGAATTCTCAAGCGTTTTCCATACAAAACAACACCTATTTGGGTTACCAGTAGCAGACTTCATATGTTGGTGCTCAAAGACCTGTTGCCCAAGCAATTCCATCTTACCCTGGCTATGCTCAACCTAACCTTAATATACAGTTGCCTTTTGTTGCAACCTTGGAATTACTAGCTTTAAACCGGTTAACAAATGATCCTATAAATTATGCTCCTTGGTGGTTGGTGATACCTCATAAATTACCCTTCGATATTCCTAAATTCAATGGAAACCCTGGAGAAGATCTGTCGACTCATGTCATGGCTTATCATTTATGGTGTTCATCAAATTCCTTGAATGATGATTCTGTTCTACTACGTCTTTTCCAACGTACGCTTACAAGTTCGGCTGCTAAATGGTATATTGAATTACCTAAAGCTTCTTTTGACAATTTCAATACCTTAGGTACTGTCCTTTTGACCCATTTCCAGTTACCGATCAGATATGAAACTATAACAGAACTCTTGAACAAATTCAAACAGACTAATGCTACTCACATTTCCGATCATATTCATGAGTGGCGTCACTGTCGACGAATGGTTAAGACATTTGTTCCCGATCAGCTCCTTGCTGAATGGTTCATTAAGTCCCTGTTACCATCTATAACTGAGGATGTGGCTAAAGGTGGCATCATCACAGAAGAGCAATTTATCACTCATGCCTAATATTTAGACTTTATTTATACTTAGTCTGGCATGCTCCATGAAAAAATTCCTAATGCGCCGCGATCTAATTTCAATGTTCCTCCTCAAATAAAGGACTCTCATGCCGGAGACATCTTGATAGGAACTACAAACACACACCACACTACTGCATCTAATACTTCTCCTACTTCCGAAATTGATGTCATGTCATTTGACAAAGGCAAAACTGACAAGCAACCAGGAAGTAAGAAAAAGGGGAAATCAAAGAAAAAGAAAACTTCTAACCCGCAGGAAAGATCATCTGATCAACTGTCAAGACCACGGAAACCTTGTTATCCATGTATAATATGTAACAAGGAACACTTTGTTAGTGATTGTCCTCACCACACTGAAGTCTCAAAAATCATCAAGACTTCCCATGCATCAGCTGTGTTGACAGACCCATTTCTGAATCCAGACACTTATTTGGTTGCTACGGATCTAGCTCCTAGTTCCCAAGTGTTAATGTTATCCAACAAAAAACCTTCACAAGATATTTTGGTGTTGATGCAGAATAAATACTATGGTATTCCAGCCACTAATCAACCTACTAACTCAACAACAAATCCATCTAATGAATCAATACCACCTACTGTTATTCTTGAATTGACAATTAAGCCAACGAAGGAAATAATTCATAAATCGACATATAATCCTCGAGCAAGAGCTGCAGAAAATTATAATATAGTTCAAGATTTGGCTCAATCCCCTTCAACTATGTCCGCTCTTGAGGTATTACAAAATTTTCCCTCCCAAAAGCAGGAATTATTATCGGCAATTGGTGGAATTGATCCGACTGATTCTAATCTTGTCGTCTTTAATCATACGGGCTATGTGCCGCAGCTACCAGCAAAATTGGCATTCTCCATCCAAGTAAATGTTCTCAATCACCTTGTTCATCATACTATTATTGATGAGGGAGAATCTACGTGCATTATGTCTCTAAACTGTTGGAAGTCACTTGGCTCACCGCGATTATCACAATCACCAATGGCGTTGAAGGCTTTTTATGGAAGAACATATAAATGTTGTGGTATTATCAATAACCTGCATGTTGAATTATGAGGGGAAACAATAAATATTGATGTTGAGGTTGTTGACGAACCCCTTGAAAATAATATTTTACTTGGAAGACCATGGGTATATGCAATGACTGCCATTGTTTCTACATATTTTAGAATGATTGCCTTTCCACATAAAGGTACAATAACAGTCATTAATCAATTATCCTTCTTTGCCTCCGCCTCGCAGGTAACTAGAAGCGTTCCGTTTGTTCACTTAACCCAACTGGAAATCCAGAACATTGGTGTAGGATTCTTAAAAGATTCCACTCTTATGGGAACCTTTGCATTACCGCCGCCCACGATGTTGGCAGAAATTGCAAGTATAGAGACCTGCTACATGATATCTTCCACTCTATCTGGCTTAAGGGAGAGTACGGGTGTTTCTGATATTTCTACGTTGGATGATGTTTTACTACCCAGCACTATTGAGCTGGCATAGCAATCAATTTATTTGGCTTGGGCGGAAAATCTGAAATCAGCGTCGCGAAATGTTTGGGTTGATCGTTCCTTATATTTTGGTACTCCATCTGATCCATTTTCCTCAAATTTTTGACGGATGAAAATATTTTGGAAGTTATGATGTCAGAAGGAGAACCATGGGAAGATTATCATCATCGTTCCCATCTTCCAAATTATGAATAAAATATTCTCAGTGAACTATATCACCCATCCATCAAAACTTTCTTTTCAAATTCTTTTTCAATTAATTCAATTGATTCTGAGAAAAACTTATGAAATATTGAAGAAACGATTTCTATCGATATTTCGACCAAAGAAGGTGTTGTAGAAAATATTCATGTCGGTGTATCTTGTTCTCCATCAGTACTTGATTCATATCACTCTCTTTTTCGTTAATTTCATGACGTATTTGCTTGGTCTTACGAGGAAATTCTAGGCATAGATACTAGTATAGTTGAACACACTATTAATATGTATATTGATGTCAAACCGGTGCGTCAACGGCTTCGTCCTGTTCATCTGAAGAAAGCCGCTTCCATCAAAGAAGAAGTTGAAAAAATTTTGCGTGCTGGTTTCATTTACCCTGTTCTTCTAACTGAGTGGGTTTCCAATATCGTTCTTGTTATGAAAAAACAAGGAACCATTAGAGTGTGCGTCAATTATTGGGATGTTAATCATGATTGTCCAAAAGACAACTATCCTAGTCCCTTTATTGACCAGATTATTGACGATTGTGCTGGATGCGAAATATTCTTGTTCATGGATGGATTTTCCGGCTACAATCAAATCAATATCTTCCCAGATGACCAACATAAGACAACATTCATCTCTCCCTAGGGCACATTCTCTTATAGGAAACTTCTATTTGTTTTAAAGAACACTGGGGCACCTTTTCAGAGAGAAATGGATTATGCTTTAAATGACATCAAGCACATTTTTCAACCATATCTAGATGATTTACCAGTGCATTAACGAAATCGGACTGATCACCCGATGCATTTGAGAGCCATTTTCTTACGCTGCCAACACTACAAGATACGCCTCAATCCACATAAATGTGTGTTTTGTGTTGGTTCTGGTCGATTTCTCGGATTCGTAGTCTCCAAAGAAGGAATTCAAATAGACCCACTAAAGGTTTAGGCCATTCTTGATTTGCCTGCACCATCAAACTTACTTCAGATACAGAAACTTCAAGGAAAGGCTAACTTCCTGAGAAGGTTCATTCCAAACTATGCCGAAATGGCTAAAAGATTTACTCGATTATTGAAAAAGGGGGTTCCCTTCCATTGGGACCAAGTGTCGCAAGCTTCTTTTGATGCTATCAAGGACCATCTTTTCCGAGCGTCATTAATGTATCCTCCAAATTATCAAAATGATTATTTCCTATATATCGTCGCGGCTGAAACGACCATCACTATGGTTTTGGTCCAAGTAGAAATTGGAATTGAACATCTGATCTATTATTTGAGTCTTAATCTCAATTATACGGAAGTTAAGTACTCATACGTGGAAAATCTTGCCTTGCAGCTGTTCAAGCTGTCTAAATATTTCGCCATTATATCCTGCTCCAAAAAACAACAATAGTTTCGGATTGCAACCCCATGAATTACATTTTATCACGACAATTGTTAGGGGGGGAATATTCAAAATGGATTGTCATTTTGTAGGAATTTGATTTGGAATTCTTCAAATCCAAGTCAAAGAAGTCTTTAGTTTTGGCTGAGCTTCTCTGTGACCTTCCCTCTTATAGTAATCCTAATACATCGGAACCATCTATTCCAGACGAGTCCCTGTTTCTGATCGGATCATCTGATCCTTGGTATGGGGATTTCATCATTTATCTCCAAACCCAAACTTTTTGACCTAATAACTCTTGCTCTGACAAGCGACGTATTCGATACCAAGCCAAATATTATCTGATTGTCGGCGATACACTTTATCGTTGTGGTGTCGATACCATTTTAAGGAGGTGCCTCACTCATGAGGAGGCCAAAAAAGTGTTAAATGATTGTCATGATGGGGCTTGTGGTGGACACTTATCTGGATATGCTACTGCGCAGAATATACTCTGTGCCAGTTACTTTTGGCCTGCTATTTTTCGAGATTGCATCCTCGCAATCAAAAGTTGTCATGGATGCCAAATTTTTGTCGTAAAATCTGCAAACCGCCAACGCCAATGCATCTTGTTGTCTCTGCTGCACCATTTATAAAATGGGGTATTTATTTCATGACCTGTAACCCTCCTTCGTCCAGGGGGCATGGGTATATTATTTTCGTAGTCGAATATTTTATCGAATGGGTCAAAGCGATGCCTACATTTAATGACACAGGACAAACAGCTACATTGTTTTTCTTCAACCATGTTATTGCACAGTTTGGGGTCCACAGGATATATTTACGGATCATGGGAATAATTTTTGCAACCATATGATGTCTGACTTGACTGCCAAGTTACGATTGTCACATGATAATTCTACTCCTTATTATCCACAACCAAATGGACAAGTTGAGGCTATTAAAAAAATTCTTAAACGAATGCTTCAACGAATGATAGGAGTCCGTAAAAGGAACTGGCACTTGATCCTGTATTCTGCCTTGTGGGCGTATCAAACCTCGTTGAGAAACGCAACCAAATTTACTCCTTTTCAATTGGTGTATGGCCTAGAAGCTATCTTACCAATCCAATGCGAAATATCATCATTAAAACTCGCAATAGACTTGTTACCTGACACCTCAGAAGAAGAAGCATGTCTCCTTAACCTCATCCATATTGATGAAACGTGTCATGAAGCCCAATTGGCCAACGAAGCGCATAAGAGATGGATAAAGGCACAATACAACAAAAATGTCCAGCCTCGCATCCACTAGAAGGGCGACTTGGTCCTTCTTTAGGACCAAGAAGCTGATGTAATAGGTACAGGGAAATTCGAGCCATTGTGGCATGGCCCCTATATTGTCAAAATAGTTCTTGCTAAGGGTGCCTACGAGTTAGTTGACTACAATGGGATTCCATTGGCATAGCCTAGAAATGGGTTTTATTTGAAACGTTACTATGCTTAATCATGAGCGTAGTAATTTTTTGTATTATATTGTTTATATGCTGTTGATTTGAATTCACTATCTTAATTTTTTTTTTAGATTTTTCTTGATGTTAGTAACCCGCTTTACATTTTTATGGCAGATTTCTGAATCTTCAGAACCATTTGTTTGATATGATGATGGTGCTAGTCGTAGTACGCAGAATCTATCCTCTGCAGCGTGGGCCATTTTCGCTCTGAACGGCAAGTTAGTGTTTTTTCACGGGATTTGTATTGGTAGATCAACGAACAATATCAATGATTATAGTGCATTGACCGAACTTCTATCTGATGCCATTTCATTTGGTATTAACCGCATAATCATAAGGTTAAACTCACAACTCATGGTATTACAACTTACTAGTATTTATACTGTTATAAATCCAACACTTCTTAGATTGTTCCTAAGAGTTCGAATTTTGGAAAGACATTTTAATTTTGTTCAATATCAACACATTTCCATAAATTTGAACACTTTAACTGATTCATTAGCTAATCAAGTTTTAGACAGAAATTTGTGACATAGGTAAAGAAAATATTCACAACATTGAATAGGATTGCACATAAAACATAGGAAAAAATCTAAAAACATATAGATATATAGTTATAGGTTTTTTACAAAATTTATGCCCAAGACACATTGGTCATCTTACCTCAAAATGTATGCAAAAATTCATAAGTAAACTAGTGGTGCTCATGGTAACATGCTATATATCTAGCAATCCTACGAAGCAACCGCATCCAATGGTTAGGAACCCCAATTGTGTATCGTTGCAGTCGCATGGGAAGCTCTTTGATCTGGATATCCGGAATCCCGAAGTTCTACCCCTCTATGTCTTGTTGGAGCTCAGCCAGAGTCTCGGCCATATCAAGGTCCTGAAGGACTGCTCTCACGACAGCCCTCTCTGCTGGCGCATCCGCTTCGCGCACTGGCTCCTATATTGGTTGAACGCGACCGATATCTGCATTACATCAAACATTTAGTTTAGTCTTGGAAAGAAATAAAAACAAAAAAAAATTGTATAAACCTTATAAAAATCAAAAAACATGGTCAAATCATTCTTACCTATTACAACCCACTGAGCGCCTTCTAGTAATACTAGATCTAGATCTCCTCGGAAATCGACGCCTGCGTATGTGTACTCTTCGATGGCGATAATATGTCACCGGAACTAGGTGAAGAATGCAATAGAGAACACAACGGTCGATTGGCCTTCATGTCGACCCATGAGTTCTACCCATCTCTGCATTCGAGAATCTCTAGGACTAGATATATCCAATGTTACATGTTGTGGTTGCATCAACGGAATTTGTTCCAAAGAGAAGAAGATAAGGATCAAACAATAACTGAAATTTTTCTTCCTTCCTCCCTTTTATTTATTTAGTTGTTCCTTTATATGAGATAGAACAGCTTCAGACCAGTTGAATAATGTTAGCTCTAATCACTCTAGCGCATACTGCATATACGATCTGTTTGCTACATGGAGTGTAACGGTGCTAGCAAGTTTAGCGATCGTGAAAAGGATGGTTCTCAAAGGAAAATCCTTGACATCCCGGATGTTTATTTTTTCATCTTTGCTAGGTTCTTCCCCTGGATAGAAATACTGCATAACATAATCCCTCACTGTCTCTCCTCCAACGGTAGACCCTATGAGAGAAATGGGCAAACCTCTCCTCGACAAACCTGTGAGAAAATACACATCCTCAACTATTATGGAAAACACTTTATTTTTTATGTGAAATGCCTCTATCACCGGATCCCATGCTCAAACTAGGAACTCTAAGAGTTCTATTTGTTGCCTCATTCCCGATAATTTCAAGTACTTAATTAGCCTGCAATCTCTTAAGGCTTTTACATTACCCGGATCATTCAAGGCAATCATATCTTGTTCTTCATGTTCTCTTTCCCTCCATGTAATCTTCATTATAATCTGATGAAAACCTGAAATATAACCATAAGATCCATTAAATACCATTCATTTCAAAAAAATAGGAAAATTTTGAGCACATCATGAAAATCAAAAACTTGAACTTCATAGAGTCTGCATCTGCAACTCTTGGGCCATCCGCAATTACATCTAGTTCACAAGTTCATACTGAGCTTCCTTTCATTCCTACCATTCCTGTGCAACCATCTATTTCTGATCAAAAATCTACAGTAGCTTCTCCATCCACACCGCATACACCTCATACATCTACTGCTCCGACTCCTCCTATATCCCCAAATCCAATTGTAAATCCACCCAGAGCAATGGCTGCCCAATTTTCACCTCTCGTGTTGCCTCAAAACTTATATGACATGCCCGTAGATTATCAAAGCAAAATTCCATTGTTCGATGGCACTCCTCAAAGTGTCACTGCTCAGCAACATGTGGATAAAAAGGCAGATTTCTTTGACCTTCATGAGATTGAAGCAGAAAATGTGACAATGAGATTGTTTGTTCAAACCTTTGGAGGAGAAGTGCGAAAGTGGTTCAGAGCTTTGTTGCCTAGAAGTATTGATACATTGGCTAATCTTTAGAGACAATTCTTGGATCGATGGGAAGCACAGAAATATCCTCTTTCAATCCTTTCCGAATATGACAATATCAAGAGGAATGTTGGTGAGTCTATCCAAGATTATTATATTAGATTCAATATTGTTTACAATGCAATTCCTGCTGATATAAAGCCACCTAGGGGTTCAGATTTGATTAATTTTCCGGATGGTTTCGATCCTGACATGGCTTATCAATTGAGAGAAATAATTCTGGCCATTTTAGAAGATATGCATAAAATTGCAGTCAGTGTTGAAGCTAATTTGAATGCCAGGAGAGCTAGAATGAGAGCTGAAAAGAAAGTAGCAATAAAGGAAGAGGTTTCCACATCAGATCAAAAGCTTCAGAAGATGGAAAATATGTTTGAAAGATTAACACTTGATAATCCTGAACCGCAAATCAGAAATCCTAACTTCTGTGGTTAGCAACAACCGCAATTCAGAATCAAGAAAAGAGAGCAGCGAGCACAAGATCCGACAGTACAACAGCAAGTGAAGACACCTTTACAACAAAATTTTGATGGTCCGGAATCAGACGATGAAGATAATGTAATAAGGGAAGAGAATCACTTTACTCCTAATGATATGCCAATTTTTATCACTGAAGATGAGGAGTATGCAGAAAACTCAGTTGTAGAAAAAGACGAGGATTTCATCTTGGAAAATGAGACAGCTCTTGAAGAAGATTATGATGAGTACCATAGGGGATACATGAATGCCTTGACAGCCCAGCAGCGACAATATTCACTCAGAAACAGAGATGTCCCTATTAATCCAACTCAAAATACAAAGGAATTTTCAGCACCAAAGAATGATTCACCCATGGCGCAGAAGAAGGGAAAAGAGATAGATGATCCCACTACTAGAAAATCACCATCAGCAAATGAAAGATCCAATCAACCAATTTTATCAAAGGAGAAAGCTAAAAAGAAGGATGTTCAAGCTAAAGAGGTAGAGAAAATTTCAGTTTTTAACTTAGAAAATGAAATTTCTAAGTTAAAAGTATCCATTCCTTTGACTGAGTTGATGAAGAATAGCAGCTATAAGGGTCAGGTGTCTAAAATTTTGAATTTAGATCCATTTTCTGATATGGTAAATGTGGAATATGATCAACCTGAGCTGATTTTTGGTCCAGCATTGGATGGTGAGTCTCCAGATAGTGATGTGCCTCCTTTTTATATCAGCCTTAGATTGCATGATTTTGTGTTACACAATGCTATGTTTGATTCCAGAGCCTCTCATAATCTCATGCCAAGGGAAATCATGGAGAAATTGGGATTGGATATCACTATAAAGTATCATGATCTTTAATCTTTTGATTCCAGTAGAGTAAGATGCATTGGGCTTATCAAAGATTTGGTGTTCAACTTGGATCAGATTCCTACTAAAAAATATTTGATGGATGTGGTTGTGGCAGATAGTCCTCCTAGATTTTGCATGCTTCTTTCCAGATCTTGGGGAGCGAAACTAAAGGGAACATTGCAGCTTGATTTCTCCTATGCTACTATCCCTGTGTTTGGTCAGATGAGGAAATTATATCAAGAGCAAAAGATGAAGTATATGATCACCAGCAAGGAGAAAACAGTAAATCATCCAATCAACTATGTACATACAGATTTAGAGTCATTTGTTTTGTATTCAGATAGTTTCAATGATGTAAATAGCCAATAGTTGAAGTAGAAGACATTCAGGAAATCACCGAGAATTTCAGAAAGGTCTTAAAGAAAGAGAGACAAAAACTTGAAAGTTCCGTTGAGCAATCAGCCTTCCGATAGCAGCAAAAAGTTGATGGACAGCAAGCAGAAATAACAGAGCAAATAGAATTTCAGCACTTGGAAGAAGATGAAGATGGTCTGTAGGAAGTGATGGTGCTGGAATTGGCATTTGGGTACACAGCCCTTTTTCCGCCCCAAGCAAGGTACCGAGTAATGTAAGGGTCTGTTCTTATAAATTGGCTTTTGATTATTCAAATAATGAGTCTAAATATGAAGCTTTAATTTTTGGTCTGAAAACTCTTAGAAAGTTAAATGCTAAGAGGATTGCAATGTATGGCAACTCCGAATTGGTTATCAAGCAAGTGAAAGGTGAATACCAAGCTAAGCATCCTCGAATGCGAGCTTACCGAAATGTTGTTCTTGATATCTTGAAATTGTTTTCAGACTATACTTTGACTTGTGTCCCTCGTATTCAGAATGGTATTCCAGATGCACTTGCAAAGGCAGCAAGTAATCTGAAAATTTTGATGAACTCAAGTAACAAATTTGAAATTCAAGTGAAGCATCATCCGACTATCCCAGAAAATCAGAGATATTGGCAAGTGTTTCAAGATAATGAAGAAATTGATGAATTTCTGAAAAATGAAGGCAAATTCAAAGACACTTATATTGATGTGGAGCATGATGATGATGGGGCTGATGTGCAAGTAAATCATATGGAAGTTTTGCAACTGAAGGATAATGTCATTCCTAAATGTCTAATACCTTTAGAGGATCTTTTCGATCAAGATGACGTGGCTCGAAAACCAACCTTGAGGCCAACCGAAAAGGGAGTTGAAGATGTGAACATTGGATCAGCTGAGAATCCAAAGATGGTGAAATTGTCCAAAGCATTGCCACCACAGGTAAAATAAAAGTATATCAGTTTGTTGTCATCTTTTGCTGATGTAATTTCTTGGGACTATTCAGATTTGAAGACATATGATACAAACATAATTCAGCACACCATTCCGACCAAACCATATCAAAATCCCTTTAGGCAGAATTTGAGAAGAATAAATCCAAATTTTCTGCCCTCAATTGAGAAGGAAGTGAATCGGTTGTACAAGGCTGGTATCATTGTTCCTATAATATTTTCAGATTGGATTTCTAATTTGGTGCCCGTTCGCAAGAAGACAGGTGAGATTCATTTGTGCATTGATTTTAGGAATCTAAATAAGGTGTCTTTGAAAGCTAATTATTCATTTCCCAAAATGGATCACATACTTCAGCGAGTAGTTGGAGCATCTCGTATGTCACTACTCAATGGTTATTCCGGTTATAACCAAATTCTGGTCCATGAGGATGATAGAGAAAAAAAAACATTCACCACTCTGTGGGGAACCTTCCATTATGCTAAAATTCCTTTCGGTTTGAAGAATGTTGGTGCGACCTTTCAGCGAGCAATGTATATGGCATTTTCAAATGAGAAGGATGTTTTTCTAGTTGTATATCTTGATGATTTGACAGTCTTTTCTAATTCTGACGAAGAGCACCTTTACCATTTGAAGGTTGTATTTCAGCAGTGTAGAAAGTATGGTGTGTCGCTCAATCCGAATAAGAGTTTGTTTACCATGGATGAAGGCAAGTTTCTTGGTCATATTATCTCAAAGGATGGAATTCGTATTGACCCAGCTCGAGTAGAAGCTATTCATAAAATTGATCTTCCCCGAAACAAAAAGGAGATCAAATCATTCAATGGTAAGATGATTTTTTTGCGCCGCTTTGTGCCTAATCTTGCAGAACATCTAAGGGATATTACAAACATACTTAAAAAATATAGCATAGTGATGTGGACTAAGGAGGCTGTAAAGTATTTCAATTTAGTGAAATTGTCTCTTTCTTCAGCTACGGTTTTGATCAGCCTCGACTATACTCAGGATTTTATTTTGTTTTCATTTGCCTCAGAGCATACTATGGCAGCAGTATTGAGGCAAAAAAAATATCAGCATGAAAAACCAATTGCTTTTTTTAGCCGAACCATAAGAGATGCAGACTTAAAGTATAACATTATTGAAAAGAAATCTCTTACTTTAGTGAAAGCGTTGAAATATTTCCGAGTATATATTCTGCATTCTCACATTCTTTCTTATGTTCCTAGTGCTGCTGTTAAGGATGTTTTAATGCAAAAAGATCCGAAGGGGAGATGAGGCAAATGGATTGCGGCCTTGTTGGAGTATGATGTGGAGATAAAGCCTACAAATCTTATCAAAGGAAAAGGGCTGGCTAAGCTAATGGTTGAGTCAAATTTGCATGCCTTGGACATTAATCTCATTACTGCTATGCCCGAGGAAAACCAAGAAATTTTGCTAATTCAGGTATCAGAAATCTTTGTTCATTCTCCTTGGTATTTAGATATTGTATATGTGCTCCAAAACTTGTGACCACCGCCAGGAATGGCTAAAAACAAAATTATAACTCTGAAATTGAAGGCTGCAAAGTTTTTTATTTTGAAAAATGCACTCTGTTGGAAAGATTTCGGTGGTGTTTTCCTAAATTGTTTGGTGGAAGAAGAATCAAAGCAGGTTATGGAAGATTTTCATAAGGGAGATTGCGAAGGCCACCTTTTCTGGAAAACAACGACAAACAAAATTTTGAGAGCGGGATATTATTGGCCAACTCTTTTTGCTGATGTGTATAAGACTGTTAAAGGCTTTCATGAATGTCAGATTTTTGAAGGGAGGAATAAATTGCAGCCTTTGCTGCTTAAGCCCATTGAGGTAAGTGCTCCTTTTCAGCAATGGGGTTTGGATTTCATTGGTGAAATCAATCCTGCTTCTTCAGCTCAGCATAATTGGATCCTCACAGCGACAGATTATTTCACAAAATGGATCGAAGCAATTCCCACCAGGCAAGCTACAGATTCAGTAATAATTTGGTTCCTTGAGAATAATATTTTGTCTCGTTTTGGTTGCCCGAATAAGTTAATTACTGATAACACAGCAGCTTTCAAATCAAAAATAATGGTTGAGTTTTGTAACAAGTATCACATCACTTTGGGACACTCAACCGCTTATCATCCACAAGGCAATGGATTGGCAGAGTCTTCCAATAAATCTTTAGTCAACATTATTAAAAAGCTGCTGGAAATTAACAAAAAAAGTTGGCATAAGAAGTTGGTCAATGCACTTTGGGCAGATCGAGTGATTCAGAAGAAATCCATAGGTATGTACCCCTTTGAGTTAGTATATGGAGTTGACACAGTATTTCCTACGTCTCTCGCAGTTCCAGTGGTCAAACTTCTGCAGGAAGCTGGCAATGAAGACGATCATATGCAAAGGAGAATAAATCAAATGATCCATTTACAGTAGACTAGAGAAGAAGTTTTCCAAAAACGTTCAAGCTGCAAGAGAGAATTAAGAAAATATATGACAGAAAATCAAAAGCGGACAAGTTTCAATTGGAAGAAGTGGTGTTGAAATGGGATGCAAGGAACAAGGAAAAGGGTAAGCATGGTAAGTTCGAAAATCTCTGGAAAGGACCCTTTAAAATTGCTGCATATCGAGGTCTGAATACTTTTCTTCTGAAAGAGATGAACTAGGAAGATTTTCCAGGAGGGCCGGTCAATGGTCGGTTGCTCAAGTGATATCATTTCTGAAATGTTTTCTGTTGTTTTACATTCTCACTGTACATACCATTTTATTTCAGTTTCATTGCAAGTGTGTGCTGTGATCTTTTCTTCAGTTTGGGGCCTGAGGTGAAGGCTATAACTTTGAAGATTGATTTCAACTTTGCTTTGAGTTTTTCGAGTCATGTCCTTCAGTCATTTTGGTTTCAAAATTGAGTCGGTATAAGTCAAGTTTCAGTCAATAAAATGAGTCAAGAGTCTTGTGTTGATTTTTCGAAGTTATGGACTCCATAGCCCAATGGATGAAGGCACTGCCTACTCTCCCAGAAATCTGTAGTTCTTGGCACCTCCAAGGAGCTACCATCCCCATTGGAGCCAATGTTAGAGTTGGTACCTTCATCCCTCCATAAGAGATCAAAATTCTCTTGTTGCATTTCATTTTAGGTGTCTCATTGAGTTCATTCAGTTGCATTCCATTAGGATCATGGATCATCTAATGGTAGGGTCTTGTCACTTATATCCCTCATGTCATGTACCTGCTGGTCTAGTTCTGTTCATCAAAATCATTTACAGTCATTTTTGGTCTCCTGGTTGGAAAACAGTCATTTTAGGGTTTTAGTCTCATTAGGTCTAGGGTTTTATCAATCTGGTCTCAAAATGTCTAATAATGGCTAGCAGGCACATGAGGAAGTTTCAAATAAGGTATCAGTACAAAAATTTCATCATCATAATGCTTGAGAATATTTTTTCTTCAAAACTCTATTTTGAATAAAATTTGTCTATTTTATACTTTTGTAACAAATGCAATGTAATTTTCAAATTCTTCAATTGTAATAATGCTCCATTCGCAACCCTGATCGCCTTTGCCAAAACTCCATGCCATCCATCCCTGCAAAACAGGCAACAAGCTCATCATTCAGTCCAAAAGTCAAAAACAAGCAAAACAGAGTTATTTTGAAAAAGTGTCAAAGTGTTCAAACATTACAAAGTGGGTTTTCAGAAAGCAAAAATTAAAATTTTGGGCATATAATATATTTTCATGGTCCAACACTCCATTTTCATGCCAAGAGATAGCATTGAGCCAAGACAAATCGTGGAGGAGCAAAGCAAGTGTTTGGAGGGCAGACTGTGTGTAATTTTCTGAGCGCGACGCACTAGGCAGGTGTCGCGACGCATCAGTGGTGTGCGGCGCATCGGTCAAGTCGACTGTGTGTAAATTTGAACCGATGCAGTGCATTGGAAGGGCGCGGCGCACTGGGTTAGTTGCACGGCGCATTGGGCCGAAACACAAATTTTTCCCATTGCTTCAAAAAACTCCAAGTCGACTCGGTCTATTTTGTCCAAGTAAGTTCATGTGACCTTGTAATTTCCATTTAAAAATGTTTGATGTTGAATATGAGAGTTTGAATGCCAAGACTCAAACCCTATCATCTTGTTGAGAATTGCTCCCTTAGGGTTTTGAAGTTGGTATTTTAAAATATAATTTTGTGCCAAATACTCAATTCCCCACCTTGTTTTTTCTTCCCCCTCACTGTTATCTCATTACTAAAGTTCATCCCCTATCTCCCTACGTCCCTAAAGCCACTCATACCCATCTCATTCCCATTATCCCTATCCCATTTGCAAAATTTCCCCAAATCCCAAGTTACCCCAAAAAATCAAGTGGCTGTCCCTTGTCCCTAAATTTATCAAATCACAAGTTTTCAAAAGGAAAATTCCACTTGGTTAAAGTCCATTGTCCCCACTTCCCTATTTCCCCACAGTCCCTCCCACACTACCATACATTTGGCACTAAATAAAAAGTACCCAAATTCTCATTTTCATCTCATGCAAGCCAACATACACCTTGCATAGACCTTGGACATCATGGAGACAGATACTGATACATCATATGACCGAGATAGTGATTCCACCACTGAGCTACATGCACCTTGAAGGCCTCATAAGAGTGGCAGACATGTGAGAGAGGAGCCCACCTCATTGGCTGAATTGCAGGCTTGTCCACTTGCCATGGCATGTTTTCGAGAACAGCCTTGTTATCAATTTTGTGAAATGATTGCTAGGATTCATTATCATCAGGAGTTGGCTCGTTTGTTTGTATTGCATTTACATGATGGTTAGGTCACCCTTGCCAGTGTAACTTTCACTTTGACACCGGAAACTATCTCTCAAGCAACCGGAATACCGAATGTGGGTGAATAGTGGAACAAAAGGCAGCAGGTGGACAGAGTGCATTATGAACCATATATTAGGCCTAGCTTTGTGAGACAACTCAGCAGAGTGTTCCCATTATGATTCCTAAAGGATTCCTATGCGCCTCTGATGAAATTCATTATCAGATATTTCATTTGTGAGGGCCGGTTTTCACGCCTCTATGCCTACCATATCAGGTTATTGATGCATTTCACCAGGGTGAGGATGATGAACATCCCTTATTTCATGTGCTGGAATATCGAGAGAATGACCACTCTTGTGCAGAGGAAAACTCCCGAGCAGCAGTACAACAGTATTTATCACTATGAACTCATTAAGATCGTGGTTGTACATCAGCTTGGATTGCAGGGTATTTCATGGGAAGATTTCATTTCCCATGATTTCTTCACAGCTCCTCAGGTTCCTCCGGAGGTTGTCCATGATGTAGGTGAACCTTCACATTAGTATGGAGGTCAGGAGGCAAAGACTACTAGTGTGTCGATGTATATCACTTATCAGAGAGGCACTAGAGGATTATTTGCAGCAGCCCGGCGAGTACTATCTCCACCTGGGGTGGAAGGGGTCTCTTTGTCGTCATCAGCAGCACAGGTACAGGTATAGGACAAAGGTAAGAGGCCTATGCAAGACGAGGGGCCTTCAGGAGGCCAATACACGAGTTTCATACTGATTGATGAGGATTTGAGCTCTCCGAGCTCAAAGTTGAGAGAGACTATTCAGGAGCAGAAGGCGGAGATAGACACATTGAACGTCAAGTTGCAAAGAGCCCAATGGACCGTAAAATACCTGGAGCAGAGAAACAAACAGTTGGAAGATCAGAAAACAATCATGGAGTTGCAAAACATCCGTGAGAACCGGCAAGCTTCCCAAAGAGGTCAAACCGAGATGACATCCATTGAGCGAGAGATTGAGGCTGATAGAGAGACTTGGCTTGAGAGGGTCAATATTCATCTTGAGAAGCTGTTGGAGAAGGCCAAAAAGGAAAAGAACATGCTCAAGCACATGAAGAATCATTATTGGGCGAGGAATTATGTTTGCAAGGTGAGAATCAAGATCCTGAAGGCAAAGCTAAAGAGGGCACTAAAGCGTCGCAAAAGGCATGATAGACTCCAAATTTTGGCCGAAGCTTCTTTGGCCTAGCATAGTGCTTGATGGTGGACATTCAACCCAAATTTCAAGAAATTTGGGAAACTGTTTGTCAATTTTGAAATTTTTGGCCTTAAAATAGATTTTCCTGCCCGATGTGTCACGCCACTTGGCGCGCGCTTATAATTGGAAGCTCCTCTTAAGGAAAAATTTGCATTTCTATATTTTTCATCACAATTTATGCATTCCTACCCATTACCTAAGGAATTTGATAATTTTTGTGTTGCTTGAAGGGTCGAAAACACCTTAAAAATGGCCTTTCTGCCACTTTTTGGACGCACAGGAAGCAGTGTTGGGAGATTTTATTTTTGGAGGGGAAAATGGAAACCAAATTGAGAAATTCCACTTGGGTTGGAAATTATACAGGTAGAGATTTCCAACGAGCTATCCTAAACTCAATTTGGACTCCGGGAAGGCCCTCCAAATTAGTCTCAAAGTGGCGCGACGCATAGAGATTTCAAGCACGGCGCATTGGGAATTTTGGCTCCTTTTTCACTCAGCAGCTAAGATTTTCGCCTAGTTTTAGCCAGTTTGACTTTTTTATCTCCAAATGTGAAACTATTGATGTAACCTTATGTAATTTCATAACTTTGATGTAATTTTGGCACATTTTTACTCATCCAAGTAGATTCATTCACCAAAAAGTGAAATGTAACTAAATGAATCAGTTTCCTATCTTATAGAGGCGAGCTGTTTCATTGCCTATTTTCCAGTTCTTAGTTTAGATATTGTTGAAACAACTCCTAAACTAGTGAGATCGACCCCTAGAGGCATGGGGATGATTTAGGCTTGTCTATATCTTGTAATTCTTCAGTCATTTTCATGGTTGGACACTTGGGATTGCTTGGCACTTCATTGTACATTTCATCTCTGCAATTTTGGCAAAGGAATAGACCAGGGTTTGCAGCATTCTTTGGGATCCATGTGGCTCTATGTTTTGATGGTGTGTTTCTCTCTGTGATTGTAAGTTTACTGATGTTTTATGTGTATCATTTTCCTTCTCCTTTCTTCTCAAATTAAACAAACAAGTTATAAAAGTGGAATTCATTAGATTGCTTTGCTCTGCCTTGAGTTTTGTTTAATATTCCATGTTTTCATCTGTTTGAAGAGGATTCTTGAAAGCCTCTTGTCCTCTTCAGCTCCTCACCAGTCTGAACTATCCATTCATTCAACCCAAAGCATCAAAACAATTTCCTTCCTTGCCCCATTCAGAACTATGCAAAAACTAGGCCTCATCCCCGGACCCAAAATCTGCCTCTCCCTTTGATTCCAACAAAAACCCCAAAAATCAAATCAAACCCTTTCACATATATACCTAGCCTAATATTAGCTTTTATTTCAAGTCATCTCAAGCCTCATTGATTTTTTTTGCTGTGATTGACCCGGAGAGAGCCCTCTCCTGATCTGGTAGGGCTAGCTACCAGATTAAGCGTGGTTTGATGTTACCCTAGACTCTGCCTTCCTTCAGCCTAAGGTAGATTTAGGCAATAACATAGTGGTGACCATACTAGGGAATAAAATGGTTTGCTTGTTAGTGTTATTTGTTTTATAAGCTACAAACGGAGCCTGAATTTATGCCAGGTAGCCTTTGAAACGCTCTTGCTTTGCATTAGTGAAAGTAGATAAACGTTGCTTCAGTGAATCTCCAGTCTAGTTTGTAAACGTAACACCTGACTTGTAAATTGCCCCAGTACATTTGATCATTCTAGACTTTGGATGATGAGTTTAGAATTTGATAGGCTGAACAAGTTGGTTTTTTCCCTTTGATTTTGAAAATAATTCAACACACTGGCTTCCAGACGACATACTAGAGAAAATCCAAATCCCGATCCCCCTCCTGTATATGAAAATCCCAATATTATTTCAAGAATCCTTCGTCGAGAAAGTCCTGTGATTCCTCTATTTAAATCTCATTCATGTCCTGATGTTTTTTAGTATCTTCAAGATCTTGAGTTTGACGAACAATTTGAGTTGTCGTTGTTTGAGACGAAGTCTGAAAGTGCTATTGGTTCTACTGTCATAAATCCAGAGTTTATCAAATATCTTGAAATTGAACAGGCTAATAGATCCATTGACAGTTACATTTTGAATATTCAAAATTCCATTGTGGCAACAAATATTCCTGAGTTCATAAAGTCTGCATCTGCAACTCTTGGGCCATCTGCAATTACATCTGGTTCACAAGTTCATACTGAGCTTCCTTTCATTCCTACCATTCTCATGCAACCATCTATTTCTAATCAAAAATCTACAGTAGCTTCTCCATCCACACCGCATACACCTCATACATCTACTACTCCAACTCCTCCTATATCCCCAAATCTGATTGTAAATCCACCCAGAGAAATGGCTGCCCGATTTGCACCTCTTGTGTTGCCTCAAAACTTAGATGACATGCCCGTAGATTATCAAAGAAAAATTCCATTGTTCGATGGCACTCCTCAAAGTGTCACTGCTCAGCAACATGTGGATAGAATGGCAGATTTCTTTGACCTTCATGATATTGATGCAGAAAATGTGACAATGAGATTGTTTGTTCAAACCTTTGGAGGAGAAGTGCGAAAGTGGTTCAAAGCTTTGCCGCCTAGAAGTATTGCTACATTGGCTAATATTTAGAGACAATTCTTGAATCAATGGGAAGCGTAGAAAGATCCTCTTTCAATCCTTTCCGAATATGAAAATATCAAGAGGAATGTTGGTGAGTCTGTCCAATATTATTGTATTAGATTCAATACTGTTTACAATGCAATTCCTGCTGATATAAAGCCACCTAGGGGTTCAGATTTGATTAAGTTTCCGGATGGTTTCGATCCTGATATGGCTTATCAATTGAGAGAAAGAAGTCCGGCCACTTTAGAAGATATGCAAAAAATTGCAGTCAATGTTGAAGCTAATTTGAATGCCAGGAGAGCTAGAATGAGAGCTGAAAAGAAAGTAGCAATAAAGGAAGAGGTTTCCACGTCAGATCAAATGCTTCGGAAGATGGAAAAGATGTTTGAAAGATTAACACTTGATAAGCCTAAACCGCAGATCAGAAATCCTAACTTCCGTGGCTAGCAGCGAGCACAAGAGCTGACGGTACAGCAGCAAGTGAAGACACCTTTACAGCAGAATTTTTTTGGTCTGGAATCAGACGATGAAGAGAATGTAATAGGAGAAGAGAATCATTTCTTTACTCCTGATGATATGCCAATTTTTATCACTGAAGATGAGGAGTATGCAGAAAAATCAGCTGTACAAAAAGACGAGGATTTCACCTTGGCAAATGAGACAGCTCTTGAAGAAGAGTCTGATGAGTACCATAGGGGATACATGAATGCCTTGATAGCCCAGCAGTGACAATATTCACTTAGAAATAGATATGTCCCTATTAATGCAATTCAAAAGAGAAAGGAAGTTTCAGCACCAAAGAATGATTCACCCGTGGCGCAGAGGAAGGGAAAAGAGATAGCTAATCCCACTACTAGCAAATCACCATCAGCAAATGAAAGATCCAATCAGCCAATTGTATCAAAGGAGAAATCTGAAAAGAAGGATGTTCAAGCTAAAGAGGTAGAGAAAATTTCAGTTTTTAACTTAGAAAATGAAATTGCTAAGTTAAAAGTATCCATTCCTTTGACTGAATTGATGAAGAATAGCAGCTATAAGGGTCAGGTGTCTAAAATTTTGAATTTAGATCCATTGTCTGATATGGTAAATGTGGAAGATGATCAACCTGAGTTGATTTTTGGTCCAGCATTGGATGGTGAGTCTCCAGATAATGATGTGCCTCCTTTTTATATCAACCTTAGATTGTATGATTTTGTGTTACACAATGCTATGTTTGATTCTGGAGCCTCTCATAATCTCATGCCGAGGGCAATCATGGAGAAATTGGGATTGGATATCACTAGAAAGTATCATGATCTTTACTCTTTTGATTCCAGTAGAGTAATATGCATTGGGCTTATCAAATATTTGGTGGTCAGCTTGGATCAGATTCCTACTAAAAATGTTTTGATGGATGTGGTTGTGGCGGATATTCCTCCTAGATTTTGCATGCTTCTTTCCAGATCTTGGGGAGTGAAACTAAAGGGAACATTGCAGCTTGATTTCTCCTATGATAATATCCTTGTGTTTTATCAGATGAGGAAATTATATCGGGAGCAAAAGATGAAGTATATGATCACCAACAAGGAGAAAACGGTAAATCATCCAATCAACTATGTACATACAAACTTAGAGTCATTTGTTTTGTATTCAGATAGTTTCAATGATGTAAATAGCCAATTAGTTGAAGTAGAAGACATTCCAGAAATCACCGAGAATTTCAAAGAGGTCTTAAAGAAAGAGAGACAAAAACTTGAAAGTTCCGCTGAGCAATCAGCCTTCGGACAGCAGCAAAAAGCTGATGGACAGCAAGCAGAAATAACAGAGCAAACATAATTTCAGCACTTGGAAGAAGATGAAGATGATCTATGGACCATGGATTTTGATGGTTCAGTAGGAAGTGATGGTAATGGAATTGGAATTTGGGTACGCAGCCCTTTTTCCGCCCCAAACAAGGTACCGAGTAATGTAAGGGTCTTTTCTTACAAATTGGCTTTTGATTGTTCAAATAATGAGGCTGAATACGAAGCTTTAATTGCTGGTCTGAAAATTCTTAGAAAGTTAAATGCTAAGAGGATTGCAGTGTATGGCGACTCCGAGTTGGTTATCAACCAAGTGAAAGGTGAATACCAAGCTAAGCATCCTCGAATGCGGGCTTACCGAAATGCTTTTCTTGATATCTTGAAATTTTTTTCAGACTATACTTTGACTTGTGTCCCTCGTATTCAGAATGGTATTGCAGATGCACTTGCAAAGGCAGCAAGTAATCTGAAAATTCCAATGAACTCAAGTAACAAATTTGAAATTCATGTGAAGAATCGTCCGACTGTCCTAGACAATTAGAGATATTGGCAAGTGTTTCAAGATGATGAAGAAATTGATGAATTTCTGCAAAATGAAGGCAAATTCAAAGACACATCTATTGATGTGGAGCATGATTATGGTGGGGCTGATGTGCAAGTAAATCAGATGGAAGTTTTGCAGCTGAAGGATAATGTCATTCCTAAATGTCTAATACCTTTAGAGGAGCTTTTCGATCAAGATGACGTGGCTCGAAAACCAACCTTGAGGCCAACTGAAAAGGGAGTTGAAGATGTGAACATTGGGTTAGTTGAGAATCCAAAGATGGTGAAATTGTCCAAAGCATTGCCACCACAGGTAAAATCAAATTATATCAGTTTGTTGTCATATTTTGTTGATGTATTTTCTTGGGACTATTCAGATTTGAAGACATATGATACAAACATAATTCAGCACACCATTCCGATCAAGCCAAATCAAAAGCCCTTCAGGCAGAAGTTGAGAAGAATAAATCCAAATTTGTTGCCCTCAATTGAGAAGGAAGTGAATCGGCTGTACAAGGTTGGTATCATTGTTCCTATAATATTTTCAGATTGGATTTCTAATTTGGTTCCTGTTCCCAAGAACACAGGTGAGATTCATTTTTGCATTGATTTTAGGAATCTGAATAAGGTGTCTTTGAAAGATAATTATCCATTGCCCAAAATGGATCACATAATTCAGCGAGTATTTGGAGCATCTCGTATGTCGCTAGTCGATGGTTATTCCGGTTATAACCAAATTCTGGTCCATGAGGATGATAGAGACAAAACAACGTTCACCACTCCGTGGGGAACCTTCCATTATGCTAAAATGCTTTTCAGTTTGAAGAATGCTGGTGTGACCTTTCAGTGAGCAATGGATATGGAATTTGCAAATGAGAAGGATATTTTTCTAGTTGTATATCTTGATGATTTGACAGTCTTTTCTAATTCTGACGAAGAGCACCTTTACCATTTGAAGGTTGTTTTTCAGCGGTGTAGAAATTATGGTGTGTCACTCAATCCGAAGAAGAGTTTGTTTGCCATGGATGAAGGCAAGCTTCTTGGTCATATTATCTCAAAGGATGGCATTCGTATTGACCCAGCTTGAGTAGAAGCTATTCAGCAAATTGATCTTCCCCGAAACAAAAAGGAGATCCAATCATTCAATGGCAAGATGAATTTATTGCGTCACTTTGTGCCTAATCTTGCAGAACATCTAAGGGAGATTACAAACATGCTTAAAAAAGATAGCATAGTGAAGTGGACTGAGGAGGCTGTAAATTCTTTCAATTTAGTGAAATTGGCTCTTTCTTCAGCTCAGGTTTTGATCAGCCCGGACTATACTCAGGATTTAATTTTGTTTTCATTTGCCTCGGAGCATACTATGGCAGCAGTATTGATGCAAAAAAGAGATCAACATGAAAAACCAATTTCTTTTTTCAGCCGAACCATAAGAGATGTAGCCTTAAAGTATAACATTATATAAAAGCAAGCTCTTGCTTTAGTGAAAGTGTTGAAAGATTTCTGAGTATATGTTTTCCATTCTCACATTCTTACTTATGTTCCTAGTGCTGTTGTTAAGGATGTTTTAGTGCAAACAGATCCGAAGGGGAGACAAGGCAAATGGATTGCGGCCTTGTTGGAGTATGATGTGGAGATAAATCCTACAAAGCTTATCAAAGGACAAGGGCTGGCTAAGCTAATGGCTGAGTCAAATTTGCATGCCTTGGACATTAATCTCATTGCTGCTATGTCCAAGGAAAACCAAGAAAGTTCGCTAATTCAGGTATCATAAATCTTTGTTCATTCTCCTTGGTATTCAGATATTGTATATGTGCTCCAAAACTTGTCACCACCGCCAGGAATGGCTAAAAACAAAAGTAGAACTCTGAAATTGAAGGCTCCTAAGTTTTGTATTTTGAACAATGCACTCTATTGGAAAGATCTCAGTGGTTTTTTGCTAAATCGTTTGGTGGAAGAAGAAGCAAAGCAGGTTATGCAAGATTTTCATAAGGGAGATTGCGGAGGCCACCTTTTCTGGAAAATGACAGCAAACAAAATTTTTAGAGCAGGATATTATTGGCCGACTCTTTTTGCTGATGTGTATAATAATGTTAAAGGTTGTCATGAATGTCAGATTTTTGAAGGGAGGACGAAATTGCAACCTTTGCTGCTTAAGCCCATTGAGGTAAGTGCTCCTTTTCAGCAATGGGGTTTGGATTTCATTGGCGAAATCCATCCTACTTCTTTAGCTCTGCATAAGCGGATCCTCACAGCTATAGATTATTTCACGAAATGGATCGAAGCAATTCCCACCAAGCAAGCTACGAATTCGGTAATAATTTCGTTCCTTGAGAATAATATTTTGTCTCATTTTGGTTGCTCGAATAAGTTAATTACTGATAATGCAGCAGATTTCAAATCAAAAAGAATGGTTGAGTTTTGTAACAAGTATCACATCACTTTGGGACACTCAACCGCTTATCATCCACAAGGCAATGGATTGGCGGAGTCTTCCAATAAATCTTTAGTCAACATTATTAAAAAGCTGCTGGAAATTAACAAAAAAAGTTGGCATAAGAAGTTGGCCAATGCACTTTGGGTAGATCGAGTGAGTCAGAATAAATCCATAGGTATGTCCCCCTTTGAGTTAGTATATGGAGTTGACACAGTATTTCCTACCTCTCTCGCAGTTCCAGTGGTCAAACTTCTGCAGGAAGCTGGCAGTGAAGACGATCATATGCAAAGGAGAATAAATCAAATGATCCATTTGCAGTAGACTAGAGAAGAAGTTTTCCAAAACACGTTCAAGATGCAAGAGAGAATTAAGAAAATATATGATAGAAAAGCAAAAGCGAACAAGTTTCAATTAGAAGAAGTGGTGCTGAAATGGGATGCAAGGAACGAGGAAAAGGGTAAGCATGGTAAGTTCAAAAATATCTAGAAAGGACCCTTTAAAATTGCTGCATATCGGGGTCAAAATGCTTTTCTTTTGAAAGAGATGAACGGGGAAGATTGTTCAGGAGGGCCAGTCAATGGTCGACTGCTCAAGCGGTATCATTTCTGAAATTGTTTATGTTGTTTTACATTCTCATTGTACATACCATTTTATTTCAGTTTCATTGCAAGTGTGTGCTGTGATCTTTTCTTCAGTTTGAGGCCCGAGGTGAAGGCTATAACTCTGAAGATTGATTTCAGCTTTTCTTTGAGTTTGTCGAGTCATGTCCTTCAGTCATTTTGGTTTCAAAATTGAGTCAATTTAAGTCAAGTTTCAGTCAATAAAATGAGTCAAGAGTCTTGTGTTGATTTGTCGAAGTTATGCACTCCATAGCCCAATGGACGAAGGAATTACCTACTCTCCCAGAAATCTGTAGTTCTTGGCACCTCCAAGGAGCTACCATCCCCATTGGAGCCAATGTTAGAGTCGATACCTTCATCCCTCCTTCAGAGATAAAAATTCTCTTGTTGCATTTCATTTTAGGTGTCTCATTCGGTTCAGTTAGCTGCATTCCATTAGGAGCATGGATCATATGACGGTAGGGTCTTGTCATTTATATCCCTCATGTCATGTACCTGCTGGTCTAGTTATGTTCATCAAAATCATTTACAGTCATTTTTGGTCTCCTGGTTGTCAAACAATCATTTTAGCATTTTAGTCTCATTAGGTCTAGGGTTTTATCAATCTGGTCTCAAAATGTCTAATAATGGCCAGCAGGCACATGAGGAAGTTTCAAATAAGGTATCAGTACAAAAATTTCATCATGATAATGCTTGAGAATATTTTTTCTTCAAAACTCTGTTTTGAAGAAAAATTGTCTATTTTATACTTTTGTAACAAATGCAATGTAATTTTCAAATTATTCAATTGTAATAATGCTCCATTCGCAACCCTGGTCGCCTTTGCCAAAACTCCATGCCATCCATCCTTGCAAAACAGGCAACAAGCTCATCATTCAGTCCAAAAGTCAAAAACAAGCAAAACAGAGTTCTTTTGAAAAAGTGTCAAAGTGTTCAAACATTACAAAGTGGGTTTTCAAAAATAAAAAATAAAAATTTTGGGCATATAATATATTGTCATGATCCAACACTCCATTTGCATGCCAAGAGATAGCATTGAGCCAAGAAAAATCGTGGAGTAGCAAAGCAAGTGTTTGGAGGGCAAACTGTGTGTAATTTGTTGAGCGCGATGCACTTGGTAGGTGTCGCGATGCATCAGTGGTGTGCAGTGCATCAGGCAAGTCGACTGTGTGTAAATTTGAAACAGCGCGGTGCATTGGAGGGGCACGGCGCACTAGGTTAGTTGCGTGGCGCATTGGGCCGAAACACAAATTTTTCCCATTTCTTCAAAAAACTCCAAATCGACTCGGTCAATTTTGTCCAAGTAAGTTCATGTGACCTTGTAATTTCCATTTAAAAATGTTTGATGTTGAATATGAGAGTTTGAATGCCAAGACTCAAACCCTATCATCTTGTTGAGAAATGCTCCCTTAGGGTTTTGAAGTATGTATTTTAAAAGATAATTTTGTGCCAAATACTCAATTCCCCACCTTGTTTTTTCTTCCCCCTCACTGTTATCTCATTACTACAGTTCATCCCCTATCTCCCTATGTCCCTAAAGCCACTCATACCCATCTCATTCCCATTATCCCTATCTCATTTGCAAAATTTCCCCAAATCCCAAGTTACCCCAAAAAATCAAGTGGGTCCCTTGTCCCTAAATTTATCAAATCACAAGTTTTCAAAAAGGAAAATTCCACTTTGTTAAAGTCCATTGTCCCGTTATTACTATTTCCCCACGGTACCTCACACTACCATGCATTTTGCACTAATGACAAGTACCCAAATTCTCATTTTCATATCATACAAGCCAACATACACCTTGCATGGACATCATGGAGACAGACACTAATACATCATATGACAGAGATAGTGATTCCACCACTAAGCTACATGCACCTCGAAGGTCTCGTAAAGGTGGAAGACATGTGAGAGAGGAGCCCACCTCATTGACTGAATTGCAGGCCTGCCCACTTGCCATGGCATGTTTCCAACAATAGTCATGCTATCAGTTATGTGAAATGATTGCTGGGATCTGTTATCATTAGGAGTTGGCTCGTTTGTTTGTATTGCATTTACATGATGGTCAGGTCACCATTTCCAGTGTAACTTTCACTTTGACACCGGAAACTTGTTGAAAATGGCAACAAGAAACAGTGAAGGAGGCCTCCTGAGACATCTTTCCTGATCCTAGTTGGAAAGTGATCACCTAAACTAGGTGGGGACCACACATGTGATTTTTGTCGAAAAGTCTATTTTTAGACTATGTCTATTTTTAGACATACGGAGCATGATTCAGAGATTCCAGTTGGAGATTATTGAAGTATGCGACATGTTGGTAAAAATAGATGAGACCCTTATTTTTAGGACCCAGGCTATTTTTAGACTGTCTCCTAAAAATATGGAAGTCAAATATTATTTACCCTTAATAATATTTAGACTATAAACAGCAGTTTACTCTCTTGGAGCACTTCAGTTTGACCCCCAGAGGTGGGGCATGCAGCTGACATAAGGAAATTCGAATTTCCTATGAGTTAAATGAGCTATTGCATGTTAGACTTCAGTTAGACTCATGTGGCAGAGTTTTGGTGGAGTTGATTGAGGAGTTAATGGAGGTGGTGTTCTGGTTAACTAGTTGAACTAGTTGTATTTAGTTTAACTGGCTAATACACTAGAGATAAGTTGTGTGAATTAAATATTATTTAATTCACTAATTATTAACTCATTATTCAACTAAAGAACACATCATTTTAACTCAGTGCATGGACAGTTCAGTGGAGACCAGTGGAAGAGGTAGATGAAAGGGTGAGTAAAGCTATCAGTTGGAGGATCAGTTTTGCATGGGATTTGCATAACACTTGGAGGAAATTACCAATGACAATTGCGCAGTTGAAGCCAGTGAGATTCGAACCTAGATCTCTATTTAGACCAGCCTTGATTGTGCAATAGAGGCAGAGAATTAGTGGGTGTGTTTTGAACTTGTGACTTGGGCAAAACCAAGCTAGTTTGTGTGCAGCGTTGGGAGATAGTACTGAGAACTTGTGAGGAGTTTTGTACTATGTATTTTCTTCATGTTCTCTCCATTTATAATATACTATAGCTGCGGGGTTTCCAGCTATAAGCTTTCCCCATACATACTGTGTTAATGTGTGAAATGATTTGATGTGCGATCGCTTCTATTCTTTCCGCATGTGACAATTAATTGTAGAAGAAGGTTATGTGTTATGCATGCAATTCGAAATTGATGTATGATCGGGTTAATCTTCATTGAATAAGTGATTTATTCAGCTAATTTCTACAAAACTATCTCTCAAGAAACCGGAATACCGAATGTGGGTGAACAGTGGAACAAAAGGCAGCAGGTGGACAAAGTGCATTATGAACCATATATCAGGCCTAGCTTTGTGAGACAACTCAGCAGAGTGTTCCCATTCCAATTCCTAAAGGAGTCCTATGCGCCTCTGATGAAACTCATTATCAGATATTTCATTTGTGAGGGCCAGTTATCACGCCTCTATGCCTACCATATCAGGTTATTGATGCATTTCACCAGGGTGAGGATGATGAACATCCCTTATTTCATGTGCCGGAATATCGAGAGAATGACCACTCTTGCGCAAAGGAAAACTCCCGAGAAGCAGTACAACAGTATTTATCACTATGCACTCATTAAGATCGTGGTTGTACATCAGCTTGGATTGCAGGGTATTTCATGGGAGGATTTCATTTCCCATGATTTCTTCACAGCTCCTCAGGTTCCTCTAGAGGTTTTCCATGATGCAGGTGAACCTTCACATCAATATGGAGGTCAGGAGACAGAGACTACTAGTGTGTCGATGTATATCACTTATTAGAGAGGCACTAGAGGATTATTTGCAGCAGCCCGACGAGTACTATCTCCACCTGGGGTGGAAGGGGTCTCGTTGCCATCATCAGCAGCACATGTACAGGTACAGGACAGAGGTAAGAGGCCTATGTAGGATGAGGGACCTTTAGGAGGCCAAGACACAGGTTTCATACTGATTGATGAGGATTTGTGCTCTCCAAGCTCAAAGTTGAGAGAGACTATTCAGGAGCAGAAGGTGGAGATAGACACATTAACCGTCAAGGTTAAAAGAGACCAATGGATCATAAACTACCTGGATCAGTGAAATAAACAGTTGGAGTATCAGCAAACAATCATGGAGTTGCAAAACATCTGTGAGAACCAGCAAGCTGCCCAAAGAAGTCAAACCGAAATGACATCCATTGAGCGAGAGATTGAGGCTGATAGAGAGACTTGGCTTGAGAGGGTAAATATTCATCTTGAGAAGCTGTTGGAGAAGGCCAAAAAGGAAAATAACATGCTCAGGCACATGAAGAATCATTATTGGGCGAGGAATCATGTTTGCAAGGCGAGAATCAAGATCCTGAAGGCAAAGCTAAAGAGGGCACTAAAGCGTCGCAAAAGGCATGATAGACTCCAAATTTTGGCCAAAGATTCTTTGGCCCAGCACAGTGCTTGATGGCAGACATTCAGCCCAAATTTCAAGAAATTTGGGAAAATTTTTGTCAATTTTGAAATTTTTGGCCTTAAAACAGATTTTCCTGCCCGACATGTCGTGCCACTTGGCGCGCGCTTATAATTGGAAGCTCCTCTTGAGGAGAACATTGCATTTCTAGATTTTTCATCAAAATTTATGCATGCCTACCCATTACCTAAGGATTTTGATAAGTTTTTGTTTCTTGAAGGGTCAAAAACACCTTAAAAATGGCCTTTCTGCCACTTTTTGGACACACAGGAAGCAATGTTGGGAGATTTGATTTTTTGAGGGGTAAATGGAAACCAAATTCGGAAATTTTACTTGTTTTGGTAAGTAGATAGGTAGATATTTCAAACGAGCTATCCTGCACTCAATTTGGACTCCTGGAAGGCCCTCAAAATCAGTCTTAAAGTGGCGCGACGCATAGATATTTCAGGCGCGGCGCATTGGGAATTTTGGCTCCTTTTTCACTCAGCAGCTCAGATTTTCGCCTAGTTTTAGCCAGTTTGACTTTTTATCTCCAAATGTGAAACTATTGATGTAACTTGATGTAATTTCATAACTTTGATGTAATTTTGGCACATTTTTACTCATCCAAGTAGATTCATTCACCAAAAAGTGAAATGTAACTAAATGAATCAGTTTCCTATCTTATAGAGGCAAGCTGTTTCATTGCCTATTTTCCAGTTCTTAGTTCAGATCTTATTGAAACAACTCCTAAACTAGTGATCTCGACCCCTAGAGGCATGGGGATGAGTTAGGCTTGTCTATATCTTGTAATTCTTCAGTCATTTTCATGGTTGGACACTTGGGATTGCTTGGCACTTCAATGTACATTTCATCTCTGCAATTTTGGCAAAGGAATAGACCAGGGTTTGCAGCACTCTTTGGGATCCATGTGGCTCTATGTTTTGATGGTGTGTTTCTCTATGTGATTGTAATTTTACTGATTTTTTATGTGTATCATTTTCATTCTCCTTTCTTCTCAAATTAAACAAACAAGTTATAAAGGTGGAATTCATTAGATTGCTTTGCTCTGCCTTGAGTTTTGTTTAATTTTCCATGTTTTCATCTATTTGAAGAGGATTATTGAAAGCCTCTTGCCCTATTTAGATCCTCACCAGTCTGAAATATCCATTCATTCAACCCAAAGCATCAAAACAATTTCCTTCCTTGCCCCATTCAGAACTCTGCAAAAACTAGGCCTCATCCCCGGACCCAAAATCTGCCTCTCCCTTTGATTCCAACAAAAACCCCCAAAATCAAATAAAACCCTTTCACATATATACCTAGCCTAAAATTAGCTTTTATTTCAAGTCATCTCAAGCCTCATTTATTGTTTTTGCTGAGATTGACCCGAAGAGAGCCCTCTCCTGATCTGGCAGGGCTAGCTACCAGATTAAGCGTGGTTTGATGTTACCCTAGACTCTGACTTCCTTCAGCCTGAGGTAGATTTAGGAAATAATGGGGAGGCCAGCAAGGAAGCTCCTTGAGATTTATTTCATATCTTGGCACTAGGCTAACCTATTTCCACCTCCTACAACATAGTTTCCCTCAAGGACTGTGTTATTTTATTGAGTATTTGCAGTGGAGGTTTCAATGTTTCAATTGGAAGGCTAGATCTTCAGTGTTGGGATCAACCTTTAACCTTGAGGATCTATTGGAGGGGATCTATACATTTCATATCAGTTTCAGCCACATCCTTTCCAGTATTCAGTTGCAGCTACAATTCAGTCTTAGGGCTACATTCTGACATTTTTGTATTTTGGGTATTTCCGGAAACCCTTTCTGGGTTGTCTTGGAAATGTACTTGGGAGCATAGATCTCTATCCCCGATAATATTTGAGCCATATATAAGGAGATATAAATTATTACATTTTCTAGCAGCAATTACCCTCATTAAAACTGCACTATATTGGTTCTCCTGCATTTGTATCACAGTGATTTTTCATGTTATGGCATATATATTCATGGGAGGCTTGTTTGCCTTGATTATCTGAGTTGTGCCTATATTTATTATACTTATTTGTTGCTGATATGATTAATAAAATGGCTCTATGTTGGATACACATGTTGGTGTAATGTTATTCACTACTATTTCCATTATTTTTTTCTATATTCCTGTCTTTTTCCATTTTGGAATATTACACATGAGGATCCTTTGGCTACCTTTGAGAGTTAGGGAGGGTGGAAAACCCTCCTATAATTTCTCCTTGTTGTCTCCTTCAATTATTTATGATAAAATCTTCAAAAATAATGCCAATTACTGATGATTTTCTGCACTCAATATCATATTAGGCACTCAGAGTATGTTAGCCTTAATCACCACCAATACTAGCATCATAAAAAAAAATAACAATAAAAATGCAAGAAAATGAGATTTAAGAAGGAAAAAAGGTGACCATTAACCCCTCCAAATATGTCTAATGATGGAGCTCATTAGCAGGTCCAAACCCACCCCCTAGCCGAATGGATGCAATTGTTGCTACAAGGTATGCCGCTTTGGTTTTACCTCAGCCTATGAATGCATTACCTATAGGAGATTATCTCAATTACATGCCTAAGTTTAGTTGTGAGGGAGAGGTAACAACTAAAGAACACCTTGCTGATTTTTATGCCTATGCTGACAATTTGAATATTGAGTGTTGGAGCGAGGTCCCCTAACCGCAATTTTGGTCCAGTTTTGTAAATATTTTGTAATAATTATTCTAGCACGGGGGCTTTGGAGAAAGTCAAAGCCCTAAATGAATTGTAAAGGGTCAAAGGGTAGACCAGGAGTCCGCAAACCACGGTTTGTGGACCATAGAGTAGTGCAGGGTAATATGTTATAAATAGATGGATAAATCGAGTCTAGAGATAGGCTAAGTGTGGGATTACGCTTGGATATGAACTGTGGATATTTTGTGTTGATTGTCTGGGTAAGGGCTCCTTCTGTCTGTGTGTGTGCGGAGACCCTGAGTCCTATTGTGTGCGGACACCACTGGCTATGTGTGCGGGATGGTAGATAGAGTCTGTAAGTTGTATCTGGATACGAATGAAGGAGAAATATTGTTTGTGATACTTAAGTGTTTCCGTGTTATGATTCTCAGCAATGCTTTATGTTATTTCTGAGATTATACCTGCTCACTGAATATTGATGATTTACTGATGCGCACGTGGATGTGATATTATGAATGCATAGATCTGTTTTAAGTGATTTTCTCTGGCTATATGTTATTTGATGATTTATGATCTTGGCTCTATCGATATATTGTTAAGGGTTTCTCTGTTAGGGCTTCCCCTATGCAGGTATGTCTGATCTAAAAGGAATCACTTCAATTATCTTTCTCCCTCTCAGGGTGCAGAAACCTAGTTCCAGCACCCCCCCATACTACTTCGGGTGAGACCTCGACCTGCGCAAGAATGCCATTGCCGAAAGGGCCAATAGTACAGGGGTTTGTTAGCAAACCTTCAAACCGAACCTGGGCCAAGACCCCTCAAGCCAACAAATGGCTCCGTTGTCAGGACCACGAGCATTTTGAGAGAGAGATCGGGTAATAACATGGGTTCATTGGCATCCATTGACACTTGAACTAGAGGATTGGTTTGAAAAAAATATTCAGGAGTTTTCCCTAAAATAGAATAGAAGTAAGAAGTTATTTTCTGAAGAGTGGAAAAACAAGTACAATTTTATAGAAGTGCAGGAATTCTTCATCGTATCCTTCGCACACAAATTGCAAGAGTGGTTGGCACGATTGGCAGAGTTCCAAGCCTGCTGGAAAGACGATCAGGTCACATAGTGGACCCCTAAATTGATCCAACAATTGGAAAATACTGTTAACAATATCACCAGGACTGTATACCATTGGGTTGATATAATTTTGGGAGGATTCATAATATAATTTGCAGTTGATCATTTTGTTTCATATTCGGAAGTGGAGCAAAGGTTCTTCAAAGGATTTATAGGTAAGTTCCTGCAAACCCTGTCGTTGTTGATTAAGATGCTATTGTGTGAAAAGGGTTTCCTGTGTGGCCACACTGGGTGAATGACCTCTGACCAAAGTGGAAGCACAACACAAAGCTGTAAATACTACCAGGTTAATCAAGAAGCAGATAGATCGGTATACAGTCCCTTAAGGGAATTTCTTGATTTTAACCAGGGAAGGGTTGCACAAGTTGGAACCAGTCCCCCAGCTATGCCATCATCAAAGCCACGCAAGGGTAATAATTCTCCTACCCCACCTCCACCACCACCTGAGGATGATATGGCTGCACATATGAAACTTGATACCTTTAAGGGTGTGGGGGATGAGGATATGGATCAATTTTGGTTTGTAGCAGAGTCTGCATGGACTACGCAGAACATTAATAATGATGTTATCAAAAGAGCACAGTTGTCCATAGCCTTTGAAGGAAGGTCCCTGGGCTGGTTTATGGGATAAATTGGTCAACACGTGAACACTTCAATACAAAATATTAAGGATGCTTTGAAGCTGCAGTTCTGAAAGCCTAAATCGTACTCTCAATGTGTAGTTGAATTGAACAACTTCAAGCAGGGACCTATAGAGTTCATCTAGGAAGTTGACCAACGATTGAAGAAGGTCATGAATGATGGGGGGATTTGTCTACAAGGACAAAAAGCATAAGGAATGGTCTATCATCATGGTATTGCCACATCTGTGCGGACCTATGGGACAGTAGAAGATCGACTCCAAGGAAGAAGCTCTGGAGATTGCCATGAAGTTAGAAGCTGCATCGAGAGATGATACTCAGTTCGTGGCACTATAGATCCAGAGCCAGCTAGAGGCAATTCACTTAGAAATTCAGAACTTACGGAAGGATCGGGGTAAGGAATCTAGCCCAGATGTCTGGTGCATACGTTATAGGGTGTCGGGACATACTAAGGATCAATGCCCTTTGTTATCGGATTATATGCAGACTGGGGGGCCAAGCCCTCTACGCCATAGGGAAATGGTGGGACCTAGTACCACCATGTTGTGGTGCGCTGAATGTCGGGTAGAAGGAAGACATGATACAAATCACTGCCCACGACTAGGTGCCTATGTTCCAAAATTGAAACAACAACGGTGCAGATTATGCTCATCTGTGGAGCACGACGAACAAAATTTTCGAACACTCGACCTAATGGTTGATAGGGGAAACCTTTACAGGGTGCAGGCTGACCCCTCATCACCACTATCTCCTTTTGGAAGGGGTGGATCCCCCGCAAGAGGAAGGGGAGGAGGAAGAGGTGGAAGTGTGGGTCGAGGATGAGGGAAACCGATCTGCTACAACTACATGAGACTGCCTGAACCTTGTGAACCAGTCCTACAGATATTGTAGGCAGTTCAACCATGTCATTGAGGACTTCCCAGTGCTAATAGAAAAAATGCAAGAGAAATAGCAGACGCACACGCACAATGTACAATAGGTTAAGGAAGAGCCACAAGATGATGGGCCAAGTATCAATGTGATCACGCACAGCAGCATTACCACCGAAGGGTCTGAGGAAAAAGCTACGACTGAGTCACTAATCAGGAAGGTTGTGGAGAAAAAGGAAATATTAGATCTAAAAAAGGAGAAAGAAACCTTCGTGGAAGCTCGGAGGGAGATGGCCAAAGATGAGTCATCTACCTCAAATATTTCGGTAGACCCAAAAGAAAATGAAGCAGTTAAACCATTCCTTCAGGCATGTATGAAGCTGCTACACAACCAGAAGGCAGTAGAGAATATCCAAGAATTAATAGATAGTTGTGCAAAAAAGGTTGCCTCACAACCAGAGGTTAAAAATGTGAACAATTTGTATAAGAAAAAAAAAAAAGAACTGGTCGGGAGATGTGCATGACTGCACAGATTGGAGACTATGAAATGGACCAAGTCATCCTTGACTTAGGATCGGACACAAATTTCCTACCCAAGAAAATATGGCAAAGAATGGGAGAACCTAAGCTGGAATGGTCTACTATTTAGTTATGGATGGCTGATCAACAAAATATCATCCCACAGGGAAGACTGCCAAAGTTTGTGGTAGACATCTCAAGTGTTAAAGTTTATGCTAATTTTGAAGTAATCCAGATAGTGGATGACACATACCATTACCCCGCGCTCTTAGGCATGGATTAGGCTATTGACATGGGAGGTACCATTAATTTGAAAAGGAGAAGAATGATCTTTGTAAACGAAGGTACACGGGTGATAGTCCCTCTGGATTCAGCAGAAGGTGAGCAGCATACTGAACCAGTATGAGAGGAGGAGGATGATAGTTTGAATATTTTTGTGGTGTGAGTTTTGAGGAGGAGGATTCAGAATCTCCACGGTATCCATTTTTACGTCAATGTTTCGAATCTAACCAAGACTCATCATCAAGACTAACCTACCAAGAAGAGAGGCAGATGGAAGAGATAAATACAATCATGAGTGGAAGGAATGGAATAGGATAAAGAAATAGCCGACCAGCAAAAATACCCAGGAAAATATAATTAAATAATTAAATCATTTATTTTAATTTTATCATTAACTATGTTACTAATTGATTTCTTATTTTATTTTATTTTTAGAAATATTCTAATTAGATTTATTATGATTAAGAAAGTGTATGATTATAATATTAAGGAAATTTTATTAAAATCCTTAATGGGGCTTTTAATATTAAATAATATTTATGATCATTCTAAATATTTTTATTGAATCAATGATGGTCTTATGTATATGATTGATAATTAAAATAATTTATCATTTTTATTATTAATGTTAAAATTCTAATAGGATTTAATTTTTATTTAAAAGTATATGTTATGATTTATTTTAATATTAAGGATGGTATAAACCTAATTTTATGAAATTATTTTATGAGGGGTGTTTAATATTACTTAATATTTATGACTAATGTAAATTAGATTGAATTAATGAATGGTATGATATATATGATTGATAGCTATATTGTATTATAATTGTTACTATTGATCTTATTAGTATTAATTTTAATATTAATTGGTAATAGTCACCTATTATAACCAATATTGGTTAATTAATACTAATAAGCAGTTACATTATTTATTTAATAATTAGGTGAAATGATTAGGGTTAATGAGAGGGTTTATTTAAGTGATCATTTAGAATTCAAAATCAAGAGGGCTAAGGTAAGGGGGGGGTTATGAAGGGTGAAAAAAAGAGGGAAAATAGGTGAGAAGGAGGGAAAACAAAAATAATCCAGAGGGGTGAATAGAGAGGAGGAGGTGGAGGGGAGACTGAAGGTCCTAAGCGGGTGTCTAGGGGATAATAAAATGGGAGAGCACAGGTGCTAGCAGAATACAAGGAGGAGAGGGGGGCTAGTGGACGTGAGAGTGTCAGGGAAATAAGGGCACCCAATTTTTGATGACCTCCACGCCACCATTCCTATTGAGGTTATTAGGGTGTTTTAAGATTTCTAGCGCCTCACAAATCTTTCTTTTGAAATGGTGATTCTCACTAGCAATCACCTTGGTATCCTCAAGACATATATGGAGGAGGAGGATGTTGATCGCATCTACAAACTGATTGCCCGAGACAACGATTGGATCAACCCCACAGCTGATGGCATGCTATGTTGGGAGAAAGACAGTGAATGCCTCTCAGACTCGAATGAAGAGATGGAAAATTGGCAAAACCGACTGCATGATGTATCTGCGTTGCGGTGTCTTAAGATCGCAAAGAGCTTCTGATGCATCTCCTCAGAGGTAAGAGAACTACCCTACTTTGATGTTTCTGGTAGTGTTAAGGACTTTCTTAAAGCAATTGAAGCAGAGGTCCCTAAATAACAGAAGGTTTTGGGCCCCTGACTTGGCTATGCGTGCGACCCCGCATGATGGTGGGAAACCCATAAGGAAGCTTTTCAAGACTAGGGGGAATGTCTAAAGGTGATGATCCTACGATTTGACCCTCCATCCAACCCGCTTATGGAACTCTTCTTAGGTCGAGGGGATCCACACAAGCACTTGGCTCTCTGGATGGAAGTATGGAATGAAAACACATGAAATGAATGGGTCCATATGTTTATTCATGTGTCAGGATCAATCCCGACCACCTGGTATTTGGATGCAGAACTACACCAACATACTCGTCACTGGGGCACAATGGTTAAGGATTTTTTAATGACGTTTGGGTTAGTGGTAGGAACTGAGAAACTTGATGAATCCCTACAAGATACATATGCTCTGGTCTTTAATGAGTCCTTCTCTAAGCAGGAATGTACTGTGCCAGCCTGGGATGCGCAGATGTAGGATATTGTCAACTGCATAAATTTTTCAGTAGGAGACTGTCATGAGGACCCCTGGAATATCACTATCCCAGAATAAGAAAGGGAACATGCCATTTCAGGACCTTTGCTACAGGTAGTTTATGTAACCAAACCATTGAAACTGAAGGAAGTCAACATTGGCATGGAAGCACAGCCCAAGATGGCTAAAATTGGGGATTACTGGGATAGTGACAGTGGGAAATATCACGGAACTGCTGATCGAATATCAGGATCTGTTCCCCACAAAGTTCTATGAACTCAAAGGGATCATCGAGGATAAGGGCGTTATTAGGATTACCTTGAATCTAGATGTTTGCCCTATAAAACAACGGTCCTATCACCTTAACCCTAAATGTAAACAGAAATTCAAGGAGGAAATAGAGAAGTTGGTGGCTGCAGGTATCATTGAACCAGTGGAACAGTCAAATTGGGTAAGCCCTATGGTGGTCCAAGTAAAGAATACTAAAGGAGAGATAATGATTTGTGTAGACCTACGCAAGTTAAATGATGTCTGGGTACATGATCCTTTCCCTACGCTATTCTCTGATGAAATTTTGGATCATGTGGGAGGACAAAAAGCATACTCATTCACTGATGGGTTCTCTGGGTACCATCAAATCTGCATAGCACCTGAAGACAGCAACAATACAACCTTCGCGACTGAGTGGGAATCGTTCCATTGCACTGTCATGTTGTTTAGACTGAAAAATGCCCTCTCCATCTTTTCATGCATAGTTGTAGCAATATTCAAGGAATCCATTCATAAGTTTCTAGAAGTATATTTTGACGATTGGACAGTGTTTGGATTAGTGAAGAATCACGTGTCAAACCTGCGCATGATGCTGGATGCCTGCAGGAAACACCAAATTTCACTAAACATCAAAAAATGCATATTTTGTTTCCCATTTGTGATTTTTTTGGGACACGCAGTGTGTCAGCAGGGATTGATGGTTGACCCATCCAAGATCACGGTTATCATCAATTTGACACTCCCCACCACTGAGAAACATTTGTGCTCCATATTAGGCCACACAAGTTAGTATAGGAATTTTATTCAAGGGTATGATTTGATCACTGCACCAATGGAAAAAATGCTAAAGAAGGATGTCTACTTTTTTTTGGATTACGAGTGTCAGAAGAGCTTTGAGCTGCTAAAGGAAAAGATAGTAACATCACCTATTCTTATATTTCCTGACTGGGCAAAGGTCTTTCATGTGCATGTGGATGCATCAGGGATAGCACTAGGAGTTTTCTTAGCGTAGCCAGGAGAAGAGGACATTAATCATCTAGTTTCCTTTGATAGCATAAAACTATTGAGCGTAGATCATAGCTATTCTACCACGGAGCACGAAGGGTTGGAAATGGTGTATGCCCTACAAAAATACATGCACTATTTATTAGGTGGACACTTCAAGATGCTCACAGATCATTCAACTTTAAAATACTTGGTCAATAATCCTGTGTTGGTGGGCAAGATTTGTAGGTGGTTACTTTTGTTCCAGGAGTATGATTTTGAAATCAGTGTGAAACCAGGGAGATTGAATGTTAGGCCTGATCACTTGTCTCGGATTGAGAATGGGGAAGAGCCGACTAATCTAGAAGAAATATTAATGGACACACAGCTATTTGCTATCAAGGTGGTGGATAAGCACTTTGCAGAAATTATTCATTTTTTGACCATAGGTATGGTGCCCCATGACATTTTAGTACCACAGAAAAAGGAATTGGTTGCCTGCGCAGCCGATTTTACCATAATCGCTAGAAAGCTCTACAAGTTGGGTGTAGATGAGGTGCTGCAGATGTATGTATTGGAACATGAAATACAAGCTATCTTGGATGAGGCCCATGGAGGAGTGGCAGGAGGGCACTATGCAGGAAAAGCCACTGCGTAGAAAGTATTTAGGGCTGGGTCATGGTGGTCCACATTGCATAAAGATGAACATGCATACTATCGGGCCTGTGACGCATGCCAATGGACTGGGAAACCCTCACGTCGAGATGAGAAGCCCTTGCAACCATATATGGATCTGCAGGCGTTCGACAAGTGGGCCATAGACTTTGTAGGACCCATCAATCCCCAAGGAAAAAATACGGGTGCCCGTTACAACATCGCTGCCACTAATTATGTAACCAGGTGGGCGGAGGCAAAATATGTCAAGGACTGTACTGCAAATACCTCTATACACCTCATTTTTGAACATATTCTGAGCAGGCTTGGTTTCCTAAAGATCCTAATGAGTGACATAGGTACGCATTTTTTTAATGAAACTATTGGGGCTTTTACTGAGGAATTCCAGATCCACCATGGGAAAAGTACCCCATATAACCCACAGGTGAACGGGAGAGTAGAGGCCTTCAATAAAATCTTGGAACATGCACTCACTAATATTTGTAACACTCAGCCGAAGTGATTTTGACATGCACATTCCCTCAGTAATCTGGGCCTATAGGACCACATGTAAGAAACTCATGGGAAAAACACCCTTTAGAATGGTCTACAGGAAGGAGGCCATCATACCTATGGAATACATTGTTCCCAACCTGCGCAATTTCGACGTTTACAAACATGGCAGAACCAAGCATCATGGAGGAACTCTTGGCGCAACTGGGGGCCTTGGAAGAAGATCGGTTCATAGCTCAATTCCACCAACAGGTTCCGAAGGCTTGCGAAAATTCTTGGCATGATCGACATATTTGGCAGAAGGTCTTTAAGGAAGACGAATTGGTATTACTTTATGACAGCCAGTTTGCATGCCATCTAGGAAAGTTCGGTAAGCAGTGGTTGGGTCCATACATAGTAAAGGAGATTACCGATGGTGGTGCAGTCAGGTTGGCTACACCTTGTGGAGTTTACTTGCCGGGGTACGTTAATGAATGTCATCTGAAACCCTATAAGGACAACCCGGTGTTGACAAACCAACTATATGGTCGGAGTAGCTGTGTAAAGGATGATGTGCGCACTAAGGCAAAAAATCGAAGGCATGGTTGATGACTGCACAGGGATAGTGCACATGATAGGTGGTGCAAAAAGGTGCGACGCAAGCGCAGGGGTGGTATGCGGCCGGAAAAACTAGCTATTGGAATGGGGAAACTGGGTGAAAAAGTGATTTTACTGTTGAACGAAACGGGAAATTCATTATTAATGTGGAAATATCAAAGGATTTTTTACCATTTCCATAATGATAAGTTGCAATTAACGCTAATCCGACCATTTTTACCCATCGGGGGCTATAAACAGAGGGTCGTCGATCAAAACGGGTTTGTTTCCTTTCTGATACTCTTGTGCCTTGTGCTCCTCTATGAACTCAATCTATTATGTGCCATTGTCATCAGTATGTCTGGATGAGCTACCCCTTCTGATAGAAACAACCTTGAATTGGTCTTTCAAGAAATAATGACTACTACTAACCCCGCTGAATCATTGCTTGTCATGGCTTCCAGGGAAGCTGGGTCTGAAGATGTATCACAAGTAACCCCTAATATCAAGGAGGTCCTGTCTACGGCCAATAGGAAGGGAGAAGGGAAGGTGAAGGGAGTGGAGAAAGGAAAAGAGAAAGATACGAAGTGGCCCAGGGTGAAACCATGCACGTCCCCTCAGATTATAAATTCCCCTCGAAAGGTGCCTAAGGGTCGTTCGCCCGATTCCTTGAAGCGCCCTATGACAGCTTTGAAGGAAGCTCTACACGTGACTCCGCTTTCCTGGCTATCGCGATATGTTAAGCCAAGCAAGTCAACCCTACGTGTCCCCAAGAATGTCGACTTTGTTCGCGCCTACCTGTAGATGCCTTTGGTCCCGGTGGAGGTGCCTCTGAATGGTGATATGTTTGGAGGCCTCCCCCTCCTTAAATTCGATGATCATGATCTGGGAAATCTGGAAGCCTTCCCAGTACTGCATCCAGAATTATATCTTGAAAGAGTGGTGTACGGTAATGTGCCTAAGGTAGAGCCTATGCCGTGGGCACGCAGATTGGTCGGTTTGGGGATATTAAACTTGTTGCGCATCCCCCGCTTTGGCCGCTATGACATCACCAGATCAGTTTTTTGCCAGCTGCTAGTGCTGGTCCACGATGGGTGTTTATGGATCTAGGGTCGCATCGCGATTGATGTTGCCTTAATTCACCGAATCACTGGCCTTGGTTAGTTTGGGGATATTAAACTTGGTGCGCATCCCCCGCTTTGGCCGCTATGACATCACCAGATCGGTTGTTCGCCAGCTGCTAGCACTGGTCCACGATGGGTGTTTATGGATCTAGGGTTGCATCTCGATTGATGTTGCCTTAATTCACCAAATCACTGGCCTCCCCACACATGGGCCAAATCGTAAGGAGGGCATCGGTAAGAAGCACAAGCAACGGATTGTTAATGAGGTCCAGGAGAAATATCACATTGGTGGCAACCAGAGAGGTTTCCTGGTAGACACAATAAATGATCTAGGAGTGCAAATGGGTACCCTATTGCTTGCATGCAAAATGATGAGCAAGTATCACGCATTGGTCGTCCTTGCCTATGTAATTCATCTTGTCGGTAGATGCGGAAAAGGGGTCTGCTACAACTGGTCGAATACCTCGTTGATGAATTTTTAGACAAGTGCATGATGCACAAGAACACAGAATGGCATTCTGCTACTCGTAGCTGATGCTATTAATTTCCTTGGTTGTGTGGGATGCACCTGATGAGGAAATGCTCCCCGAACTCAAGCCAGGTATGTGTGAGGGTTCTTGGCTTTTAAACCTTTGGAATTCAAAGGATCCCAAGTAGATAGAGGAGAATAAGGTATTATGGGTATTATTTAATCGTGCTCTGGCAGCATCAATTCATTCGCAGCCATGCTTCTCTCCCACGATCTACGAAAAGTACAAGGATATTGCAGCACTTTAGGTTACTATTCATAATGTGCAAGTTCAGGCCCGCGGAGATCCAGCCTGGTATACTCTCCCTTATATGGATATAGAAGCAGAAATTGATCAAGTGGTTGCAATGTGGCCACCAGCATGTAAGCTTGGCTTCAAGTCATCTACCCCGGTTACAGTAGGTACATCTAGCTAAAGAACGACTCCAAAGGATACTATCTCGTCGGAAACCATGAAGGAATCTAAAGTACATGCTATGAAGAAAATCATGACCGAAGAAATCCCTGGAGATGTTACCACAGGGACAGAGTAGGAATCACAGCAGGATCAGGGACTTGAAGGGCTTAGTGACGAAGATGAGGCGTCCCCACACGGTACTAAATGCACCAGTGAAACTCCCAAAGGACCAAGGAAGAAGTGTAAGGATATTAAGCCTGGCGTAGAAATGAAGGTCAGATTGACAGAAGATGACTTAGAGAATAATTTGGACGCCGTCACCATTGCATCAGAACACTGATGGGCTACTTTGGAAGGACAACACAAGGCCATGGTAGAAGCTTTGCAGTCTAAACTGTAGACCCTTTAGCTAAAATCAGACACACTTCAGGCAAGGCAGAATCAATCGAGCCAGCCAGCTACAGTTACAACCTTGACCACCGTAACAGACAGTCGGATCTACCCCCTCCTAGGAAGAGATTTTGCTATGGTACCCTTGGTATTGTGAGACCAATTCCACGTGTGCTCTTCAGTTGACCTTGATTTTGTACGCCTGACGGGTGCACAAGTGCATGACTTTTTTATCTCCATCACCAGTGAGCTTCAACACAGAGAACTGCGCACGCAGTAGCAACTTAGTGAGGCCAAGAAAACTATTGTGACCAAAGCTTCTGAAACTGCCCAAGCCCAGGTCACACACATCACCTCCATCGTGCAGCATGCTAAATTAGAGCAGTTTATAGACTGGCTCTATGAGGATATTCCAAAAGTAATTCCTGCCTCCACTGTGCCGCAGGCCAAGGTCGAAGGCTTGGTCACTGCTTTGAAGGCATCGCAGACTAAAGAGTAGGTTGTTAAGGCTGATTTTTAACTTCAGATAGCATCACTACAAGCCAAGCTACAGGTTGAGACCCCCCCGGAGGTGTGTGCCCAGCGAGTCGCACTCGTTATGGAAGGTACAAAAAGTATTACCACACAGATCACAAAGGGCATTGAATTTTTCGAGACTGCTATGACGCTATGGTCCCAGGTGCAACGTGATCCCCTACTTCTCCAAATTAATTACGAGCTGCACCAAAAGGAGCAATATTTTGAGAAAATGGAAGCCACTATGACCACCCTCATCCCATACTAATTATTAGCATGCCTTCAGACCAGCCACGGGCTCAGAAATGAAATTGCGGGCCTCGTGCGCAAGAAGCAGGTACTCAACGACCATTTAACACCATGGGCTGATGAATCTCTCACTCTTTCACATGAATTAGATGGGGCCATGAAGCAGTTTATAGGACATGGAGTGCCATCGGTGGTTATGCGGGAGCATGACAGAATACAAAAATAACCATGAACATAGAGATGCGGCGGAAATAATGCTTCATTTCATTAATATCAAATAACAGAAATATGCTTACAGGCATAATGGAAATAAAATAGCTAGGGTGCTGGTAGCGAATCTCTGAGAAGAGATGTGATGGCTACAGACCTCTCAACTGTGTTACAATGAGACTCGAGGGCCTATTTATTGTTGAGAAACAATGTACAATCTGAAACGTCCAAAAACCTAACTGTAGGAGATGAGGCGCCAAAACTGTGGGCGCCCGTTTGGGTAAATTGGTGGTTCAACTTCCCGGGGGCATAACTTTGGCACCCGATCTCCGTTTGACATGCTCAATAGCTCGTTAGAAAGATCTATCCGAGGACTTCAATTTTTGAACGAGCAACATCGGTCCATGGACCCATGTTTCTCTCCGTTTTCCCAAAAAATGTCGTTTAGGGCCTCAAAACGGCTCCGGAAGTTTAGGACCTGAAAAACTACTAAAATAGTAAGTTTTGTTGCAACTTGAAAATTGAAAGAACTGAATATGGGGGTTCAAATGGAATAGGTGGGTGGCCACCAATATCCACCTGGATCATTAAGCCCCCAAAACAACTCCGAGAGTGGAGGACTCGAAAACCTGCTAAAAATAGTAAGTTGTGCTGAATGTGAAAAGCTACAAGAATTGATGGTGCTGGTCCAAATGGAATAGGTGGGTGGCCACCGATATCCACCTGGATCATTCCTCCCTCCTTAGGAAGCAATGGTCCCCATTGCGTTGAGATCCTCCATGAGATGAGGCAAATTCTGTTGAACTGAATATTAGATGTGTTGAAGATGTCATGGACCTGCGGGTGGACATGCTGGATGCGTTTAGTAAATTTGGTTTCTTTATCAGCCTCATACAGTACATGTTTGGATTCTGTATGTGTAGTTGCAGGATGTATGGCAACATCAGGTGGTGGTGCATTGGGAGTCATATCAATGGAGTGCTTGTCCTGACAGTGTATAGGAACCTCTATGAGTGAGGAGAAATTTTCATCGTATTCCTCCATGACTTTGTCCATCTGCTGCAGCTGTGAAAGGGAGCCCTGTTTCGAGGTTGTGACCACAATATTCTTCTTTCCTGACAGTGAATTCACTGAAAATTATGTTCTGAGTGAGAGCAAATCTTCTTGCATTTATTTGCGATGATCAAAGAGATGGCGGTAATTTCTCAGTATCCTATACAAGTTATTTCCCAAGTATAATAACAACACGAGGCCCTGAACTCATACACGGCATGTCGCCTCACAACCCTATGGTTGGCCCCAATGTCTATGATTTATACATCAAGAGGAGCAACATCACACAATACCTCATCCGTGAATGGCTTTGATCTGTATGGAAGTCGGCACTGCTTTGGCGGATGCGAGGAATCTCTCTCCCTGGGTGGAGCCACCCCGGAGTGAGGGACGAGCTGGGTGTGCTATGGTTGGTAGGCCGAGCCGCTTCATGACGTCTGTTGAAATGAGGTTCTTTTGGCTTCCGCTATCGACGAGAAACTGCAGCGGAGAACCCTTCACCCACATCTGCGACTGGAAGAGGCGCTCCCCCTCCTCTGGATCCTCTGGACCCTCCTTCTGGATCTTGGTGGTGGCAACAATGGCACTAGGATCCGCATCAATGATCTGCCTCCCTTTTTCATTGCCTTTGTCTGGTTCTAACTCAGGATCAGAAAATGCATCTGATTCGGGTGCCTTTAGTTCAGCCACCAAAGACTGTTTGGCCCGACACTCGTTTGTGCTGTGAGTGGGGCTATTATGAAATTCACACCACTTACATGTGTCCTTCTTTGGATTTGTGGTGTTGTTCTGAGTCGCATTGCTTTGGCCTTTCCCCTTGTTCTTCGGTTCGATGGCACCTTTCGGATTCGCAGATCCAAAGTCTCGCTTCTTCTGCTTAAATTTATGCTCGATCTTGGCGGCATAGCGATATGTCGTGCCAAGCGATGTAATGTCGAGGAACTCCATTTCCTCCTGAATGTGTTTGTGTAGACAGCCGCGGTACTTGAGCACCAAATGTCTCTCTGAATATTTAATGCCCAACTTTGTGCGCAGGGTATGGAACAGATTCGTCAGTTCGTGCACATCTTGATCCTTTTGTTGTCGCAGCGTGGTCCATTGGATGTATTTGTCCTCATAGCTCCCCACAGGGTAATATTGTTCCTTGATGCCATCTCGGAACGAATTCCAAGTGGGTGTGGTCGAGAACAGAGAGGGTTCCCCTTCGCCCTCTTGCTCACGGTAGGTTTCCCACCAGTCTTTGACATGGGGGCCGGCTTTGAGGAGTGCAAAAATAATCTTTTCTCGGTCAGAGAAGTCATGGACCGAGAAATACCCTTCTAGCAAATTTAACCATCTGTCTACGGCGTCTGCATCTAGTTTTCCTTCAAATATAGGAATTTCAAAGTTTACCTGTACCTTGAAGGGAGTGGCACCTCCAGAGTGGTTGTTGGATGCAGATGCGCCATATGTGGGCAGTCGTTGAAGGATTTGAGCCAAGTTATCCATCATCGCGTTCCTTTGTTTCTCGAGGGCCTCCTCGAGCAGTATTTTGATAGGATCTCCTGCTCCCTCGTCTTTCTTTTCTGCCGCCATGGGAGGTCGTCGGGGTTTGCGAGGCTGATCTTGCAAGGGTTCAACCAGATCGAGCCCTAACTCCTTATACCCTGACCGCATTGGGGACATGCAAAGAAAAACAAAGAAAGAGCAGACCCGCTCTGATACCACTGATCCGGATTTTATGCAGGAACGCAACAGAATACAGAAATAACCATGAACATAGAGATGCAGCGGAAATAATGCTTCATTTCATTAATATCAAATAACAAAAATATGCTTATAGACATAATGGAAATAAAATAGCTAGGGTGCTGGTAGCGAATCTCTGAGAAGAGATGTGGTGGCTACAGACCTCTAAATTATGTTACAATGAGGCTCGAGGGCCTATTTATTGTCGAGAAACAATGTAGAATCCGAAACGTCCAAAAACCTAACCATAGGAGATGAGGCGCCAAAACTATGGGCGCCCGTTTGGGTAAATTGGTGGTTCAACTGGGAGCCTGCTTTGCTTCGATCTCGTTTTAATGGCAACTCAATAGCTGCGTTAGAAAGATCTGTCAGGAATTCAATTTTTGAGCCGAGCAACATCGGTCCATGGACCCATGTTGCTCTCCGTTTTCACCCCAACCATGTCGTTTCAGACCTCAAATGACTCACAGGAAGTTGGAACACAGAAAAACTGCTAAAAATAGTAAGTTTTGTTGCAACTTGAAAATTGAAAGAACTAAAGATGGGGGTTCAAATGGAATAGGTGGGTGGCCACCAATATCCACCTGGATCATTAAGCCCCCAAAACGGCTCCGAGAGTGGAGGACCCGAAAACCTGCTAAAAATAGTAAGTTGTCTTGAATGTGGCATCTAAAATTGATAGTGCGGTCCAAGTGGAATGATGGTGTACAATCCACAGATCATTCTCCCTCCTTAAGGAGCAATGGTCCCCATTGCGTTGGGATATCATGGTGAGGCAAATTCACGGGGCGAGTATTAGATGTATTTGAAGATGTGGACTGGGTTTCATCTTGGATGCGTTTAGTAAATTTGGTTTCTTTATCAGCCTCATACAATACATGTTTGGATTCTGTATGTGTAGTTGCAGGATGTATGGAAACATCAGGTGGTGGTGCATTGGGAGTCAGATCAATGGAGTGCTTGTCCTGACAGTGTAGAGGAACCTCTATGAGTGAGGAGAAATTGTCATCGTATTCCTCCATGACTTTGTCCATCTGCTGCAGCTGTGAAAGGGAGCCCTGTTTCGAGGTTGTGGCCACAATATTCTTCTTTCCCTGTGAGTGAGTCATAAGGAAAATGAATTTCCTGGTCTGGGAAACAATCTTACTGCGTTGTTTTGCAGTATTCAAAGAGATGGCAGGAGGCGGTACTACCTCCGGTATCCTATACAAGTTATTTCCCAAAGTAATAATAACAGCACGAGGCCTAGACTCATACACAGCATGTCGCCTCCACAAGTATGGTTGGCCCAATAATACATCAGCTACATCAAGAGGGGCAACATCACACAATACCTCATCCGTGAATGGCTTGATACTGTATGGAAGTCGGCACTGCTGGCGGATGCGGAGATCTCTCCCTGGGTGGAGCCACCCGATGGTATACGGCTGCGGGTGTGCTATGGTTGGTAGGCCGAGCCACTTCATGACGTCTGCTGAAATGAGGTTCTTTTGGCTTCCGCTATCGATGAGAAACTGCAGCGGAGAACCCTTCACCCACATCTGCGACTGGAAGAGGCGCTCCCCCTCCTCTGGATCCTCTGGACCCTCCTTCTGGATCTTGGTGGTGGCAACAATGGCATTGGGATCCGCATCAATGATCTGCTTCCCTTTGTCATTGCCTTTGTCTGGTTCTAACTCAGGATCAGAAAATGCATCTGATTCGGGTGCCTTTAGTTCAGCCACCAAAGACTGTTTGGCCCGACACTCGTTTGTGCTGTGAGTGGGGCTGTTATGAAATTCACACCACTTCCCTGTGTCCTTCTTTGGATTTGTGGTGCTGTTATGAGTCGCATTGCTTTGGCCTTTCCCCTTGTTCTTCGATTCGGGGGCACCTTTCGGATTCGCAGATCCAAAGTCTCGCTTCTTCTGCTTAAATTTCTGCTCGATCTTGGCGGCATAGCGATATGCCGTGCCAAGCGATGTAATGTCGAGGAACTCCATTTCCTCCTGAATGTGTTTGTGCAGACAGCTGCGGTACTTGAGCACCAAATGTATCTCTGAATCTTTAATACCCAACTTTGTGCGCAGGGTATGGAACAGATTCGTCAGTTCGTGCACATCTTGATCCTTTTGTTGCCGCAGCATGGTCCATTGGATGTATTTGTCCTCATAGCTCCCCACAGGGTAATATTGTTCCTTGATGCCGTCTCAGAATGAATTCCAAGTGGGTGCGCCCGAGAACATAAAGGGTTCCCTCTCGTGCTTCTGCTCACAGTAGGTTTCCCACCGGTCTTTGACATGCAGGGCAATTTTGAGGAGTGCAAAAGTAATCTTTTCTTGGTGAATGGCAGGTAGAAATATCCTTCCAGCTCCAATTTAACCTCTGTCCTCTGGTATCTGCCTCCTTTTCCTTCAAATAGAATGCTCCAAAAGTTTTGTACCCATGACAAGCCATGTACGGGAGTACGACATTGGATGAACATCCTCCTTATGTCAGATGTTGAAAGTTTGAGCAAGTTATCCATCATCGCATTCCTTTGTTTCTCAAGGGCCTCCTCGAGCAATATTTTGATAGGATATCCTGCTCCCTCGTCTTTCTTTTATTCCTCCATGGGAGGTCATTGGGGTTTGCGAGGCTGATCTTGCAAGGGTTCAGCTAGATCGAACCCTAACTCCTTATACCCTGACTGCATTGGGGACAGGTAAAGAAAAACAAAGAAAGGAGGGACCCACTAAACCCTGTGAGTCGATTTATGCGGGGAACGCAACAAAATATGAAATAACCATGAACATAGAGATACGGCGGAAATAATGCTTCATTTCATTAATATCAAATAACGATATCTTCTGAGCATAATGGAAATAAAATAGCTAGGGTCTTTGGTAGCCGGATCTGCGAGAAGAGATGTGATGGCCTAGGACCTACGGCGTATTCTAATGAGAACCAAAGGCCTATTGTTGTTGAGAAACAATGCTTAGAATCTGAAGCGTCCAGCTAACCGTAGGAGATGAGGGCCAAAACTATGAGCGCCGTTTGGGTAAATTGGTGGTCTTCCACTAGGCCTGCTTGCCTTTATCCCCCGTTTGACGCGTACCATACCTCGTTAGAAAGATCTATCCGAGGACTACAAATTTGGAACAGGCAACATCGGTCCATGGACCCATGTTGCCCTCCATTTTCCCAAAAAACGTCGTTTAGGGCCTCAAAACGGCTCCGGAAGTTCAGGACCCGAAAAACTGCTAAAAATAGTAAGTTTTGTTGCAACTTGAAAATTGAAAGAACTGAAGATTGGGGTTCAAATGGAATAGGTGGGTGGCCACCAATATCCACCTGGATCATTAAGCCCCCAAAACGGCTCCGAGAGTGGAGGACCCGAAAACCTGCTAAAAATAGTAAGTTGTGCTGAATGTGAAAAGCTACAAGAATTGATGGTGCTGGTCCAAATGGAATAGGTGGGTGGCCACCGATATCCACCTGGATCACCATCACAGCTACTAAAGGCCTAAATTCACAAAATTGTGTTGATATTGTACTAAATGCAGCCACACAGATCATAGGTGTTTTCCCCCATTGGTTGTCGCTATCGAGCAGCTCCATGAAACGATGAAGACCCCGTCGACGCTGTGACTCGAGACGAGTCACAAGATTGTGTTGGGGGCCTGTTGGAGCGAGGTCCCATAACTGAAATTTTGGTCCAGTTTTGTAATATTTTTTAATATTTAGTCTAGCGTAGGGGCTTTGGGGCGGGTCAAAATTAGATTGAGGGCTCATTTGGTATGTGCTGAGACAGGTCACGAGGGTGTGTAGACCCCATTGGCGTGTGCGTGGAGAATTTGGTAAATAGAGTCTATAAGTCGGATCTAGATACGAATGAATGAGAATACTGTTTGTGATATTTAAGTATTTTTGTGTTATGATTATCGGCTACACTTTATGTTAATTCTGAGATTATAATTGCTCACTGAATACTGATGATTTACAGATGCGCCCGTGGATGCAATATTATGAATGCATAGATCTAGTTTAAGTACTCTGCTCAGGTTATATGTTATCTTTATATGATATCTGATGATTTATTATCTTGGCTCTGTCGATATCTTTTGTTAAGGATTTCTGTGTTAGGTCTTCCCCTGCGCAAGTTTGTCTGATCTGAAAAGACCAAATTAAATTAAATTTCTCCCTCTCAAGGTGTGGAAACCTGGTTCCAACACCCCACCATACTACTTCTAGTGAGATTGACTGTGAAGTTCATTGCCGAAAAGAGGGCAGTGAGTACGGGGGTTTTTGGCAAACCTTAAAGCCGAATAGCAAACCAGGTACAAAGAACCCTCCAACCCAAAATTGAACATGAAGATGTCTGGATGAGAGTTTTTGTTCAGAGTCTCGAGGGTGATGTTAGAAAATGGTTCAGATCCTTGAAATTTGGTATCATCAATGGAATTAAAACCCTAGATGATACATTTTTAAGGAAATGGGGTGATAAGAAAGATTTTATGTATTATATCACTGAATTTGGTGCAATAAAAATAAAATAAGGAGAATCAGTTTCTAATTTTTCTAAGAGATTCAATAAGTTGTATAGAAAAATACCTACTGAAATCAAGCCTATTGAATCTCCAACCAAAATCACTTATGTTGATGCCTTTGATCCTGATTTTTGTTTATTATTGAGAGAAAGAAGAACTACAACACTAACACAAATGCATTACAATGCACTGGAGGTAGAATCTAATGTGTTAGTAGTTGATACGCTCAGAGGAGGGATTGACAGAGAAAAAAGAAAGAAAAAATCTGAAGTTTCAACTTCAGGAACTTTATACATAGATCCTAAGTTAGATGAGCTGACGAATATGGTCAAGTCATTGACTACTGAGATGTCCAAGCACAAGATGGAATCAAGAACAACTACTACTAGAAATGTTTCATTTGATCAGTCTAATAGGCAGCAATTTAGAAGACCTAATATTCCTCAAATTTTGTAGCGAGAAAGGAGAGATGTTGATGATCAAAAAGTTTAGCCTCCTTTGCAGAGTGCTATATTTGAAGATGAAGAGGAAGCTGAAAGGTTGGAGAAATCTATTGATATCAATTTTCTGAGAGATAAATAAGGGTTGATTCATCTTACACAAGTAGAGTATGAGGATTTCATGCCATATACTCAGAATAATGAAGTGGTTCCTGATCATTCCATGATTGTAGCTAATCATCAAAGAAGATACAATATCAAATCAAAAAATATTGATGATAATCCAAAGCCTATTGCATGGCCCAAGAAGAATAAGGACGCAGTTAAAATTCAACAGAAAATCAAGTTTTTGAACAAAGATTACTAGAAATTCAGGTAGAAGTTAATACTCCTTCACTTGAGGTAAACATTGCTCAAAAAATATCTCATGTTTTCAATTTTGATAATGAAATACAAAATATAAAGATTCTTGTTCCTCTTGTAGAGCTCATGAAAAATGATGATTTCAAAAATACCTTTATGAAATCTCTTCAACCTCCACCTACTGAAGTAGCTTCTTATTTTGTTAACCTTCAAGATGATAAGCCCACTTTTATTTTAGGTCCATTGGTAGAAGATAGAGATGACTCTACCCCTCCCTTCTATTTATCTTTGAATATTCATGATTATATCTTGCATAATTTCCTAATGGACTATAGAGCCTCACATAATTTAATGCCCAAGGTATTCATGGATGAACTAGGTCTTGAAGTAACTAGAGAATACTAAGATCTCTACTCCTTTGATTCCCAAAAATTTCAATGCCTTGGTGTCATCAAAGACCTTGCAGTGAGCCTTTTTCAGTTACTCATGAGAGGGATAGTGATGGATATTGTTGTAGCCGACATTCCTCCTAGATTTAGCATGTTACTTTCTAGGTCATGGATTAGAAGGTTGGAAGGAACTTTGAAAATGTATCTCAATTATGCTATTGTCCCTGTTTTTGGAGGAGAACAAAGAAGAATTTATAGAGAAGCTAACCTGGCATATATCATTAGTGACAACAAATACCCCACTAATCATCCAATTTATGCTAGAACAATTGATGTTGTTTCAAGCATTTTACACATGGATAATGTTGTCCTATCTGTAGAAAAATTTCATATTTTGAAGCCTACTGAAAAAAATATCATTCATGAGGGTTCACAGCTATGGAAAATGTATTTCGATGGCTCATGTTCTAAAGAAGGAGTTGGTACAAGAATATTTCTCATTTATCCTTTGAAATAGAGTTCCAATTTTTCATTAAAACTTGAATTTGAAGCAACTAACAATGTGGTTGAGTATGAAGCTCTGTCGATTGGTTTTAAAAAAAAAGGACATGAATATTTCAGAAATTTTTGTTTTTGGAGATGCTGAAATTATTATTCAGCAAATCAAAAAAATTTATCAAACTAAGCATCCCAGACTTAGAGATTACTAGAATGCAGTACAAAGCATTGTAGAAGAATCATTCCTGGATTTTAACATTTCTTTTGTTCTAAGAGAAAGTAATATTTTGGCTGATTCACTTTCTATTTCAGCAATCTCATTCAAGATTCCAATACCTATAAAGTTGAAATATGATGTGGAAGTTAGGTTCAGACCTAGCATTCCTCATAATGTCAAGAATTGGAAATTTTTTGAGGATAACCAGGAGATTGGAAGATTCATTGAAGCTTCTGAAGAGTTTTTTGTCCTAAACATTGATCAAGATGAATATATCATGAAGGATCCGCAAAAACAGATTGTTGATCAGCCTATCATTCAGCTGCCTACCAATCACATTCCCAAGGGGTTAATCCCACTTCAGAAGCTCTTTGATCAAAATGATGTCTCAGTCAAACCATAGTTGGTTGAAACAAAAGCAGAATTGGAAGATTTCAATTTGGGCATAGAAAAAGAACCAAGGTATGTGATGTTTTCAAAAGGTTTATCAAAAGAAAGAAATACTGAATACCACAAGTTGTTTTGTGAATTTTTTTATCTTTTTGCATGGAAATATGAATATCTTAAGACATATGATACAACTATCATTGAGCATAGGATACCATTGAAGGATGGTACTAAGACTTTCCGGTAGAAATTAAGAAAAATTAATCCACTACTGTTACCAATGATGGAGAAGTGAAAAAACTTTCGGATGCAAAAATCATCATTCCATTGAGATACTCACATTGAGTTGCTAATCTAGTTCCAGTAAGAAAAAAGAGTGTTGAAGTCAAACTATGTGTAGATTTCAAAAATCTTAATAAATGCTCCAAGAAAGATAATTGTCCATTTCCAAAGATGGAGCATATTCTTCAAAAGGTAACTAGTTCAGACAAAATTTCCATGTTAGATGGGTTCTTTGGGTACAATCAAGTTTCATTTTCGCCAGAAGATCGAGATAAGACAACATTCACTACACCTTGGGGAACATTCATGTATGAAAAAATGCCAGTTGGGCTTATGAATGCTGGAGCTACTTTTCACCATGCTATGGAATTTGCATTCATTGGAGAAAAGGACAAACTCTTGATCATCTATTTAGATGATATTACTGTTTATTCAGCTTCAGATCAAGAACACCTTCAACACTTGAGACAAGTATTTGTTAAATGCAGAAAATATGGTATATCTTTAAATCCAAAGAAGTCTCATTTTTCTCTCAATGAAGGTAAGATATTGGGTCATATACTTTCAAAAGATGGAGTGAAAATTGATCCTAAAAGAGTTATTTCAATTCAATATTTAACACTTCCAAGATCCAAGAAAGAAGTTCAATATTTCCTTGGTAAGATAAATTTCCTAAGAAGGTTCATTCCAAATTTTACTAAAGTGGTGAAGCATATTACTTGCATGTTGAAGAAGGAAAAAGAAGTCAAGTGGACAATTGAATCCAAAAATTCATTTGAGCTGATCAAAAAAGCCATCATTGAAGCACATCAGCTGGTAAGCCCTGAATACTCAAAGCCTTTCATGATCTTCTCATTTTCCTCACAAGATACTATTGTTGTTGTTTTGTTACAAAAATATTTAGAAAATAAGGAAGCTACCATAGCATTTTTCAGCATAGCTCTTAGAGATACAGAATTGAAGTATGAAATGTTGAAAAAGCATGCCTATGCATTAGTTAAAGCTTTGAAATATTTTAGAGTTTATATTCTACATGCTCAAGTTATTGCTTATGTGCCTTCATCTGTTGTTAGAGAGATATTATTTCAGCCTGATATTGATGGAAAAAGAAGTAAGTGGGTGACTAAAGTTCTTGATTTTGATTTAGAGATAAAGCCTACTAAACTAATCAAAGGTCAGAGATTTTCCAAACTACTAGCTAAAGAAAATTGTAAAGTTTTGGGCTTGAATTTCATGGATGTCAACTTTGAAGGGAAAATTTGTGAACCTATAGAAAGCATGGCAATGGATGTAAATCTTTCTGAATGCAGCTGGTACAAGGACATCATCTATTTTCTGCAACATTCTAAACCTCCTCCAAATTATGATAAAAGCATAGTAAGATCTTTGAAGCTCGAAATTGTTAAATTTTACATTAAAGATAATTATTTATATTGGAAAGATCATACAAGAGTTTTGTTGAGATGCATTGACCCAGATGAGCCCAAGAAAGTTATCTTTGATATTCATACTAGTGTGTGTACAGGTCATCACTATTGGAGAACTATTTCATACAAAATACTGAGAGCCGGCTATTTTTTTCCTAGCTTGTTTTCTGATGTATGTGCTGAGGTGAGAGCATGTGCAAAATGTCATAAATTCACCGGTAAGAAACATTTGAAGTCTTTGCCTCTCAAGCCCATAGTTGTTTATGCACTTTTTCAGTAATGGGGCTTAGATTTCATTGGAGAAATTCATCCACCTTCAAGTGGATAGCATCGTTGGATTCTTGTTGCAACTGATTACTTCATTAAATGGATTGAAGCAATACCTACTAGGAATGATACTTATAAATTTATCATTAATTTTTTGGACGGAATCATAACCAGATTTGGATTTCCATCAATGTTAGTAGCAGATAATGCAGCTGCTTTCAAAGCTACTCCATTGGTAAATTTCTGCGAATATTATGGCATTCAACTCACTCACTCTACAGCTCACTATCCCCAAGGGAATGGTTTACCTGATCATCAAAAAAAAGTATGGTAAGGATCCTCACCAAACTATTGGAGAAAAAAAAGAAATCCTAGGATTCAAAACTGAAGTTTGATTTATCGTCTGACAAGGTGACTATCAAAAAGTCTATTAATACATCAACTTTTCAAATGGTTTATGCAACTGATGTTGTTTTTCCAATTCAATTGGCCATTCTTGTAGCTAAATTTCTACAAGATCATGAAGCTAAGCCAAATGAAATGACCATGAGAATTTATCAAAACATATAAGTGCAACAAAAGCGAGAAAAACAACATGATATGGTGAGAAAATACCATCAAGTTGTAAAGAAATTTTTTGATAGAGAAACTAAAAAAAAATATTTTCAGATCGGAGATATAGTATTAAAGTGGGGTGCACATCATCAAGATCCAATTAAGCATTCCAAATTTGATGTTTTATGGCTTGGTCCTTTCAGAATCTCAAATATTTTGTAGAACAACGCTTTTGAGTTGCAACATATTGATGGAACGTAACTGTTCGAAGGCCCATTCAATGGGATCTTTCTCAAAAAAATATTTTACTAAGGTTGTTGGTATCTTAAGTTCACTGTAAATACCTGTGTGTCTCATAATAAGACTCCATAGCCCAATGACAAGGCACTGAAACTACAAAATATTCCTAGAGTCTCGCATGGAGAGCTTTATCCCCTGTGGAGCCAATGTTAGCATAGTTCTTTGCTAAGTCATGATTACATTTCATATTTTTTTTTTTTACGATTAAACTTTGAAAATTTCAAAAAAAAATTCGTCGCTGCCAAAAATTCTGGAAGAACTAGTTTTAGTATTTTCAGATAGTCTATTATATTCTTGTCTCTATCTTTTTTCTTTTTATTCCTATGCTGCCAAAAATTCTGGAAGCATACTTTATTTTTAAAAAATAAGCGAAAAAGCGCATCCGCTTTTTTTAATCTATGTGTTGTATTGTAAATACGCTTCAAATATTTTTTAAATGTTTTCATATATCATGATAGGCGTCATATGCAGTCTGTCTAGTTGAACTCAATTCATGGTATACGTTAATACCTATGTGTCAACCCGCAGTAATGCACTTAATCGTTAATCTCGTCCGCCTGTCAACCCCAAGTCAGTTATATGTATTTCAAAGTACATGTTTTTCTAAAGGAGGAGATCGTGGTCATCAATCTTAACGCCATAACCATTTGGTTGGTCACACACAAGTGCTGCCATATATTTCAGCCAATTATCAGCAAGACATAAAAGGTGATTGCCAGTCACAGATCCGCTCATCTCAAGCCATCTGGAGCCCTCCATACAAAAATATGCATCCAACTGAAGGCAATGATGGTTATCACACGATGCACATCATAGTGAGGGATATTATCCATAATGAAGGTCAATTTTCATGTGGTGATGAACCATAGTTTTGTATTAAAACCATCGAAATAGAAGGAGCATTATCATTTGAGATTTTAGTTGTTGGAGACCGAATTGCTTAGATTCATAGTTTGAAGAGGATTCTGGATTTCAGACATGATTTCAAAGCAGAATACAGGCAACACTTGTAAGGTGAAACTCCTCCAACTCTGCCACGTATTAGTTTCAAGAGACAGAGTCATTAGTTTTCTAAAGATGACTAAAATAAGTGGAAAAATAAATTTAGTTAAGCCACAAGGTGCATACCTAGTGGATGTGAATTCAAGGGTAAGAAGCTTGTTTATCCAGTCATGGTGGTATTCTTTGTGCACCATGTTAGGGAGCTATCACTCAGGAGTAGCTCAAGATTTTTCTAACTCTTTTAATGGACAAGAAGCCACAATTTATGGCCTTACCTTGCAGGTTTCTGAAGACTCCATTTTTGAAGCCTTTAACCTTCCACAAGAAGGAGAGAGGTGGTTTAAAGGTCAGATTATTACAGGAGGAGATCTCAATAGTTTCCTCAAGGATGCGCACAGAGATCCGAATTGGGCCAAGGGAATTTCAAGCAGCTATCTCAAGAATGACTGGGCATAAGCTATTAATATTATCAAGATACACCTCATTGGTGAAAGGAGGTATACAGTTGTGTTCCTCTATCACATGATGTTTCTTTTTCATGTTGCAAGTATGAATACATTAAATCTGCCATATATCTTGTTGAAAAGCCTAAAAAATATGTCAGCAAGGGTTCAAACTCATATTGATGTTTCATAGTATAGCTTGTATCATCAAGATTTAATCAAGGTTCTATTTGAAGAAGAGTTAGGGAAGAGAAAACAAACTTGGGATCACTTTTTGTTTTACATGGCAGGGAAACCTGTACCTACACCTCCAGTTTCACAACCACACCCTCAGCCTGCAAAAAGAAGAACAAAGAGAAAGGCCAAAAAATAAAATATATATAAGAAGGCCAAGGGCAAGAAAGAAAAGGTTACTGCAGTTAAGGCTAACAGAAGGTTTGAAAAAGGAAAGAGCTCCTCAGCAAATAAACCCAAATCTATGAAATCGGTGCCCCCTATTCCTCCTTTTCCTAATGTCTACACCAGAGCCCGAAGAGGAAGCTCTGCAACTATAGATAAATCAAAAGCGCAGGTGATACCGGAAATTCCGAAAGCACATATTCAACAAAATATGTAGAAAGTGTATGAGCCTACAAAATCAGATGAAGAACTCCTAAGGGATGTTGGATATGACATCAACAGTAAGAATAAGAAAGAATAAGCCAAACTTGTTGTTGGTACTAGAAAGAGGCATACCAGAGATAACAACAAGTTTAAGCTTAAATCCAAGGCTCTACATAATCCAAGCCTAATGACAAAGGTCATTGATATTGAAGGTAAATCTAAACGTTCAAAGACAAAGAAACCCATGAAGAAAAACAAAAACAAAACCCCTTCAGAGCAACACTTAGAGCCCTAAAAGAGAAGAAATATAAAAAAGGGTTATAAGGAGGAGGAAGCCACTGTTTGGTCTCAATCTAGTCTCCTAAACTGAGCTCATTTAATTGTCAACCAAGATTTGTAAACTGCTGAAGTGAAGTGTACTGTATGTACCTAGGTGCTTGTTTCCTAATGCGTTGTATGTAGTTTTTTGTGATGTTTTTGGTCTTTTGGTGGTTTGATGTTTGCAGGAAAAATGCCTAGAAAGCTAGTGGAAAGAAGCTGGTGATTAAAAACAGAGTTAAGCCTAATTGATGGAATGACAAATGGAAAATGCAATTGGGCACACTGAAGCAAAATTAAATCTAAACTATGACTAAATAAAAGCAAAGCTTGATAATGAATTTCAAACAAATGATTCAAAACACAAACTAAACTTAAGAAATGATCACTAAGTATGCAAATCCTTTAAATAAACAGTGAAATAACTAACTTACAATGGTGCAATATTTTGTCCTTGATTAGAGATTTGAAACATATTTAGAGGAAAAACATTGTTATCATCATAAGATCTTTTATTCTAGAACTAGCTCCTATCTCTATTCTGCAATTTAATTGAATGTCACAAAACCTTTACTCAAGAGTTATTGATTTCTTTCCAAAGTAGTATTTTGAGGAAGAGCTCTGTTTATTAAATGATGAAGAAATTGCAGAGGTACTTCAGGCCTTAAAATGATGTTGTCCTCTGTTCATATGGTTATAGATCAATTATGGATTTTAGAACAAGAAGAGGTTTGTGAATAATGAAGGTTGTCTTGTTAATCCTAACAACTGAAGTAATCTATTGTGCAATAGATGACAATTTGAATATGAAGTGCAAGTGCAATGGGTTAATCTAAGAATGAACTTAAGATGCCACTAATCTAAAACAATGCTGAACTATAAGTCATCATCAAACTTGAAACAAAGTAACTGAACATGAGTTAAGTGCAATTAAACTTCGGAGCATTCTAACTAAGCTACCATGCATTATTCTATGAAATTACACAATCTTTTTGTCCATCATTATTGATATTTTGGAAGAGTTCCTTCTTTTGGAAGAGTTAGAACAATTCTGACTGTGTAATTGGATGAAAATGCAAATATAAAGGTCTGAAAGCAAATGAAAAACTAAGATATCATATCCATATCCTACTCGTCATTATGATGTCTTCGGCAAGCGTTTAAGAGCAAGAACAGAGATGATACTTAGTACAAACACACAACTAAATCATTCATTATCACGGTCATGTCTTGAACTTCTTAAGAATTTCTTGGAATAGTTTCTTCTTGTGGAAGAGTGATTAGAACAAGTGTAACTGTGATAGTGAACAGCAAAAACTACAACTAAATCCTACAGTACCATAGCTATTCATCATTCATCATTATAATCTTTTGGAAGAGTGTCTTCTTGTGGAAGAGTTAGAATGAATATAACTACAGTAGCTAGTTAAAACAACTATTAATTCAAATGCAAAACGTAAAGGCAGCTAGGAAACTTATCTAATTTACGCAAAATAAATCCGTGCAAGAGGCAGGGGCCCTCTACCACCTGATGGCATTCAACTCCAAATTAAATCACGCTTTCAAAACGACACGGTCTACTCCATTAAAGATGAAATAGTTTGAACATAACACTCTGCGTCTTCAGGAATGTAGCACAGAGTCTAAACAAAATCTAGCATCAAATCTAACATAAAATCTCTAACATAGCTCTCGGTCTCCCAAGTGTTTATAAAGAAAATGCACATAACAATACTTGCAATAATTCAGGAACACTGTCTTTCCTTATCGGAATCACGTTAGGACTCTTTGAAGTGGCTGCGTGAAGAGGAAAAGACATCTGGACTGAGACAGTCCTAATAGAAGTCTTCCTTCATAAATGTGTTCCCCACGTTCAAAACCATACCCAGAATTCATTTCTTCCTCCATGATGAACAACGAACCATGTAGACATGACGTGGATCATGCCCATATGCGGTTTTTCTCAAGAGGCCACCTGGAACATACTCAAACATGAAGGAAGCTGCAGAATCGCCGGTTAGCTACGGAATGTCTGCATTCTGCAGCTAGTTCCGGTCAAAATGCTTTATAATGGAAAAAATCACAAAATTTAACAAGTCAGTCATGTAAATCATTCTAGAAGTAATTTTAACTATATTCATTGATCAATTGGGTCTAAAATAGCAATGGACAAGGGAAAATGAGGTAAAATGAGGTGAAGGAAAGCACAATTTTGAGGCTCAACATACCCCCACTGCTGTCTCTTTGCATGTCCTCATGAAAATTATCCTATGAACTCAGAGGCTTCTGCAAGGACATCTAATCCTCTCCTTATCCTTTGTCTGGAAGCTAGAGATCTTCTGGGTTTTATGATAACAAGTTTGAACCTTAGGTTGGTGAGTGCCCTGATTAGATTTTTGTTCCTTGTCTTCAACTTCTCATTGGTCTTCTCCACTTTGTCTATATGCAGGAATAAGGTTGAGTTCATTTCAGTTTTGAGCTTGACTTGATCCTTGAGAATTTCATTCTCATTTTTGATGTGTCTATTCAGTAATTCCAAATCATACCTATCCCTTCTTAATATATCTATTTCAGACAAGTGGAGGACTGGGGGTTCTCTCTCTGCTTTCTGAAGCTCTCCTCTCCAAAGTTTCTACATAGTCATAAATTTCCTATTGAGCAGGGTCAATTTCAGGGGTTCCTTCATAAAATTCCTCTTCAATATCTTCTTCCATGGATGTTTCCTCGTCTTCTATATCAATCACTCCCGTTTGTTTGATTTGAGTTTTCTTTAGTTTTCCCTTTAATCTGTGGCTTCTCCTAGGCTGAGAAGATCCTTCTCCTTTCTCCATGGTAGATTTCTTGATTACCTTTCCTTCCTTAATTTGCCTCTTGATTTGGGTCAACTTCTCTAAAATGATTTCCTCACTGCTCTCTTGGACTGGTTTGTCAATTTCAACTTTTGAGGCCCTCCATTTCCTACTTCTCTTTGTAGGCTGTGGTTCAGGTGGTGGTTCTTTTGCTTCTTCAAAATGATTTCTTATTAAGAAATCATCCCATGTATCATTTGTTTTAGTTAGATGATGTTCAATCAAAATTTTGACCAAACCATGATGATATAAGGTTGTCTCTAAAAATTGAACTCTTCTTTGGACACAGGAAGCCATCTTCTTCAGACTTTGAAGCAAGAAATATGGTAGGTTTAAGTCTTCCCCCAGAAAATGCATATTAGTCTAATGTGGTAGACATAAAAATGTTTTATATCTACTCTCACATGTAATAAATTTTTGCAAAAGAAGTAGTATGTTTCTCCATTTGTTTTTCAATGCAGAACTGGGAATTCCTTTCTTAAATACACTGATATCCATACCTGGTGATTTTAAAATTTGTTTCCAGGATTCATTGTGGAATTCTCTATTTTTAAACCATCTCTCTCCAGTTCTGAGCAACCCTGTAGCTTCTGCAATGAAAACTTCAGTGACAGTAAATTTGACACCTCCCACTTCAACTTCGGTTCCTTGAAATGATCTTGCAAATGTTTTAGTGACTTCCTTGTGGAAGCCATTAAATTTTTCCAAAAATTGAAGCCATCCTATTTGTTGTAACATTTCTTTGCATTGTGGGTAGCCTTCTAAATATTTTGAACCCACTGGTTCAGTCCTTACAATGAAACCCATGATTGCTTCTTCAATTTTCAAATTAACACTCTTTTACCCACAAAAACAATGACTTTCACTTTCGGATTGAAATGGCTTCAAGTTCTGAATGAAAATGGCTTCAATTTTTGAATGACATACCTTTGATTAATATTGGCAACAGCTTCAAAACTTCGGGCTGATATGCCTTTGGTTGATGATGAAAACGGCTTCAAAACTTCAAGCTGATATGCCTCTGTTGACAATTGAACTTTGGACTGATATGTCTCTATTTAACAGTGACAACTGGCTTCAACTTCTTCACTGCAATACCTCTAGCTCTTGGTAGCAAATGGTTTTGAATTCAACATTGCAACACCTCTGTCTCCTAGTGACAAAGGACTTTAAACTCCACACTGCTACACTTCTGTGTTTATAATGAAAATGATCAAACTCTGTCCACAGTGATATTTTGTCTGCCCACGGAATCAAATGGCTTCAAATTCTCACGCTGCTATGCTTCCAAATTTACCCTTTTGCTCTGCTCTAAGTTTACAATGCTCAACGCTATTCAAACTGATATCCTTTGGCTCTGCTCTCGGTGATAATAATATCTCTGTCTTCGGAATGAAATGCCGGCTACAGAATGGTGTGATGGCAGTGGTCACGGAATGAAGTAGTGGAGTGAGGTGGAGGGAATGTATTAATGATTGAAGAGACGGCGAAGGATTTTACGACGGCAGAGGGAATCATCATTGAATTATTTGGTTAAGAGACGTGGAGAATTCAAACACCTCGGCCATTTTAGCCGCTCACATGATATCGGATATGAAATTTGAATTGAGAAATTTTAATCCAAAGTCTGTGGAGGGTTTATTGGTATTGATCAATAAAAATAATTAAAACAACCTTTTCGAATAATCCATAACTAAAACTATGCTAAAATTTAATGAAATGCCATTATAATTTAAACTTTTACCTCTGCCTTTCATTTGATTTCTTTTGTAGTCTTTGTCTTCTTGTTCACCTTTGGAAGAATCTTCATAATTTTCTTGATGCTTTTGATTCATGGATATACTGGGTCATTTTGTTGCAATTCTAATGTCTTCTGATTGATGCCTTCAGGGTTTGTAGCTGCAGAAAGATTGTCTGGCTGCAGAAAGGCTGATCAGCTGCAGAATGTCTACTGAGCTGCAGAATGTTCCTGTAGAGCACTTTAATCATGAAAATGGAGTGTTTTTGGAATATGGGTGAGATGTTATGTGGTATGAATGAAAATGGATGATGGATTATGATATGTATGAAGTGGATGATGAAATGGAATGGATTCAATTTATGAAATGGAGTGAAAGAACATAAGGACTGTACTGCAATTCATGACATGTTTTATTCACTTACAGCAAGACATCAAATTTTGTATTTTGTCATGAAAATGAGATGGATGGAGGATGGAATGAGATGAATGAAAACTTGGAATGAAGTGGAACATGAGTGAATGAATGAAATGGAGTATAAGTGAATGGAGTGATGAGATGAATCATAAGCACTATGGAACTGAACTTATGATTTTTATAACAGCTACTAGTACAAACAAAAGTGGGAAAAGTTAGAGTGTCAGAGAGACTCTGATTTTCACCCTATCTTTTCTCTATAAACATGCCAATCAATGATTGGTTTTCATGTTTATACCTTTATTTTTATATTTATTTATTTTTTATTTTTTATTTTTTATTTTATTTTTCAAAATAAGAACTGCTTCAGAAAATTTAATCAAGTTGATGAAGAAGAGAGACTCTTCTTCATTAACTTCACATCATTACTTCCTTGGAACTTCTTGACAAACTCTTCTCTTGAGAGTGGCTTGTGGTATAGCTTCAGTCTATGACCATTCACAAGAAAAGTGACCTTTTCTTCATCTATAGTTCGGATTTTGACTGCCCCATTATCAAAAATTTCAACAATTTCATATGGCCCAAGCCAATGTGTCTGAAATTTTCCTTGAAAATCCTTGAATTTTGAATCAAACAAGAGAGCCCAGTCACCCTCTTTGAATTTTTTCTCCTTGATGTACTTGTCATGCCATCTAGCCCTTTGTTGTTGGACTAGACTTGTTTTCTGAACTGCATCTTTTCTGATCTCATCCAATTCATTAATTTGCTCCAGTCTATGCTTTTGTGCCTCCGTTAGATCAAGTCCTAGCTGAACTGCCATCTTGAATGTTTGAATTTGGAATTCTATGGGAAACAAAACTTGCTTTCCATAAACAAGCTCATAAGGAGTATGGCCTGTTGTATTTCTCCATGTAGTTCTATAGGCCCACAAGGCTTCAGGAAGCCTATCTACCCAATCTCTTCTATGTAGATGAACAATCTTTGTTAGGATTCCTTCAATGACCTTATTAGTGGATTCCACTTGACCATTTGCTTATGGATGATAAGGAGTAGATGTTCTATGTCTGATTTTGTACTTCTCCATCATTTGCTCCACTAGCCTTGATGTAAATTGAGCTCCTTGATCTGTAACAATTTCCCTTGGGACACCAAAACGAGTAAAAATATCCTCAAAAGAAAAGTAACTACAGATGATTCATTAGCAACAAGTAATGGTTTAGCTTCTACCCACTTAGTAACATAATCAGTGCAAACTAATATGTATTTCTTTTGTCTTGATGGAGGACTAATAGGTCCTACAAAATCCAAAGCCCATTTTTCAAAAGGTTCAATGTCTACCTGAGGTTGTAATGGCATCTCACCTGAAGGAGAAGGTTTCCCTACCCTTTGGCAACTGTCACACCTTTTGACATACTCCTTTGCATCTTTAAACAAATATGGCCAATAATATCCTAAATTAAGGATCTTATAGGCTGTCCTCTTATCTGCAAAGTGTCCGCCACAAGGTTCATCATGACATGCCTTGAGAATTTCAGGCATCTCATCTTCACGAACACACCTTCTAATGATCAAATCTGGACCTGTCTTGTACAACTCATTAACGACCCATGAATATCTTGCACTATCATTAATGATTTTTCTTTTATTCCTTGCATTCATAATTGAAGGAAATTTTCCTGAAACTAAATAATTAGCAATATCAGCAAACCATGGAGTTTGAGTAGAGATTGCAAAAAGATATTCATCAGGAAATTGATCTTCAACCGGAGTGTCATCTTTGATATTTTGGATTCTAGACAGGAAATCAGCCACAATGTTTTGTTTTCCAGGCCTATCTAGAATAGTAATGTTGAATTCTTGTAATAGTAACAACCATCTTATAACTCTGCCATTAGTGATTGATTTATTCATTAAGTATCTAATGGCAGAATGATCAGTGTGAACAAAAGTTTCATAGCCTGTTATATAGTGTCTAAACTTGTTTATGGCATGAACAACAGCTAAAAACTCTTTTTCAGTTACAGTATAGTTTAACTCTGCAGGAGTCAAAATTTTACTGATATAATAGATGGCATAGGGAATCAAATCTTTCTGTCCCAATACTGCTCCTAGAGCTGTATCGGAAGCATCTGTCGAGATATGAAAAGGTAACTTCCAGTTAGGTCCCCTTAATATAGGTGCTTCAGAAATTTTGGTTTTCAGGGTTTCAAAAGCTAACTGGAAATCCGAAGTCCACTTAAATTCACAATATTTGGTGAGTAATTTGAAGAGAGGAGATGCTATTTTGGTGAAGTTTTCTATAAATCTCCGATAATACCCTGTAAATCCTAAAAAACTTCTAACATCTCTTTGACAACTTGGAATGGATAGGTTAGAAATGACTTCAACTTTCGCCTCATCAACTCTAATCCCATCACCTGAAATGTGGTGCCCTAAAACAATACCTTCAGTGAACATCATAAAACATTTTTCATGACTAAGAGAAAGGTTTGCTTCTTGACATCTTTTTAAGACTTTTTCCAAGTTTTCTAAAGCCTCTTCAAATGTGTCCCCATAAACTTTGAAATCATCCATGTACACCTCTACACAGTCATGTATCAGATCAGAAAAAATTCCTAATACTGCCCTTTGGAATGTTGCAGGTGCATTGCATAACCCAAATGGCAATACTCGGTAGGCATAGGTACCCCAAGGACAAGTAAATGTGGTTTTATCTTGGTCTTCAAGTGCTGCTTGGATTTGATTGTAACCACTAAACCCATCTAGGAATGAAAAGTACTTTTTACCTGCTAATGTATCTAATACTTGATCTATGAAAGGTAAGGGAAAATGGTCTTTAAGAGTAGCTTTATTCAGTTCTCGGTAGTCAACACACACCCTCCATTTCCCATTTTTCTTAGGCACAATCACTAAAGGAGAAACCCACTGACTATCTGAAATAGGATAGATGAAATTAACATTTAATAATTTTTGCAGTTCTTCCTTGACAATTTCCCTAAGATTTGGATTCATCCGTCTTTGAGGCTGTCTGATTGGTTTGCAATTTGCCTCTATATAGATATGATGAGTACAAGTCTTGGGACTTATCCCTTTCATGTTAGTGTATTCCCATGCATATGCAGAAGAATGTCTCTGTAATACTTTGACTAACTCTTCTTGTTGAGATTTTTCTAGGTTTTTATTTATATTCAAAGTTTTGCCTGGAAAAATTTCACTTGTAGAGCTGCCAAATTTGTCCATAGAATGAAGAGACATATACCTAGATGACAAGAATTCAATATTGGATCCCTCCTGAAATGATTCATGTTTATGTTTTGGAGAAGATTCAAAGTTTTCTAGAGTATTCAGAATTTGATTATCTTCACTAATTTCTGAGATTGTGAAGAGTGGTTGTAAATATTCTTCATCCTCTATCCATTGAGTGTCATCTAGATCTGTAATTGTCCTAGCTGGAGGATATAAAGTGAATTTCTTTGTTGAACTACCATCAGAAATATACATATCATCGGACCTACAACTAATAAAAGCATCAGTTGTAGCCAACCAAGGTCTTCCTAATATAACAGGATGGCCTCCTAGATTATTCTTAGGAGTTAGGATCATGAAATCCACAGGGTATTCCCAAGAATCTAGGGACACTGGAATGTCTTCTATTACCCCATCTGGTTTGATCATAGATCTATCTGCTAATTGTAATAATGTGGGTGTAAAGAGAAGATTAGGAAGTTTCAGTTTGTCCATGATTTGTCTACTCATGATATTTATTGTTGCTCCTAAGTCAATGAGTGTGTTTTGAATTTCAATTCCGTTGATGTGAATTTTGACAACTGGATTTCCTGGGTCAAGGTACTTTGGAATAGTAATCTTTCCCATCATAATGTCTGCTATTTGTCCTACCAGTTGGATTTTCTTGGTTTCTCTTATTCTTTTTCTTGTTGTCTTCATACTCAACTCCTTTATTGTTTTGGCTAAAATTGGGATTTCCTTGATGGCTTGCAATAATGGAATTTTAATGTAAACATTTCTCAATTCATCTAAGAAATCATAATTAGGCACCATGATTTGTTTTTCTACACCTCTATCAATTTGTAATCTTTCCGGGAAGGGAGGTATAGAAGTTGATGTGGATGGTTGCTCTAATACAGGAGTTGGATTTATTGGATCTTTTTGTTTTAGTTTTTCAATGATTTGGTCTTGAAAGGATGTGTATTCCTCAAGACTTTTATTAACCCGTAGGGAGTCTTCCTCAGAATTATCTTGTTCTTGTATGATCACAGAAGGTTTCCTCTTCTCAAGTATCCTTCCAGACCTAAGTTGAACATCACTAAGGTCTAGAGGAGTAATTAAATAAGTTGGAAATTGTTGCCCTTCTATCATGTATGTATTCTGAGGATTCTTATTATTGGGGTTTGGTATGGGCTGAGCTGGAAATTGATTGGATTTTTGAGGGAATGGTAATGGAAGTGGTTGATTTTGATGTGGTTGGTTCTGATGATGTTGTTGAGGATTTTGTTTAGAATTTTGTGGAAAATTTTGTTGAGGATTTTGAGGATAAAAATGTGGATATGGTGGATAAGATGGTGGATACTGATAATATGGAGAGTATCTTCCATAGGGACTTTGTGTTCCTTGTGCCCAAAATTTAGATTGATTTTGATATTGGGGCCAAGGTTGCTGCCAAGAATTCGAAGGTGGAGGTTGATTATACATTTGATCATGGAATCCTTGTGTCTGAGGTCCCTGCCAAGGTCTTATAGATACAAAGTTAAGAGATTCTGTGAAGTCTGTAGGAGTTTCTTCTTGAAAAACAGCCTTGAGACCAGGAAGATAAGGACAGTTCTTAGTCTCATGTTTTTCAGAACAAATGACACAGGTCTCTACAACTTTTACATCTAAAGGACACTCTCTCAGGGCATGTTTCTTTCTACATTTGGGACAAAAGATTGCCAAGGCATCAGATTCATCCTTCTGCTTGTTTTGTATCTTAAGGGTGTTTATTTGTTCACTAAGACTCCCTAAGATGTCAGATTTAAAATCATCAAGCATGTGTCCTATTTCTGATCTACTTACTGTCCCAGAAGCAGATTTACTTGCCCTTGCAAGAGCAGGATCTCTTGGACCTTTGGCAGTTTTAGATTTCCCTCTTGAAAGGTTGATACATAACTCAGATATTTATGGTAATGTGAGTTGTGATATATCCCCTTTTCCCATCATGTTTAGGATATCCAACCATTCATCCCTAATTGTTTTCAACAAAAGAGCTTTTAAGGTGTCTTGATCTAGATTTTCCATTTTTGCCCTTTTTATGTTGTAATGAAATCTTTCCAACAAATCTTCCAAATTTTCATCTTCTTTTTGTAACATCTTGAACACTTCTTCCTTTTGATTAACCAGCATACAATAATCCAAGTATCTCTCTAGAAATGCTTGTTTCATGTCTTCCCAAGTTCTAATAGAGCTACTGATTAGACTCATAAACCACTTCAATGCTGCTCCCTTCAAAGTTGAAGGAAATAATTTCAGTTTTTGAGCATCTTGCAAGTAGTCATAAGTCCTACACAGCACTTCAAATTCGAATAAGAAAGTTTCGGGATCTTTAGTTTTAAGTCCATAGAAGTTTGGAAGGACAGAGGGTGAAATTTTTTTCATGGTTGTATTGGTTTCTTCATCAAGTATAGGGAACCCAAAAGAGCTTCCTATTCTACCTCTTCTTCCATCTGTACCTCTACCTCCTTCTCCTCTTACTCCTTCTCCTCTACCTCTACCTCTACCTCCACCTCCAAATAATGTGTGCTCTCCATTAAAAACTCCTCCCCCTCCTTCTTCTGCCATGGTTGACTCTCCTGTGGAAGTAGAAAGGTTTGTGTTCCTAACAGGAATTTTTAGATCTTCTTCTATGGCAGGTTCAGTGGATGAAGTGGAAGGTTTCTCTAATGAAATAGGTGACCTTAGATCTTCTAGAAGTCCAGGATCAGTAAAGGATGGAAGATTGGTTTGAGTTGAAGGTGTACTAGCTCTGGATCTAGATGAAACAAGTGGTGTTCTAGAAATCAAACTTCTGCCTCTACTGCTTATAAATCTTCCCCTTGAATCTCTCTCCCTACGCATAAAATTTTTTTTGGATGCTAAGAAACAAAGGTTACCTAGTTTTCACTTCCCTGGCAACGGCGCCAAAATGTTTGGTCTCAATCTAGTCTCCTAAACTGAGCTCATTTAATTGTCAACCAGGATTTGTAAACTGCTGAAGTGAAGTGTACTGTATGTACCTAGGTGCTTGTTTCCTAATGCGTTGTGTGTAGTGTTTTGTGATGTTTTTGGTCTTTTGTGATGATTTATGATGTTTTGGTCTTTTGGTGATTTTATGTTTGTAGGAAAAATGCCTAGAAAGCTAATGGAAAGGAGCTGGTGATTAAAAACAGAGTTAAGCCTAATTGATGGAATGAAAAATGGCAAATGCAATTGGAAACACTGAAGCATAATTAAATCTAAACTATGACTAAATAAAAGAAAAGCTTGATAATGACTTTTAAGAAAATGATTCAAAACACAAACTAAACTTGAGAAATGATCACTAAGTATGCAAATCCTCTAACTAAACAGTTAAACAACTAACTTACAATGATGCAATATTTTGTCCTTGATTAGAGATTTGAAACATATTTAGAGGAAAAACATTGTTATCATCATAAGATCTTCTATTCTAGAACTAGTTCTTATCTCTATTCTGCAATTTAATTGAATGTCACAAAACCTTTACTCAAGAGTTATTGATTTCTTTCCAAAGTAGTCTTTTGAGGAAGAGCTCTGTTTATAAAATGATGAGGAAATTGCAGAGGTACTTCAGGCCTAAAATGATGTTCTCTTCTGTTCATATGGTTATAGATCAATTATGGATTTTAGAACAAGAAGAGGTTTGTGAATAATGAAGGCTATCTTGTTAATCCTAACAACTGAAGTAATCTATTGTGCAATGGATGACAATTTGAATATGAAGTGCAAGTGCAATGGGTTAATCTAAGAATGAACTTAAGATGCCACTAATCTAAAACAATGCTGAACTATGAGTCATCATCAAACTTGAAAAAAACTAACTGAACATGAGTTAAGTGCGATTAAACTCTGGAGCATTCTAACTAAGCTACCATGCATTATTCTATGAAATTACACAATATTTTTGTCCATCATTATTGATATTTTGGAAGAGTTCCTTCTTTTGGAAGAGTTAGAACAATTCTGACTGTGTAATTGGATGCAAATGCAAATATAAAGGACTGAAAGAAAATGAAAAACTAAGATATCATATCCATATCCTACTCGTCATTATGATGTCTTGGGCAAGCGTTTAAGAGCAAGAACAGAGATGATACTTAGTACAAACACACAACTAAATCATTCATTATCACGGTCATGTCTTGAACTTCTTAAGAATTTCTTGGAAGAGTTTCTTCTTGTGGAAGAGTGATGAGAACAAGTGTAACTATGATAGTGAACAGCAAAAACTACAACTAATTCTTACAGTACTATAGCTATTCATCATTCATCATTATAATCTTTTGGAAGAGTGTCTTCTTGTGGAAGAGTTAGAATGAATATAACTACAGTAGCTAATTAAAAACAACTATTAATTCAAATTCAAAACGTAAAGGCAGCTAGAAGACTTATCTAATTTACGCAAAATAAATCCGTGCAAGCGGCAGGGGCCCTCTACCACCTGACGGAATTCAACTCCAAATTAAATCACGCTTTCAAAACGACACGGTCTGCTCCATTAAAGATTAAATAGTTTGAACATAACACTCTGCGTCTTCAGGAATGTAGCACAGAGTCTAAACAAAATCTAGCATCAAATCTAACATAAAATCTCTAACATAGCTCTCGGTCTCCCGAGTGTTTATAAATCAAATGCACATAACAATACTTGCAACAATTCAGGAACATTGTCTTTCCTTATCGGAATCACGGTAGGACTCTTTGAAGTGGCTGTGTGAAGAGGAAAAGACATCTGGACTGAGACAGTCCTAATAGAATTCTTCCTTTCTAAATGTGTTCCCACGTTCAAAACCATACCCAGAATTCGTTTCTTCCTCCATGATGAGCAACGAACCATGTAGACATGACGTGGATCATGCCCATATGCGGTTTTTATCAAGAGGCCACCTGGAACATACTCAAACGTGAAGGCAGCTGCAGAATCGCCGGTTAGCTACGGAATGTCTGCATTCTGCAGCTAGTTCCGGTCAAAACACTTTACAATGACAAAAATCACAAAATTTAGCAAGTCAGTCATGTAAATCATTCTAGAAGTAATTTTAACTATATTCACTGATCAATTGGATATAAGATAGCAATGGACAAGGGAAAATGAGTTTAAATGAGGTGAAGGAAAGCACAATTTTGAGGCTCAACACCCACTAGCAAGGAAGTATCCACAAGAGAAACTAGATCTAGATCAGTTGCTAACAACAAAACAGACTTGGATAAGCTTGTTGAAGTTGTAGCCCACATAGAAGGAAGGTAAAAAGTTTTTTGATACAAGTACTTTTTTTTCTTATCAGTCACAATTTTGAACAACAACTTAGATGTCAATGAATATAAGTCTGCACAATATTTTCATCATTTTCTCTGTATTTTTGAAAAATAAACAGGGCACTACCGAAAATTCTGGTAGCATTCCATTTTTTGCGTAGTTACAGGATTTTACTGGAATTTCCGGTAGCGCCTGTTTTAACTTAATTTTGACACCTGTCAGCAAATGTTTTTGAGCCAGTTAAGGATGGATAAGAACCCATAACCAAATGGATATAGCAAGTGGTTGTGAAGGGTGGTTATGAGGTTGTTGGAGGTCTTATTAAATGGAGCTACATGGTTATTTAAAGACCCAAGACACAAGGAGATAAACCAGCAAAAAAAGGGGCAACATGATACCACACTCAGAATTTCAGCCCATATTTCTTCTCCATCTGTCCTTTCTTTTAGATTTCGATGGGATATGGTTGTAATGTCTTTTGACACCTATGTAATGTTAGGAGTAATGTTTCCTTATTTTTATAAGAGATGGATTTGGTGCCTCTCTTGCTATATATATCATTTCCAGGTTGGATGTTGGTCTACCTGAAGACTGAATATAATAAAAAGCCTTTTTTACTTCATGCTAGAGGGTTTTGTGACTCAAGGAACATATAATGTGTGGTGTGTCTCTTTTCTTTGTTAATTTCTTCTAAAATATGAATTGCAACAACTAGTAAGGTGTGAGCGATAAATTGTTAAAGCATTTAACAATAAATTAAGTGCTTTCAGTTTTCTGCAAATTATATGTGTGTTATAGAACATGTCAGTGAAGATTTCATAAAGGATTTTTGGAATAATTTATACATGCAATCTATTTTTTGAATGTTTTTTACTTTGCATAAACAAATTTTGTGTAAATATTCATCATCATAGTTATGTGACTGATTTAGGATAGGAACATTTCCTAGAATAGGTACCAGCTATCCATCTTCTTTCAATTGTACACTCTGCTCCCTATAGTACCAATTTAACCACAATTTATACTTGCGACAGCTTTCCAAATGCATGAAAGTCTTAAAGAAAGTAAAAAATCATTTCAAAATCTTTGAGAAGCCATCCCACCACTCAAACAACCCCTTTAAAATTTGAAATGAACTATGACATGGAAGGCTTACTCCTTATGCAGTCGAGTGACTCCTTGCACTAACAATTTGTTATGAGAATGGTTTTAAATTCTGAAGAAATTTATGTAATTTTTTAGTGTCATTATATTACAATGGTATCAGAGCATGGTCTTGGCTAACTGTGGTATTATAAATTGTGACCCCAAAAATGTTTCAGAATGTGACATATAGGAGACAAGGGAATAGAAATAAGGAGAAAAAGTTGCAAATTGGTTCAGAACCAGATTCTATAGCGCACAGAACAAAAATAATCATTTCATCAAAAGATTTCAACATGAAAAGGACATACAAGGATGAGGAAACATTCCAGAGCCTTATAAAGGCTTCAAATGACCTGGATAAGGGGAAAAAGGAAATGGTGGAGGAAATAAGGAGGAAAACATAAGTAAGGGTTACATTAGAGAATCATCTATTGGTGAAGGGATAGAAAAATCCAAAAACATTTCCAATACAAACCCCCACAATCATCCTCACACCAACAGTGCAGTGTCAAAGCCTACCAAGCTTAGTTTATTGCCTACCAACCCCCCAAAACTATTTTAAAAAGAAGTTATGTATTTGGAGGATTGTGATAGGGAATATAAATCCATAAAAGAGGGCTTCCGAGATGTAATCTCGTTCAAATAATTATGTTTATTATATAATGTCAACAAAGGGAAGGGAATATAGGGTGCGACAACACATGGCACAAATCTTCAACATGTTTTTGGGAAATTAACTCTTCCCAGTTTTGATGGCTCTACTAGATGCACGACTAGGGCATGGATCAAAAAACTAGATACCTATTTACAACTGAACTACGTGATAGAAGTTGATGCCATTAAACTTGCCACGCTATATTTACAGGGAGAAGCACACGATTGGTGGTACCATGGCCTGACCACCATAGGGCATGCTAATGTGACCTCTTATGAGGATTTTTTCATAGAGGGTGGTAGAGCATTTTGACCAGAAGGACCCTAAGATGTATTTTCAAGAACTGAAATAGCTCAGGAAAATAGGGAACTCAAAGAACTATATAACATAATTCATGAGGATATCTGTGATGGTGCCTTATTTATCAAATACCTAGAGGATTTTTTTTTTTGGAGGATTTAACTGAGCCCCTGCATGGGCTAGTGAGATATTATAGGCCCACTTCACTATAGGATGCAATTATTAGAGCACGATATTTATAAGATGCAGTAACAAAGATCATAACCCCTATGAAACCCACTTTCCCACCTAAGGGGAAAGATACCAGACCTCCCTAAAGGGATTGGACAAGGAAGAGTAAACTTTATGAGGATACCATGAGAGACCTCAGGTGGAGGAAGTTATGCTTCACTTTCCAAGTGCCTTGGGCACTGGGACACCGTGGTACACCTAAGGGGAAAGCACACTATATTGAGGTGTTATTGGATTTTGAGAGCAACGAGGATGGACATGAGAAACCCCAGTAGGAGCTCAGCGATATGGAGGGTGAGTATCCTTAGGAAGGGGAGAAGAGCAACATTATTTCCACACCCACAGGGGTTCCTATTCCTCTATATATCACTCTCAGGATTTGGGTAGCTATACAAGGGCAGAGGGCGATAATTCTTGTGGATAATGGAGCCTTCCACAATTTTGTTGACTCTAAGTATGTAGCCAAGTGAGGGCTAGCCACCAAAAATTTTGACGGCTTATCCATTGCCATACCAGGGAACAAATTCATGTAGTGTAATAGGATGATCCCCAAGTTGAGATTGAAAATCTGGAACTATACCATCACAGATGACTTCATTGTGACCAAAATTCATGACAACGACGTAGTGTTTGGGGTTTAGTGGCTCATCTCTATTGGAAAATATACCCCAAATTATCAGTAGATGGATATGGAGTTCATGCAAGGTGGCAAGAAGGTAGTGTTGAGGGGCATGCACACTTACCTGCCAAAAATAGTGACATCCAACATAATGGATGCCATTTTCTGACACAAGGACATTGATTGGGAAGTTGAGTGTAGAATATCATAGAAGAGGGAAGAGAATCAACAATACCCAATAGACATATCAACTTTACTACAGAAGTACCAGAAGGTGTTTATCGAAACTCCACTAGGGAGACCACCTGATAGGGGTTTCTATCATATCATTGAGTTAAAGGAGGGGGTTTAGGAATTTATTAACACTCCCTATATGCACCCCAAGGCATACAAGGATGATATAGAGAAGACCACTCAAGAGCTACTCACACTAGGCCACCTTCACCCCTACTCCAACCCATTTTGTTCATTAGTATTACTAGTCAAGAAGAAAGATGGGTCCCTTAAGATGTGCATCGATTATAGGGAATTGAAAAGAAGACCATAAAAAATACCCTATTATTAGAATCAATGAATTGATGTATGAGTTGAAAGGGGATAGATATTTCTCTAAGATTGATCTCTGCTTGAGCTACCATCAAATCAAGTTCAGAGAGAAGGACATTCCAAAAACAACCTTCAGATGTCACTATGACCACTATGAGTTATTGGTTATTTCTTACGGGCTAACCAAGACCCTAACCACTTTTCAGTCTTTTATGAACCATGTGTTCAACAAGAAGTTGCAAAAATTTGTGATTGTCTTCATCGATGACATTTTGATAATATAGCAGAAAATGGGAGGGACACTTACAACACTTAGAGGAGGTATTGAGGATACTAGATGAGTAGGCGTTTTATGTTATTTATCCAAATGTGAGTTTGGGTTGACTGAGATGCTCTATTTGGGGCACGTGAATGGTGGAGAAGGGGTGCAAGTGCAATAGGAGAATATTCGGGCAATCATTGATTGGCATACTCCCAAGAATGTGACAACGCTAAGGGGATTCTTGGGTATCTGCACTTACCAAAGGTGGTCCATCAAAGGATTCTCCCAGTTGGTGACACCACTTATATATTTTACCAAGGACTCCTTTGTATGGTCAGATGCAATGGAGAAGGCCTTTACACGGATGAAAGAGGTAATGAGTACGCATCATATCTTGGCTTTACCTGATTTTTCTCAGTCGTTTGTGCTGGAGTGTGATGCCTCAGGTGACGAGATTGGAGAAATACTGATGTAAAATGGCCACCCTATAGATTTTGAGAGTAGGACGCATCATGATTATGCATGTCACTACACTAGTTTAAAGTTAAAACTGATCATAATAGCCTTTGATTCTTCCTTGATTAGAAGGAGTTAAAATACTAGCAGCATAAATGGGTGAGAAAGGTATAGGCATATTATTTCGAGATTGAGTATGTGAAAGGGAAAAACAATGTGGTTGTTGATGCACTTTCTAGGAAGCATGTGACATACTGTTTCATGGACACTACCTTAGACTAGAAGTCCCAACTACTGGTAAAGTATTCCAAGAATAAGATGGCATGTGGGATCTTGGATGGGAAGATATTAGACAATAGGTATAGAGTGGTGAAAGACATTATTTATTATAAGGACATGATTTACTTGGTGATAGATTCACAACTGAAGAACAAGGTTATATACACATCCCATGATTCCCCACTCATAGGCCATCATGGTTATCTTAAAACCTACAAGGTAGTTACAGAGAGGTTCTCTTGGAAGGGCCTCAAGGAGGATATTTTTAGGTATGTACGTGATTGCAACATCTATCATGAAAATAAGGAGGAGCATACACACCCAGTAAAACTATTGCAACCATTCCCTATTCCAGAGTTGAGGTGGGAGAGTATGTATATGGACTTGATCACAAGGTTTCCTTCAGTATAGGGAAAGGACATTGTGTACGTAGTGGTAGACCGACTGACTAAGTATTCCCACTTCTTTGTGATCTCGTCCAAGAGTTCAATATACCAGGTGGCATAGTTTTTCTTCAAGGATATTTTCAAGTTGCACGATCTACCTAAGATCATAGTCAGTAATCAATATAACATATTCATGGGTAGATTCGAGGAGGAGATATTCAGTTTGGAAGGGACAATTCTCACCCCTAGTAAGAGCTATCACTTGTAGATGGATGGAAAGATGGAGATAATGAAAAAATGGCTTGAGGGGAACTTGAGAAATTATTTATTAGTGCGACAAAGTCCTAGGTGAAGTGGTTGCACTTGGGCGAGCATTGTTAAAACACTTCATACCACATGTCAATTGGGATGTCACCTTTCACAGTATTGTATGATTGTGATGCATTATCCTTTGTTGATATGGAATTTGGTGACAGTTAGGGCCCCAATGGAGACATGTTGGGTCCAATAGTGCTATGATATCCTCAAAACACTCAAGGACATCCTATGCACAACAAAAAACAGGGAGAATTTTTATTTAGATCGACACCGAGTAGAAAGGATTTTCGAAGTGGGAGACCTGGTTTACTTGTGATTGCAACCATATATACATTATTCCATCAAGTAGAAGGGTGGATATAATCTTATGCCCTAGTTTTATGGTTCATATAGGATCGTGAAGAGGGTCGGAGAAATTGCCTATGAGCTAGAGCTTTCGGAGGGAAGCAAGCTCCACAATGTCTTCCATGTATCTTTCCTTAAGAAGGAAGTGGGAAAACATATTAATAATTCATATGACTTGCCTCCTTTGGATGAAGAAGAGAATCTAGTGCTAATTCCTGAAGAGATATTGGAGGCTCAGGAAAAATATTGAGGGACAGAGTTATCAAGGAATACCTTGTGCAGTGGAAGGATTTACCCTCAAAGGATGCTACATGGGAGGGGAGCAGATTTTACAAAATCAAGGAGTTAAATTGCTTGAGTATAAGAATTTTTTTGCATGGAGGACTGTAATGTCCTATTCCTTTTTAACAATAGCATATTTTATCCATTTTTGGCATTTTTTATCAATTTTGGAAAAAGGGTGGCAAAACGATAATTTTGGTCATTTATGTTTTGGTAAAAAGGTGGAAAACATGTCAACTCAATATTAAATTAAAAATATCTCTCAATGGGAAATTATAAAAGGGGAAATCATCTCATTTTTTAATATTCCTAATTATTTTTCAGCTAGTTTGAATATTAATTTTTTATTTTATTAATAAGATAGATGAATAAGTGGGTAGAGAGACCCATAAATCTCTTTAGTAGGAATAAAACCACTTCTAATGTGAATGTGGATCATTTTATCAATTGAATAAAGCACTTTTGGGTGTGAATAAGGGCTAAATCATGTGGACAGGGTCAAGGCTAACCAAATCAACAATGCTGTCATGGAGGTAGTGGAGAGTTAATGGAGTACAACACAGTTATGATGGAGGAGTGTATGAATGAGAGTAGCATCTTTAATGAGTGGGACCCAGGGTGAGGAAGCTCACCCAGCATATAAGGAAGGGTATGGAAGCCATAGAATTCATTCTAATTATTTTTTATGTATTTATCTTTTATGACTTTCTGCACGCTTCAGTTTTTTAGCAGAGTCTGTTGTGTTGTTTAGCACAAAGGTGTTTTCGAGCAGAAATCCCACCCTCATCCTCGGGGGACTTCGAGTGCCCACTCAGGAGAGGGTCATTGAGCTTTATTTCCACTATTTGGCATCAAGCCAAGCTTCATCCATCATCCACAATGCATTCTCCTTCAAGATTGGGTTTTTTTGCAGAGCAGTAGAAGTGGAGGGTTGATAGACCCAGTTTCTAAGCTTGTTTTCCAGTGAGGGGAGCAGCCCTTCGTCCGGGAGGCCAGCAAGGTAGTTCCTTGAGAATTATTCCACCATCAAGCATCATGAAAAGCAACAACCATCACCTGCAGTGCAACCTCCTTCAGAAACAACTTTATTTTGCAGGGCAGTTGCAGTGGAGGATCAAGTACCCAAGATCTTGATCTTGTTTCCAGTGAAGGGGGCAGACTTTCTCCCGGAAATTCAGTGAGGAGGGGTATCAGCCATTTTCATATCAGATCACCCACCTCTGAGTAGTTACCCAGCTGCAGAGCATTATTCAGCCTTAGGGCTGCATTTTACATTTTGGGTATTTCAGGAAACCCTTTCTGGGTTGTCTTGGAATTGTGCTAGAAAGCCTAGATTTCTGATCTCGGCATTTTATAAGCACTATAGCAGCAGATCCTTGTATTTTAATTTACATCAGTAGTTATTCCTAGCAAAAAATTCATTTTCATAGCCTTCGAAATTTTATATAACAGTTGTTCTTCATATTTCATGTACTGGGTACTTAGAGGCTTGTTTTTCCTAGCTTGGGTGTCTCTTTCCTCAAGATCTTGTACACATTTTCTGCTATAATGTCTAATAAAATGGCTGTATGATCTGCTCTCATTATGTGTTGACATTTCATTGCATTTTCCAGTTTTATGTTCTATATTCTTGTTTTTCCTAATATGTAATATTACAGTGGTATCATAGCATAATCTTGGCTCAGCCTGTGTACTACAACAACTATGTCATCAGAAGAAGGAGAGCCTCTCACAGAGAGGGAGAAGCGGTATCTTAATATAAACTAGAGATATGATTATACAGACAACAAAGAAGACAGGGTCAAAACTCCCATATTAGGAGAGATGGATGATAAGGAGTTTCCCAAGCTTCTTCTCCAAACCACGTAGGATATTTCCAGAGAAATCAAGGAGATGAGGATGGAGAGACATAAAGAATATCCTAGAGGATTTCTACATGGGGAAAGCTCCGGAATTTCACATCAGTGGTATGAACAACCAGTGAGGCAACAAGTTTCCCAATGCTCCACTATGCCCACATTCTTAGCAATGGGAAATGGAGGTGGAGGACCCTAATAACAAGAGAATATTGAAGATTATTTTCTAGAGTATGACTCTCAATCTCAGAGATTCAAAGATAATCTGAACTTCCAGGAGTTCTGTCAGATCAAGGACAATAGGAGACCCCAGAATAATTATAGAAATGGAGGTTACATGCAGAACAATGATCTACATCGTACTATGGGTAGATTATTTCTTCCTGCTTTTTATGGTTCATCCAAGTGCACAACTAAGTCTTGGGTGGAGAAACTGGAGATCTATTTCCAGTTGAACCAAGTACCAAAGATTGAAGCCATAAAAATAATAGCTCTGCACCTTGAAGGTGAGGCACATGATCAATGGTTTCATGGTATTTCTACATTAGGGCATGCAAATGTGATTGCATATGCAGAGTTCACTAGGAGATTAGTGGAGAGATTTGATCAGAGACATTCAAAGGAACCTTTTGTTGAGCTAGCCAAGCTCAAGCAGTTAGGTAATCCAGAAACCTATATCTCTAAATTTCTAAAACTTTTCGTTATGGTGTTATATCTATCTACAGCTAGGAGAGTTTATATGTTCATCGATGGGCTAGCACAGCCTCTGCATGGGTTGGTTAAGTCCACCAAACCAACTATTCTCCAATATTCCATTAAGAGGGATAGAGACTTACAAGATGCTTTGCCAAGGGAAAGAGCTCCATTTTAGAAAAATCCCATTTTCCAGTCAAAGGGGAAAGATCTGAAGGTTCTTCCTCCAAAGGAGAACCAGAACAAAGGACCCCTCAGTGATGATGTTCGAAGATATTTGAGGAGGACGAATCTTTGCTTCACATGCCAAGGACCATGGGCACCAGGGCATCGGTGTGCTATAAGGAAGGCCCACAATATAGAGGTATTCTCTGATAGTGAGTGTTTGTGAGGTAAATCCCCTTTGCAGATAGAGGCGATCCCACTAGCCCTAGAGTGGGTCTAGCCACAAACGAGACACGCTATGACATCAATTCCTAGTTAATAATGGAAAAAGACTTGGCAGATCACTTACCGTAGGTCCTGCGCTGTTGTGTCATCTGGAAGAATGGCTGCCTCTCACTCCTGATTCGACAGATCACGATCCACTCATTCTCACGCTCGGATACTTGCACATACACAATAAACGAAGATGATACATAGCATACTATTTCGCATTCCTAACTATCAGTCAGTCGAAGAAGACTAAATCAAATGCATCAAATAAACATAACACAAAGATGGAATCAATATCATAATCAAGTATATTAATTTAAAGAAGGAAGAGTACAACCAGTCTTCGATGTTGCGATCTCCTCCAACAGGGTTCCAGCAGAGCATGTCTCACAAAGCTCGTCAGGAATTCATACGGGGCTCTCTCTACGAGATCCTCCTTGGTTTGACCTTCTCTATAGAGATTCTCAGCTATAATATCTCTTCTCCAAGTTCAGCTTATTGGCTATATGTTCAGCTAGCTTTTGTAAAGGGAGAAGGCTTGTTTATATAGAGGGAGAAGGAGAGGTTAGGATCCCTACAATCGTGGGGGGAGTCCTATCCTCCAAGAATGTTCCATCAACCATCTCCTAAAGGAAGAGATATGTGGCTTATCCAGTTTAACCACTTGCAATGAGTCATTCCTGAGGTGGTTAAAGGAAACTTCTGCCTCCAATTTGTTAAAAAAAATTCCAAAAAAGGCCAGCACGGGCTCAACACAGGGACAGAGCACCAACTGGTGTGGCCTCTAGTGTAAATCTTTCCCATTGGCACGAGGGGTGAATTAGCTAACTGCACCAATGCCAAAACATATGGTTTTGAGTGATTTCTGAGGAAATTTTCAACAGGAGAAATCATGTCCTTATGAAGAAGGATGCAAAGAAGGTATTTGCAAAGTATGACACTGCTCACAGGTCATGGGAAATACCCTCCAATATGCAGGGTGAGGGATTGCAGGGACGGCGAAAAAATGTTGTGTAACAAATTCCCCCTAAAGCATGAGGTCCGAGAGAGAGGGAGGGGTGAAATGCTTTATGAGAACGCGTTCGACCAAAACACTGCTGTCAGAAAACCTGCAAGTACGAATACAATTGATACATCTGATACATGACATGTGGCATGGGCGTAGCCATCTATAAGAGAGTATATAAACAATGAGATCCGAGGTATGGACACAGCCATCCAGCAGTATGGATCAATAAATAGACTCAGGTATGGTCGCAGCCATCCAATCAAAAGAGTCATACAATAAGTCATAATAATTCACAAAGAACCCACAGCCTAGATTTCATCAGACAAAACCCAGGGTCTTGCACTGCATCTCAACCTGAACATAGTACAAATTCGAGCATGCGAATATGTGAGCTGAAGTCGAACATGCAAGAACATCTTCAGATTACCAGCCAATGATGAAAGCTGTTAACAGACGCGATAGAAACCACCAATAATGACAATGGCTCTCAAGGTACAAAAGCTACAATCCACGGCATGTGAATAGTGATCTGACATTTAACACCCGCAGAGTCAATAGATCGAAGGCCAATGATGTGGACCTTACGTCGAGTGCGAAGAACCTACCGTTGAGGCATGCAGGCTCCAATGTACCTGAGGGAGTCTCTAGATAAACTTCCTGGATAATGAGCTGGAGTCGACAGGAAGTGACCTTGATCAAATGTGGGCCATAATTTTTCCCACATCATCGACACGAGAGAGAGGAATATGATGTTTTTGAATCAATACCAACAGAGAATTAGAGGGAGGTTGAAAACTACAGAGGCAAACTTCTCTTGATCATATTGGCGGCACGACACTGGATTTGGAAGTATTTGACATCAAGGTATCTGAGGTCATGGTGACATGCCAAAGAGCAGATAAGTGGTCAAAAACGATTACCCAAACCCATGGAGGCAAACAAATAATGAGATGAGATGTCCCCAACCCGACACGAATGTAGACAAGTGCCATGTTCAAGAGCGACTACTGCCAACACGACTACAATCTTGGTTCCATTTTCCTCCACCATTTATGGCCAGTACCCCAATTATTTTTGAAAACAATCTTGAAGGGGATAGCATGTGCTTGTGATGTAAGTTTTTCCTTCGGAAAAATCCAACGTAGTACATTTTATGAGCCCTAGGAAGGAGGAACTCAAGTAACGTCATGACGACGAAGTCCGATGTCATCAATTTTTAACGAGTCTGACAAAGGAAGAACTTGGAATCTTTTCATGTTTAGAGAGTTTGAAAAGAAGGCGGAAAAGAAAACTTCAGCGGTCCCTTTTCATAAATATTCCCTCAGATACGAAAAGTTAGAAAATTGTGTCTGAGAGAACCTCTTAGTCGCGATCGGCCCTTTACTTTTCACTTTTACCTCTTTGCAGAGCAATAGTGACCCATTTCCTTTGTGATCTTCAGGCAGCGATTGTGAACAATCCAGTAGACCAATCCGGATTATGTCTGTTTCAGGTAAGAGCCGACTCCATTGGCCATCATTTAAGCTATATTTCACGGCATTTAGTTGTCATTTGGGATCCATTAGGGGAGGATTGGAAATTTTTAAGGCATCGCGGTTGGCACAGATTTCGGGCATGGACCCGCGCCAACCGACCCATTTTTACACAGGGGTCGTGCCAGTTGGCATGACTGTTAGCCAAAAAGTCGCGCCAACCGTGCAACCCAAAATCTGCTTTATATTTAAGAAAATGCAACCAATAGATTGCAATTTTAAGCACCCAAGGAGGTTTCTAATGTTCCTATGATCAATTCATGCAAGTACAAAGCGCAAAAATATGGTAATCGAGTGGAAGGAGAGAGATCATAGTGAAGAGGATGAACAAGCAATGGGAAATGAACAATGCATGAATGCCCTCAGGAATTGTGGGCTCAAGAAGTTCTTCATGACACCATGTCTCTGGGCTCAGCCCGAATTGCTTCAGTATCTAATCAGCATTTGGGACGAAGATCAGGAAAAGTTCGTACTTCAGGATCAAGAGCTTGAACTTGAAGTTTCCGATGTGTATTTCATCACTAGGTTGTCACGTATGGGCGTAGTCCCTATCTTAACCAGTACTCGGCATTATAGAGAAAGCATGGCAATGGTCATTGATAGGGTGTGCCATGGGGCATGAAAAGGATCAGGGAGCGGCAAAGTGCATATCCAGACTGTTCCTGATTTGGCACTAAGGGTAGTGCTGCACATCATCACGCGAGCTGCAGGATCGCAGGCACTTCACGAGGCCACGAAGACACAACTCCTTCTTGCTTCAGAATGTATGAACCCTACCATCTTCAACTGGTTCGAGGCTGTGATATCAACATCAAATGGCAGCTCACAAAGTGCAAGAAGACCAAACTCAAGAAGTTTGGGTATGGTTCGATCCTAGTATCATTCTTCTTGGAACAATTACCTATATTTCAGCGTCAAGAGTTTATAGTCCCTGATCCACCACCTACCGAGCCATGGATGGCCCGATGGGTGACACTGATGCCCAAAGTAGGGGCTGGCCAATAGATTTCTTGGAGGCCAGAGGTTTTTTATTAGCTCCGAAGAAAATTGATTATCATGGAGGATTGGCCCTACGCCAGCATAGACTTCACCGGAGACCCAGACCTCCCACTCGCGGAGGGAGAGGATTGGGACGAAGAACTTGGTAAGACTAATTTTTCATTTTCATGAGTTTATAATTTTTTTGATATATATGCATGTTCTGACAGTTATTCTTATATGTATTTAGATGTTGGCCCACAGCGTCCTGCAGGCATGTCGCCGGTAGCAAGGTGGGTCCCTCGCGACTTTGATCCTCATGGTGAGGGTGGCGAGGAGGAGATAGTGCAGAATCTCGAGGGGATTTCCCATGGGATCCTCGACTATGCTCGCTTGGATGATGTGCCTCGGGCCTATCAGAGGCATACTGTATGGGTACCAAGTCGTATCCACTGCTTTTTGAGGCGGTTGGTACGGGCAGTGACGTGCTATCATGAGCACCACGCCGATTAGGCACCTAGGCTTTGTTTCTGCACATTTTTTAGAGGCATGTTGTCTCACGATGTAACTGAAACAAACATATATTATTTTTTGTGGGCTTTATGATGCACACGTTGCAAACAAATGATATATATATATACACATCTATTTTCTACATGGGTCTCTGTACATATGATGATGTTCTTATAAATTGCGCAAATGTCTATCTAGCACAATGTTAGCTATTGCATCCGTTAATGTATTCATTCGTCTTGGTATATGTCGATATGTAATGAAATCAAAATGTCTTTCAAGTAAACTAATATGCAAATAAAATCTCAAAATTCATGGGTTTTGAACCAAATAATGGCCATTCAGTTGAAGAAGAACAAGTTGTGAATCCAACTTGACAAGAAATGCGCGTATGCCGAGGTTGACTGCCTCGGTTAATAGTTCCAAAACTGCACTATATTCAACAACATTGTTTGTAGCTGGCCCCAGATAAATACCTTGTAAGTTAATCAACTCACCAACAGGATCACAAATTATCCAGGTTGCCGAAGACAAGTTCCTGTTACTGCGGGAAGCACCATCCGCGAAACCGACATAAGGGGAAGTAGACATTTTCATAGCAAACGAGACCCAATAAGCAGAAAAAATCTCACAAAGCACATCAAACCAAAGCATGCACACAAAATGAAAATAATCACCTATGTACACATATCACGCGTGAATGATTCAAGCATAATATTTTTTCAGATACAACCCATTTTTGGGCTACGATAAAGGACAACCTTCATAGTCAATAAGCTCATAAGCCCCATTTTGTAACACACGTTTGATAATGTAGGGCCCATGCCACATGGGTTGGAATTTTCCTACTCCCAACTTGTCATGAGCTTGGTCATATAGAAGAACGAAATCGCCTTCGATGAAAGAACGAGGAGAAACTGATTGGTCAAAATGGGCTTTGACTCGCTTCTTCTGTGCTTCGATGACCAAGGTAGCTAAGCGATGAGTTTCTTCCAATCTCTCTAAATAGAGGAGACGTTCTTCTTCAGGCGAAGTATCAAGAAGTAATTCCACAGCTAATTTTAGTGAAGGGATTTCACATTCAATCGGAAGCGTGGCTTCCAAACCGTATACCAACTGGAATGGGGTAAATCCGGTTGCATTGTTGATTGACGTTCGGTAAGCCCATAGAGCTGAGAACAACATGAGATTCCATTTTGATTTGTGGATCTCGATTTTTCTTTGAATCATTGTAACAAGGACCTTGTTTACAGCTTCAACTTGGCCATTAGTTTGAGGATAGTAAGGCATTGAGCTGTCATGATGCAGACGCAAATTAGATGTCAGCTCTGCCATCATATAATCTCGAAAATGAGAACCATGATCAATGACGATGGCTTGAGGGACACCAAATCGAGCAATAACATGATTGAATATGAATTGTGTCACTGTCTTACCATCCACAGCCAGTGTAGGCATTACTTCGGCCAATTTCGTAAAATAATCGACGGCGACGATAATATAGGCATGCCCCCCGGCCGAACGAGGGTTACACGTCATAAAATATATGCCCCATTTGGAAAAATGGCGAACGATAATGACAGGGTGTAATGGAACAGGCAGCACACGCATCTTGCGTTGATAAATATGGCACGCATGGCATTTACGTACTGCAACAAGTCAATCTTTAAAAATATATGGCCAGAAATAGCCAACACGAAGGATCTTCTGTGGAGTGGCATAACCAGACATGTGACCACTGCAAGCGCCACTCTGGCAGTCATTTAAAACCTTCGGCGCTTCCTCAAAGGTCAGACATCAGCGAAGTATAGAATCGACTCTGACACGATAAAGGTTATCTCCAACAATACGATAAGGTTGTGATTGATGTTGAATGCGGCATCGGGCATCTTTCATTAGCTCAGACCTGAAAGTAGACGTTTGGAGGTACATGGTGATATCACCATACCATGGATTGAGGGTGCTGATCAGGAACAGAGTTTCATCCGGAATATGATCCTTAGAGGAAGAAGGAGCAGAGTCGGCGGGGAGAGAACAAATCAAATCAGCGAAAACAAGTGATTTCCTGAATTTGGCAGTAGTGAACTCAAAATCAAACTCTTGGAGGATGACGATCCACTTCAAGTATTTTCCCCCCAATAACTGCCGAGACAGAATATAAGTCATGGGGTTACAATCAGAAATCACGGTCACCGTGCGTAAAAGAATGTAATGACGAAAATGTTGGACGGCCTGGACCACAACCAATGCTAACTTCTCAACATATGCATAACGTGTTTCAGGGTCAAGAAGGTTCTGAGACAAGTAGTAAATGACATGTTCATTACCGTCATCATCATCTTGAACCAATACCATGGCGATCATACTGAAGGCGGAAACTAGGTAGAGGGTGAAATCACGATGATAATTCAGAGGACGCAATAGAGGAGCGTTGACTAGAAACGTCTTAAGTCTATCAAAAGACTGTTGAGCAATCTCATCCCAACAGAAAGGGATGTCTTGCTTTAAAAGTCGTGTAAATCCTTTGGCTACTTCAGCGTAGTTCGGGATGAAACGACGAAGGAAATTGGCTTTCCCTTGGAGACTTTGGAGCTGGTGTAATGAGGACGGGGAGGGGAGATTGACAATAGCCTCAACCTTAAGAGGGTCAAGGTGAATTCCATCTTTAGATACAATACACCCTAAGAGTCTCCCGGAGTCGATGCAGAAGACGCATTTATGCGGTTGAACCTAATATTGTAGTGTCTACAACGAAGAAAGATTTGATGGAGATGTTCCGGGTGATCTTTCCGCGCAGCTAAATGAGCTGGAAGGTCATCCAGGTATGGTTGGACAATATGTTGAATATCATGAAAAGCATAGGACATCGCGCGCTAGAACGTGGCCCCAGCATTCTTCAAGCCGAAGGGGATTTTCTTGTACGCAAACGTTCCCCATGGATAGATACAATAGTTCTTGTGTTGATCCAACGGGAGAATGTCAATCTGGTTATAGCCAAAAAAACCGTCCATAAGGGAGAATATTTCACTCCCCGCACAATCGTCAATGATCTGATCGATAAATGGGGTGGGATAGTTATCCTTAGGACAGGCCCGATTGATATCACGATAATAAACACAAACACGAATGGCGCCCTGCTTCTTATCCACAGAAACAATATTAGAAACCCATTTAGTCAGGGGAATCAGATAAATGAAACCCGCTTTAAGAAGTTTTTCAACTTCAGCTTTGATAGCGGCGAATTTTCAAGGATGCACGGGACGAAGACGCTGGCGAACAGGCTTCGCACCTGGGTAGGTGGAAATCTCGTGCACCATAATACTAGGGTCGATTCTAGGCATTTCTTCATAAGACTAGGTGAAAACATCATGAAATTCGCGAAAGAGACAAGTGTACACTTGGACTTTCTCGGAAGAGTAAGTGACTCCCACATGGATGTTCTTCACGATCCTCGGTTTAACAGAGATGTCAATAGGCATCGTTTGAGTAATGTTACCCAAATTAGCTTCCCCAAAGACTTCATGAGTCAAAATGGGCGTCTGAAGTGGCGGAGAAGGAACTTGGGACGTGAAGCGCTCAAGACAGTTAGACATGGCCCCGAGGCAAGGCATGAATGAGGAACGATGATGCCCATCGCTCCATGGCAGATCCTCGAGAGACATGGTTTCCATGATAGCCTCGTTGGATGGAAACACTTATTTCAAAGGATCAGGTGAATCCGCATCACCGATCCAGGAGGATTGAGAATACACGTCGAGAGAAATGCTCAAAGGAGCAACTTCAGGAGGGGGGGAATCAGAAGCAGATGTAAGCTCACAATAATTGATCTCGATGGAACTGAGCGACATCGAATCTCCAAAAGAATCAACCTGTTCACGTGAAGGAACAATCCAAGGGTCATCTGACCGAGAGACCATATTGAATTGAACGGTATTCGGTGGCGGAAGGGGAAAAATACCCATGAGAGCGGGATCTTTGAAAAGACCCGACCCTATACTATCAGGGGGATTGGGAATTTTATCCACGTATGGCATGTTATTCTCAGAAGATGAGGTAAAGAATGACAATTGATCAATAGTAATAATTTTTCCCTCATGTGGAAATTTCAGAATTCGGAAGAGGGTGGACGGAACGTACAGCATAGCGTGAGTCCAACTACGACCGATTAGAATATTGTAGTTGAGTTTGGAATTAACGACTTCTACTTCAACGTTGACTATCTTTCCTTTCTATATAATCGGCAAGCTAGCGAGAACACCCAAGGGTTTTGATTCCCTTCCATCAAATGCCGCAAGGGCATTGGGTGACGAATTGAGGGCTAAAGAGCCAATAGCCTTCCAGCAAGCATATGACATGACGTAGGTAGATGCACCTTCATCCACTATAGCCCTATGAATGTTGATACTGTTGATACCGACTTGTATAACAAGTGCAATCTGGTGTGGAAGTCGGGGGATGAAATTCTCTAAATCGAAGGAGAGAAGGCTAGAATCAGTGGGGTCAATCCCGCCGATTGCAGATAATAACGCTTTCCATTGAGACGGACAACTCTGGAGAACTTCTAACGTGGACATTATGGAAGGCACCTGTGCCAAATTCTCAACAATACTGTAATGCTAAGCAACATGGGCGTTAGGATTATAAGAAGATTTCCGGAGAACACCTTCAAAAGGTAGTCGTACAACAAGTTCAGCACTGGGCCTTTCAATTTCAAGGGGACCAGAGGCAAGTGGGGGAGGAAGACCATCAACGACCTCTTTCCCAGCTGCCTGGTGTGATCTGGCATAATCCTTCGACCGAGTAACGATGGAAACAAGTGCAGAACCGTTCATCATGAAAACTTGAGAGCTAAACGACGCAGATGGTGGCAGTTGCTTGACCATCTGGCTCTATCGAGATGGGAAAGGTTTTTTAAGGACTGCCAAAGTTCCCTTAGCGCCTTTGAGTAGTTGAATAACCTCGGATCGTCTAGGAAAATCTTTAGTGTAGTGGTCCTCATCACAAATCATACAGGGATACTTCAGCTTTCGCTGTGAACCACCATCAACACGAGGTTTAGATGATTCTGGTTTTGGGGCATTGGATTTGGCCTTGCCTTTTCCCTTATTTTTCCCTTTGGAGGTCTTGTCTGCAAGATTGGCCTGAATGGCGTTGACCTCTGCGGTTTTACTTGAATCTGGGGTAAACTGAGGAGCGTAATTATTGGAAGAATTTGATTTCTGCTTCCCATTGGAAGACTTACGTGAAGTTTGAGATATGGAACCAATAACGCCGTAAAATGATGGGGTAGCCAACGCTTTATAGGTCCCAGGACGTGGAGCTTCAGTCAAGATGTCGTACAAAATTCCTGATTGAGAGTACACTAAATAAAGGTACTGGGCACGAGCGATGGCTTGTTCCTTGGTTACACATGCCCCCATGGCGATGTCTTTCGCAATATTATTGAAAAAAGAGGTAGTGAACCAATGAGTAAGAAGCTGATCAGGGATTTCAAAGTTGATCAGACGACGACGTTGTCTCCATTCATGAAGGTGGTCCGAGATATGGGTAGCTCGGTCCTGTTTCAAGGATGTGAGGAGATGCATCCCGGCTTCATAACGAACTGGTAACTGGAAATGAGTAAGGAATTCCATAGCAAGAGTATTTAAATCTTGAAAGATTCCACGAGGAATTTCGATATACCACTTAGTAGCAGCTTCGGTAAGAGTGCACTAGAAGAGACGGAGTCGAACAAAATCGTCCACCCAAGAATTATAAGAACACCATAAATGGTATGTCATGACGTGAGCTTGGGGGTCTTCTCCAGACTTGCCCTCAAACTTGGGACAATCACCAGGAACCTTCGTTGGAACCGGAGGCCAAAAGGGATTATGAAGAATGGGATCATTTGTCAATTTGGACACATCCGGTAACTCCAATGTGGCGAGAAAAGGTAATTTAGGGTTAAAATGCATAGCAGGTCCTCAATAAGGACCCGTACCCATACTCCATCCTAGTTGAGTGTAACTCTGCCCCCATTAGTTCTGTCCCGGAGGATTCTGACCATAAGGGGTATAAGACTGATAATTTGGTTGATATGGCAGCTAATGACCAGGATACGGGGGTTGAAAACTGGGATACCAATTCTAATTATATGAGGGTCTTGATTGAGTAGCGTAAGGATTCTGGTGCGGAGTATAAGTATAGCTTGGTGGTTGAGGGTGATAAGTAGGACCTTGAGATGGGTTTTAGACTGGTCGATATTGACCTTGAGGAAAATAATCGCCTTGGGGTCGAACAGGCTGCTAATAAGTGGGGCCCTACTGAGCTGGATACGTCAGGCGCAGCAGTTGATTTGGCTGCGACATAGAGTAGAGCAACGGCTGAGTAGGGTAAATAGGCTATGCAGGTTGGCCTGGCTGAGCAGGTTGACCTAACTGATGAGGGCCACCAGGTTTCCCCAGTTGAGCGGGTTGGCTTGATGGCTGCAGTGGGCCAGGTTATGCCTAATAAACAGGTTTACCTGGGGCAGGACCATAAGATGGCCCTAGTTGTGCAACATTTGGACTAATCGTAAGATAAGGCTGTTGAGGTTGCACCAAAGGTTGAGATGGATGAATCTGCCCCCCAGGACCATATGAAGGTCTGGGTTGATATACTGGCTGCCCAGCTCGTCCTTGAGGTTGCCCTGGTTGGATCACAGGCTGGGCTTGTAAAGGTTGACCTTGAGGATTGTAAGGCTGCCCTTGCGGGCCTTAAAAAATCCCTGCTAGACCAAAGGTTGTCCCTGTAAGGGTTTCCCTTGTGGGTCGTACACAAACTCTTGCTGCACTGAAGGTTGTCCCTGAAAGGTTTGTCCTTGTGGGTCATGAGCATACCCTTGTTGAACCGAAGGTTTTCCCTGAAATGGTTGTCCTTGTTGGTTAGAGGGTTGCATAGGAAAGGTAGTTATAACACCGGAGATAAACTGATAAGCCTCAAGAGCAGGCAAGTAGATGGGGTTTCCTTGCGCGTCATACTGAAACGGAAGTGAATAAATCGGGGTATCGTTCGCTCCATAATGAGAAAAATAAGACCTATAAGGATCCTGAGGGGACTAATAAGTCTGGGAGCTCTGCTGATGAACAACCAGAAGATACTCCTCAAATGAAATGCCATCAGGAATTTCCATGGAAATCGAGGTTTCTACCGAAGTTGAAACTACTAACGACTGTGCAGTGAAAACCAGTGCCGAAGCAGCCACACAGATAATGGGCCTAGTGGGAACAGACATGACAAAAGGCATCGACGACGAGACAGGTGTCGTCAGCGACATACCTAAGGATGGAAGAACCAGACCCCTTGACAAAATTGACGCTGCCATGGAGGCAATACCGGCCATAATCTGACCCAAAGACCTATATCCGGCTGGAAGCGACACCGATGGTGAAGATTGAGCAGGTTCTTGTTGGATGTTTTCTGGGAAATGTTGGTATTGTTCATCAGAAACTGGAATACCCTCACTTCCATTAGGACTAGACGAATCCATGTCTGAATCCACCGTAAGATCTTGCAAAAGAGTACGGGTGTTATGAGGTATGATAGTAGCCAAAAACGGTGATCCTGATGTAAGAGGGGGGAAATGTTCCCCAACCCCAAATCCAAACCAAGCATTGGAAAGAGGCCAGTGGAACTCAACTGGTTCTCCAAAGGGATACTCTGACGGGATGACGGCCTGTTGAAGCTCAGCAAACCCAGAGATCTGTGAAGTTTTAGATGAATCGTCTGAGAAAGGACTGCCAGTAGACGAAACTGATGGTTCTGCCACTGTGACTATAGAACACTAGAAAAGGGAAAAAGATCAAAAAAGAAGACTCTTGGATCAAAACCAAGGCAAACAAATACAGGAGAAGTAAACAATCTTTAATCGGCGTGTAATCGTAGGTAGTTTTTTTACCACATTGAAACCAAAAGTTTGTTGTTTCATGTTTTAAGAGTCAAGAAATAGTCAAATATGACTCTAGTCTCTTTCAATTTTAAGCGAGCGTGAAAGGACAAGTGCTCGATGATATTTTCAAGTTTATGGAGTCAGTAAAGATCAAAAAATGACTGCTCAGGTAGTCTAGGTAAAAGGGTGTACCATGTTCCCGTGAACTACCATATACACCTTGGTTATAAAATGAAAGAAGAATCAACCAAGAACTTGACGTACGTGCAGGTAGTCTCCCCGAATGCTATGTTCGATGTATCACGGTTACAAGGTGGAAAACTCGGCTTCCTACGGATAAAAGGATTGCAACCTATAAGGGTCTCCCTTTATATACTCGACAGTACGGGGAGCACAAGTCCGTACTAGCGCTGTCTGAAGCCAGATGGCGAGCGACAGCTGCTAGGTTTTAAGACATCGGAACACATCTCTAACTTCTATCACTAAATGTTTCGTTAAGTTTCAATGTTGCCTTAGGTTAATTGAATAAATTTTAAGTTGATTTTGTATTTATGTTTCAATTCCAAGGTCCTACCGAATTTTGGATCTCACAAAACCCTGAATGCAAGCTACATGCCATAACATACCATTTCGTTTAATGAAGAGCTATCTACGAGAAGGTTAGGAATTTCAAGAGACAACAAATAATGAGAACACATAGAAGTATTCACTACAGAACCTGATGCAAACTAATGAGAACAAGAAATCTTTCCTAGAATGTCGAATGCTAGTTATGCGAAAGATTTTTCAATTCCACAATACAAACAAAAAAAAATGCAAGCACAATATATTTTTTCAATTTTTTCAATGTAATAGAGCAAATACTGCACTAAAAAACATGAAAAACAAACCTTCACACTAGTTACAGAATGTTAATGCAAGATTCGAAGCGAAACAATCCAGTCAACTCACAAGCAAATAAAACAAAGACTCAAACCAATGTCACAATCTCTCAAATCGAAGAAAGATGAAAAAACGGACCCATACAAGCAATGTGAGCTATGCTTGGAGTGACAAGAAGCAAAACTGAATGAAAGAGACAATACTCACTCAAGACTCATTTCACCAAAAGTAACCACTCAAAACGGATCCAGGGAGTTGAATGCAATCAAGAAAATAACGAAGGTGACCGTGAAACAATAGACCCAAACTCCTACAGGAGGCTCGGCATATCAAAGCACTAGAAATCCCTAAAGCCATGATGTTGAAAGAAATGGACAAACAGTTGAAGGAAGAAGGTTGATCATAGTCACAAACAAACCCAAAACATTCAAATCAAGTCAAAAAAACATCCAGAGACACTAGGATGGACCAAAAACTCCAAAACAAGGGAAACCCTAGCACCTACAGGAATTGGCGCGATTGTTTGGCTGTAATCTGCGCCAGACAGGGGATGGCACAGGTGATAAAATGGCAACTCACGCCAGTGGGCGCAACTATTAGGATGGAAACCGCGCCAATCAAGCCAACCTTGAAAAGATGAAAATTTGGAAAAACAAAGGTCAAAACTGATCCTCTGGGGCTGAACAAGGGCCTAAGACTCAGCAAAAAAATCAAGAAAAGGCAAGATAAGCAAGAAAATACCAAGAAGAAGATCTAATATACGAAAGACAAACTCGCACTGATCCCTAGCGGAGTCACCAATTTTTTGGTGAGGTAAATCCCCTCTACGGACAGAGGCAATCCCACTAGCCCTAGAGTGGGTCTAGCCACAAACAAGACAAGCTATGACATAAATTCCTAGTTAAGAATGGGCAAAGACTCGGCAGATCACTTACCGTAGGTCCTGCGCTGTTGTGTCGTCCGAAAGAATGGTTGCCTCTCGCTCCTGATTCGACAAATCAAGATCCGATCGTTCTCACGCCCGGATACCTGCACATACACAAGAAACGAAGACGATACACAACACACTATTTCACATTCCTAACTATCAGTCAGTCAAAGAATACTAAATCAAATGCATCAAATAAACATAACACAAAGATGGAATCAATATCATAGTCGAGTATATTAATTTAAAGAAGGAAGAGTACAACCAGGCTTCGACATTGTGATCTCCTCCAGTGGGGTTACAGTGGAGCACGTCTAACAAAGCTCATCGGGAATTTAGATGGGGCTCTCTACGAAATCCTCCTTGGTTCGACCTTCTCTATAGCGATTACTCAACTATAATATCTCTTCTCCAAGTTCAGCTTCTTAGCTATATGTTCAGCTAGCTTTTGTAAAGGGAGAAGGCTTGTTTATATAGAGGGAGAAGGAGAGGTTAGGATCACTACAATCGTGGGGAGAGTCCTATCCTCCAAGAATGTTCCATCAACCATCTCCTAAAGGAAGAGATCCATGGCTTATTGATTTTAACCACTTACAATGAGTCATTCCTGAGGTGGTTAAAGGAAAATTCCACCTCCAATTTGTTAAAAAACATTCCAAAAGAGGCTCGCACGGGCTCAACACAGGGATAGAGCGCCAGCTAGCGCGGCCTCTAGTGAAAATCTTCCCCATTGGCATGAGGGGTGAAGTGGCTACCCACGTCAATGCCAAAACATGGGTTTTTGAGTGCTTTCTGAGGAAATGTTCAACGGTTGAAATCATGTCCTTATGCAGAAGGATGCAAAGAATGTATTTGCAAAGTATGACATTGCTCACAGGTCACGTGAAAGACCCTCCAATATGCAAGGCGAGGGATTGCAGGGACGGTGACAAAATGTTGTGTAACAGTGAGGAGGAGGAAGAAGAGGAGCCAGAGGGAGACAACAATGCTATGATAGAAAGGGAAGATCCACCACCACCAGGAGGTGGGAATGTTCCATTTTCTCCAATTGGAGGTGTTGGCCAGATAAATCGTTCTTGCGGACAAGACCGATCTCCCTAGTGTCAGAAGACAATCTAGCAACAAACAAACAACTAAGTTTGTCTTTCTCTAGATATATTCGTTTTAAAAATAAATGCTATGAAGGTGTTGATCCTACCTTAGATCCAAATGCTTATTTGTGGTCGTAGTACTTCCATCGTATCAATAATCCTTCGTCGCAACAAGAGCTCTTTTGTCACAAGAAAGTATCATCTTTCGTTGATCTACAATCACAAACAAGAAAATATCAATAGCACTTGTATAACAAATAATTATAAAACATATCCATCATAGTGATCAAGGAATCTATGAAATAAACGATCAAATGATAGCTTATTGAAATAAACAATCGAACGACAATTTATTGAGAAAAACAAAACTTGATTGTATTAATATTAAAATATACAGAAGAACCTCACAACCTTAGCCTTGATGTTCGAAAGGCCTTCCCGGGGTCCGAAGCAGGAATCTCTTCTACTTTGATAAGTCTTGCACTCTTCCTTCAGGAGCACAAAGAGGTATGTGATCTTTCCTCTCAAAAAGCTCAGCAGAAAGAAGTCTAAATCTTAACAGCACTTCAACTCAATCACACATAAAGCTTGATCTCTTTAGTCCTGCATTAGTTTTCTTCACTTCAGTTAACCCCTTGAGGCTACCCAATGCCTCCTTTTATAGAGCAGATGAGGAGGTTAGGATTCCACCTTTAAAGGGATAGAATCCTCCTTCAAAGGGATAGGCTCCTCACATCAAGGGATTAGTTCCTTAAGGTGTGGGATAGATGCACCTTACTAAAGCGTACTCATCCCCAAAAAATCTCATCTAGAACCTTCCAGAATTGACCAAAATTCAACTTTTTAATCTTTTCTTTCGCGCTTTTTGACTTTACAGGGGTACCGCAGGCATTACACTGGAAAAGTGCATTCTAGAACGCAGTTTCTCTTCACATTACCTGCGTACCCTAGCTAAAAACGCATGCAGGCTTTATGTTACCTGCGTACCCAAGGCTTTTTTGAGTTTTAAGGGTTTTTCCTCCAGTTTCAGGGCTTGGAATGAGGAACAAAGGTTGTAAGACTTGCAGAGGAGGCATGTATGAGTGTTACTGAGCTCATACAGTCAGCAAAATGTCAAGGTGAAAATTTTAGTGTATGATTGCCCCCTAAAGTGCGAAGTACGTAATAGATGAAGATGAGTACGCTCATATATGAAGAGTGAAGTACTATCGGCTACGGGGATCATCAATAGACATGATCGGAACTGTAAAAACATTCAATGCAAAATATATATATGTAATCATATCATCGCTGAGGTAGGCATTCCCATACTCAGATCAAAAACTAACTAGATTCAAACTGTTCTAATAAAGGAATGATTTTGAATACATCATCGGTATAGACATACGTAGACACAGTATGGACGCAGCCATCTGTTTATGAATAGTCCATTGTATAAATGATAACAAAATTCCTCGCAGCCTGGTTGGTAGAAACTAGATCCAGGGTCTTCCGATTCCGCCTCTCGAACTAATGCGATTCTGTCCATGTGAATAAATGTGTTGAAGTCGAACCTTAATTTGAAACCACTTGATTAACGATCAATAATGTAAACTGTTAACAAGTGTGAGCGTAACCACCAATAATGTCAATGGCTCTCAAATTACCCAGTATAATCCATGAAATGTGAATGAATGAGCTGAAGTTGAACATGTCACGGAATCATTCGATCAAAGGTCAATGATGCAACCTGTTGTCGAAGGCGAGAAACCTACCATTGAGGCATGCAGATTTCAAGGTACTGACGATTTCTGGATCAACTTCCTAGATAATGAGTTGTCGTCGATAGAAAGTGATTTGTCGTAGGCAAGCCCACAACACGAAATCATAGATCAAGTTTTGAAAATATATTGGCAAGGACTGGACTCAGGGATGGTCAAAAATGGATGATAGATATTTTGCAGATGAATGGTTTATTTGAATTGTCCTCTTGAACACATAACGACACTGCAGATGGCTTGGTGACAATTGACCCAAAGCTAATACCCAGAAACCGGCTGAAGACTTTCAATATGGTTTGATTAACTGTTAGGCAAAGGATTTCCCAACCCAGGTGGGCAAAAAGTGTTGTGTTCAAGAGTGGTTAACTGGATTTTTCGAATAATCAAAATACAACAAACAAGTCCATTTTTCTCTCTTTTCCCCCACCATTTATGGCAAGTACCTCTTTATTTTTGACAAGCTTGAGGAGGATAACATTTGCTTGGTTATAAGCTCATCCTTCGGATGAGTCCAACTTAGTTTAAGATTCGAACCCTAAGAAGGAGTGGTTCATTCCTGTTTAAAATTGAATAGGTCCTTTACTGTTAATTTTTAACGAGTCCGGTATAGGAGAAACTCGGTGTTTTTTCAATTTTAGAGAGTCAGAAAAAAAAACTTAAGAAGACTCCATGGGGGTGCTTTTTCGTAAATTTAGTCTCTCAGGCCCGATAAAAGGATAAAATAATGTGGGAGAGAACTCTATTGACTGTAATTAGTCAACGTATACCTTTTTCGTATATAGTCCATTTCAGTCTGTAAAAGGGGTAAACTTATACTGAAGGGATGATCATTCATTTACTTTAACGAGTTTGAAAGATCAAGTAGCGCAATATTTTTATGTTTAAGTACCGAAAAAGGGCTTAAAAGAGGACTCCAAGTTTTCGCTTTTTCGGTAAGTTTTAACGAGTTCGAAAAAGGGATAAAAATGTACTAATATGGCCGACTTTCAATTTAATTTACGAGCAGGAAAAGACGAAAAGAACTCGGCATTTTATATGTTTTACGAGAAAAAATAGCAAAATGATCTCGGGATTTTCATGTGTTTAACGAGTCTTGAAAATAACCAAAATTGACTCCAGATAGGTTTCATTTTTATGAAAGCTTGAAACAGAGAAAAACTATGCTTCAGAGTGGTTTCATTTTTTCACAAGCTTGAAACAGAGAGAAAACTGTGCTTGATGCCCCCTAAACGTAACTGCTAGAGTGCATGCCCCCCAGCTTTATTTCATTCAACTAAGTACACTAGTAATAAATAGCTGGATGGAATGAAGGTTCATTTACGAGATCATATGAAAGACTCGACCTACAAACTAACCTAAATATATTACTTAACATTTACGAGGTCTATTCAAAGACTCGACTCAATTAGGGGAGGATTTGTTTCATTTTTTTAATGAGCTTGACATAGGAAAAGAACTATGCTCATGGCAACGTGTTTCATTTTTTAACGAGGTTGACACAGTAAAAGGAACTATCCTCAGCTAACTACTTATTTCTAATCTACCTACATAACCTATTGATTCATTTTTTAATGAGGTTGACAAAGGAAAAACATCCTCATACCTAATTCATTTTTTAATGAGGTTGACTCGGTAAAAGGAACTATCACTCTAGCAAGCGATTCATTCACACAACAAGGTTGACACGGAAAAATTGTCCTCATAGAAGCTTGTTTCATTTTTAAACGAGCTTGACACAAGAAAAGGAACAATGCTCTCAACTAAGCTGATTCATTTTTAAACGAGTTGACCTGAGAAAAAAACTCTCACCATTGCTTGATTCATTTTTTAATGAGGTTATTATGATAAAAGGAACTATCCTCGAGACTCAGCTAATTCATTTTTTAATGAGGTTGACATAGTGAAAGGAACTATCCTCGCAGACTAGTTTCATTTTTTAATGAGGTTGACATAGTAAAAGGAACTATCCTCACCTCACTGATTCATTTTTTAATGAGTTTGACACAGTAAAAGGAACTCTCCTCGCAAAATTGATCATGGCTTCCAACTAGAAGAAAGACATGTCAATGGGCACACCTCGATCATGGCTTCCAACGGGAAGAAACACATGTCATTGGACACACCTTGATCATGGCTTCCAAGAGGTCTTCATCAGAAGGAAGAATAGTTCTCTGGAAGGAACACATGTCAAGGGACTCAAAAGGGATAAGAACATCGTGTTCAAATAATCCCATAGATTTTTCCATGTCAATTACCGGATCTAAGTCAAAGGAAGACGAGCAAATAGTGAGAGGCTCACTTACATTAGTAATTGAAAACATGGGACTAGTTGCCACATAATTAACCCGTGGCGGGGTAGATACCACTTTATAATCAGGAACATTTAAGGGTGTCATATTATTGGTAGTTGAAACAAGACTAGGGAATGAAAGCTGGTCTATAGTCACAATATTTCCATTGTGAGGGAAAGACATCACGCAAAAAAGTGTTGATACTACAACTTTCATTGCATAGACATAGTCTCGCCCAAGGAGTAAATTGAAATCCAAGGGGCCTTGAACTACCATAATATCAATACGAACATTTTTACCTTCCAAGGTAATAGAAAACTTAGGAAGGATCCCTAAAGGTTCACTAATGGTTCTATTAAAAGCTTTCAGATTCTGTGTAATAGGCACAAGCTGAGGAGAACCCAAAGCTTTCCAAGTAGTTGAGGATAAAATACTAACAGAAGCACCTTCATCTACCTGTGTGCAATGTATGTCCCTACCACAAAATTTCACAATGATTTGGAAAGGGATGGAGGAAGGAAGACGAGGTTCTGTCAATTTATTCCAATCAAAGGAAAATACCTCAGTACTTGGAGGGGGTTTTGTAGAAATAGGTGAAACACCCCCTAGCATAGAAGAATCTGATGTAACAAGAAGAACCTGAGCGGTATGAAGTTCACTCTCTACAGGGAGAATGGGATCGACCAGATGTGAAATCGAATCAACCACTTGATCAACTAATGGATCATCATCCTGAGTGATATGAGTTTCACTCTCCAATGGAAGAGTGGGATCTATTGTACTTGAAATTAGATCAATCACTCCATCAGTTGACGGTAGGTTGGGAGAAATTTTACAGTAACCAGTTGAAAATTCTTGTTGTGGAACAGTAAGGGTTTCCAATAATTTTGAGGCTACATCCATGTGAGGGAAAATGTGAGTTTGATGACTCCCTTTGCATAACTTACAAGGAAACCTAACTCTACCCTTTTTCCCAGGAATCTGACTATCACTGGTTGATGGATCAACGAAAATTTGATGAGATTTTTCTGACCAAACTTCCAAGACCTTTGGATACTAGGACAATTGACAAGGAAGTGGTCACCCTTACAAAGTTTGCAAGGGTATTTGGGATCCTGTGAGGTATTTGGGTTTACGATGCATGTTGGAGGTTTCCTCAACACAACTAACACTTACAGCCAAGGTTGGTTGGTTGACTTCTTTCTTATCTTGCTTCTTCTTCTTCTTCTTCTTCCCTTTCTTCTTCTTCTTAGCCACCTGGTTACTAGCGTCAAGGCTTTTACCAAGCGAAGAGGAATAAACAGAGGAAGAAATATTAGGCGAAGAAGGTGAAGGGTCAACAAAAGGTTGGTGATGTTGAGATGGTGAACTATGTTGAGGTGAAGCATTCGGTTGAGGTGAAACAATTGGAGTATTCAGGGCCAGCGAAGTTGAAAATAACCATATCGGTAAACCTATTGTAAATTCAGGTAATGACAATGTAGACATATAAGGAGGACCAACATTTCCAAAGGAAGGAAAAGTACTAGGATTCTCGTTAACAGGATTTCCTTGGTTGGTAAATTCCGGAACAGTTGCCATTATATTCAACTTCAGTGAATTTTATTAACAAATTAAAAACTAAAATTAACAATTAACAATTCACACCTAACAATTAAAATTCACAGTTCACACCTATGGTCTCTAAAAGTAAAAACAAAAAAATTAACACGCGCTATCAAATTTAGGAGTCAAACCACACACAAACAGTAACTTCCCATACTAGAAGCACTAGTTGGTGATGAAATCCAACATCGTAGAATTTAATACAGAAAGGGCGGTTGGAACAGTTACCCCGACAACCTGCTTAATGAAACAGACCGGTGCAAGTTTCTCCACTATGCCATCTCGAGTGAAGATAACCCTCCGGAGAGTTCAAGTGAGTCTAGTCGACGTCTGCTCCAGGTATAGTGGGATCTTCCCTCCATCGTCACCTTAGGAAAGAATCCTATAGATTATGGCCACTAAGTTTACCAATAGAAACAAATATACCTGGGGGAACAGTCTACGATCCGATACACACGCAAGGGCAGAGTAACAAAGCTCAATCCCCTTGAAGGCTCCTTGACATAATCCAAGGTTTACCGACAAGTGACCCCAGGCTCCTCGACAATGGTCTATCCGAGGTTTACCGTTGTTAATACATGTATATCTTCTATCGTTCCCAATGAGGAAGGATTGATTACCTCACTGGTTCAGATATGATCTCGTGCTTGACTCCTTTAGGAGGAGCTTCCCAGAGCATACATGCATCAATTGGAATTTTTCCTACCGCAAGATCGACTACTTGTTTGTTTTACTGTCTTGGAGAGTTAACTAAAACCTATTCCAAGACACTAGCCTAAGCTAGATTGGTGGAAAGAGCCCTAAAAATGTAAAATTTACTAGATGAATTTTAATTAAGCGCTGTGTTATTTAGGCTGTTATTACTCAAAAGGGTAAATGGATATGAAACCAATGGTGTTATGACCCGAACCAAAACTGAATGCAATCGAATATGATAATGTAATCTTTTCAATTCGATGAATCCTAACTAAAGTAAGGAGAGATTTTCCATTCACTTCCAACAATGCAAAAATTGATCACTAAGAGAAAATATAACAAATTCTCTAATGCACTAATTTCATTAAGAAAAACTAATGCAAATCAATCCCAAAATAAATTTTTTTATTTTTGTGTTTTTAAAACAAGCATAAAAACATCTAAATTCAAATCAAAGAAAACTGATCTAAATCTACAATTGATTTTTCAGAATGTAAACTATGCAATTGTAATCTATGCACAATTCACATTCATATTCTGAAAATGAGAATTCTAATTATGCAAATGTGATCTATGCAAGAGAATTCTCAAACACAAGATGATTCTAATGTAATCTAAGAACCAATCAAGTGGAAGTCAAGAAAATCGGGTGAGAGTTCCAAAGATCAAAAAACACTCAAAGGCGATTAACACTCATACACAAAAGCAAAAAGATGCAAAATTGTGAAAATACTGAGACAAACCTTCAATTAATGACCAAAGGAAATCAAATTAAGAATTTCTTAAAAAAGAGACTCAAAACACCCAATTAACTTAATGGAGATTGATGAGATGAAGAATTGCTGAAAGAAATTCAGAAACAAGAGATTTTTGATAGAGAAATACAAATCTGGGTAGATGCTAAGAATCCTAAATTAAATCTAAACTAAACTGGAAAAAATAAATCTAAAGTTTTTCAAAAAATTTAACAGGGTCCGCAGGCTTCCAGAAGTAACAGGTGCGGTCCCGCACTGTTTACTTAAGGAAAGTGCGAAACTGCCCGCACTGTGCAAAAGAACAAAGTGCGGTCCCCAGAAAAGTTCAAGAAAAACGTAAAAGATTTCAAAATTTTCAAAAACAAAGAAAACCTAAGCTACCCAGGCAGATATCCATCAATCAAAAACCAGGAAAAACTTTTCCTCAAATCAAAATAAAAGAGAACCAAAAACAACAAGTTCTTTCCCCAGCGGAGTCGCCAATTTGTTGGCCGGATAAATCATTCTTGCGGACAAGACCGATCTCCCTAGTGTCAGAAGACAATCTAGCAACAAACGAACAACTAAGTTTGTCTTTCTCTAAATATATTCGTTTTACAAATAAATGCTATGAAGGTGTCGATCCTACCTTAGATCCAAATGCTTATTTGCGGTCGTAGTGCTTCCATCGTATCAATAATCCTTCGTCGCAACAAGAGCTCTTTTGTCACAAGAAAGTATCATCTTTCGTTGATCTACAATCACAAACAAGAAAATATCAATAGCACCTGTATAAAAAATAATTATAAAACATGCCTATCATAGTGATCAAGGAATCTATGAAATAAATGATCAAACGACAGCTTATTGAAATAAACAATCGAACGACAATTTATTGAGAAAAACAGAACTTGATTGTATTAATCTTAAAATATACAGAAGAACCTTACAACCTTAGCCTTGATGTTAGAAAGGCCTTCCCGGGGTCCGAAGCAGGAATCTCCTCTACTTTGATAAGTCTTGCACTCTTTCAGCCAAGACCCTTGCCTTCTAGTAGTTTAGCCTCCCAGGATTTTCTTAGCATAGAACTCACGAATATCAACAACATTTAGCCTCAAATATTCTAAATCTTGAACTCCTCAATCCTCCAATAGTTTAACTTAACCCTTTGAGGCTACCCAATGCCTCCTTTTATAGAGAAGATGAGGAGGTTTGGATTCCACCTTTAAAGGGATAGAATCCTCCTTCAAAGGGATAGGCTCCTCACATCAAGGGATTAGTTCCTTAGGGTGTGGGATACATGCACCTTAATAAAGCGTACTCATCTTTCATGCATACCATCAGGGCAACCACAAGATTGACCAAAATTCAACTTTTTCGATTTAATTTAGCGCTTTTTGACTACTGAAGTCTGCATGAATATTCTTTGGAAAAATGTGTTCACAAACTTAATTTCTCTATGCATTACAGCGTACCCTAGCTAAACATGCGAGGCTTCATGTTACCTACGTACCCTGAGTTTCAGAGGTTTTAGGGTTTTTTCTTCCCGATTCTGAAGCTTGGAATGAGGAACAAAGGTTGTAAGAAAGACTTGAAAGGAGGCATGTATGAGTGTTAATAAGCTCATCTACAGTCATGAGAGAATCAAAATTGACAAATTTCTCTGTAACACATACCTGAAATATCTATCTGACAATTACAACTTTTGAGGTGAGAAGCATTAGTCCATGGACCCATGTTGCTCCCGATTTTCCCAAAAAACGTATTTTAGGGCCTCGAAATAGCTCTGGAAGTTCAGGACCTGAAAAACTACTAAAAATAGTAAGTGGTGTTGAAACTTAGAAATAGAAAGAACTGATAATGTGAGTCCAAATGGAATAGGTGGGTAGCCACCAATATCCACCTGGATCATTAGGGCCCCAAAACGGCTCCGAAAGTGTAGGACTCGAAAACCTGCTAAAAAAAGTAAGTTGTGCTGACAGTGAAAAACTGCAAGAATTGATGGTGCGAGTCCAAATGGAATAGGTTGGTGGCCACCGCTATCCACCTGGACCACAATTTTTCACTTTCCCTGTACTCCCTATTCCCAAATCCTAGAGGACCTTTGACAGTAACCCCTATGTCTATTTTCCATCATGAAAATGTGCCATTGTATCCCTTACAACATACTGAACAAACTCTCTGTTGACCATTCCTGGAGTAGCTCCATGAAAACATGTTAATATAGAGTGGTGCGCCTTTTTCTTGTCTCGCTCACACTGATTCCTCTTTTTTGGTTTGGAGCAGCATCGATCGATGCTAGAATGGATATCATACCCACGTTGATCCACTTCTGGAAGGTTTTTAAAAATGGAAACGAAGCTTCAATATCTGGAAGCTTCGTGGGTGGAGAGTTGTTTTTTTGTTCATGGGGATAGGGTCGAGCTTCTCCCTTTTGGCTTCTAGTTCCTACAAAAGAGCTACCACCCAAGGAGATAAACCATTTCCCCACCTAAAGTGGATCCATGTTCCCTCTCCCTTCACTATGAAATGGACATCCTCCCATACTTTTGCTAGTCATAACAAAGATAGAAGAAAAACAAAGAGAGAAATGTTGGCATAAGCATTGAAGGAGAGTTGAGACCTTTGGCCATTTCATATCAAGTTGAAACAAGCGCTTTGGAGATCTGCCTAGATCCAGACCCATTGAAGGAGAGTTGTGACATCAAGGCGTAGGTTGTAACTCCCCCTCTCTATCTTAATATGATACAAACGATTCTTTCTTTCCACTCTTGTCTATGATGTATGATTTTATTTCTAGTACTCCTTGATCAACTAGATTGATTGTTTATGTGAAATATATGTTGTGCTTCCATGTTTTGTGTTTGTTTGATCTCTTATGCATATAACTAAGTGTTGGTGACAATGAGGATCTGACTACAAAGCACAAAGGATCAAAGGATTCGAGTGAGGAAAAACATTAGATTGGGGTAGCTCATCTATATACGATCTATGTCCATTTTAAATCTAGGATAGTAGGCATTAGATTGTTACTTGTTGTTACTAGACCCATCCTAGGGCTAGAGGGAACGTCTATGTCCGTAGAGAGGATTTTCCTGCATAACACCTAGGTGAGGTAAAGAAATAGATTAGAAAGTCAGGTACTGAGATGACAACAGTGACAAGGAAGCTTTCAAATATGGAATTCACGAACTTATATGAGGATACAAGCCCACTTTTCACAATCCAAGTGGATTCCCCACTAAATAGATAATATTTTTGGCAATTGTTGTTACATAGAATTTTTTCACTATCCCTGCAATCCCCATCCCGAAAATTGGAGGCTCATTTCTGTGAAAAAAATAAAGTGTCATGCCTTGCAAATACCATCATTTCATCCCTTTCCATGAGTACAATAATCCTTCTGTTGACAATTTCCTGAACAGACCATCAGAAACACATGTTTTTTGCTTGGCGCTGGTAGCCTGTTATGCCCTCGTGTCAATGAGGAAGATTAACACTGGTCCCTGTGCTAGTTGGTGCTCTGTCTTAGTTAGCTTTCCATGCCAATCCGTTTATGGAAAGTTTTTTAAAATAGAGGTGAAGTTTCCATCATAATAACTTCGTGGGCGAGTCATAGGGAGTGGTTCGACTAAATAACCATGAACTTCCTCCTTTGGCCTCTTGTTTATACCTTTTGGGGAATCCTCCCAAGGGATAAGGCCTCCCTTCCACCATAGTAGGGATCCCAACCTCCTCCTCTCCCTCTATAAATAAAGCCATATTCTGTTGATGTGCTAGCTTAACTGAACATATTGTTGCAAAAACATTGTAGAAATTTCTATTCACTTTGCTAGAGAAAGATAGAATGGAAGAGACCCTTATTGAGAGAGCTTAGGCTTGAGTCCTCATCCTGTCCAAATTCCCTGACATCCATTAAGACGCGCTTCGAATGAACCCTACTGGAGGAGGCTGCGACGTCAAGGCTTGGTTGTAACTCTTTCTTCTATCAATACATATGCATGACTATTGTCTGGTTCCCATTTTGCGTTGATGTATTTTATTTGATGAAATGGACTTAACCCTCCTTGACTGGTTAGTAGTTATGGATGAGATTTTTGTTTCGTATGCTACTCTTTTTTGTTGATCTTAGTGCAGGTATCCAAGCATCGCTGTGAAGGATCCTGACCTGCCAAGACTGGAATCGAGAGGCCGCCACTACAACAACCACGACAAAAACGTTGGACTCCAGGTAGGTGGATATACCTCATCTATTTCGTTCATTAATTAGGAACCTACACTCTATCTTGTATTTTTGTTACTAGACCCACTCTAGGGCTAGAGGTATCATCTCTGTCCATAGAGAGGATTTACCTACATGTAATATTCCAAATCTGGAACAGCACAGCAAGCCTGCTGAAATAATGCACTCCTGAGAAATATATGCACATAAATGAGTTTGCAGCACCTGGATCCCTTATATAATCTCATCTAAGATCTAAATCCAAAAGGAGAGTAAAAACAAATCAAACTAGGTGGGTTAAACAGATCTCCCGCAAACTAGTCTAGCTGAAATTCACCCAAAGAGAGGGGCTGCAGCTGTATGCAAGAGACTACTTCAGAAATAACGTAGTTCATCAATTTACAAATAGGAGACCAACATGGAGGTTCACCTTTCAACTATACATCAGAAAAATGGATTTACAATGTACCTTATACAGTGTATAACAGAAATAGAATGAATATACAGACAAAAGCCTCAAAATGAGCTGCTACAACAACAAGAAATGGCAGAATAATATTAACGTCACTATTTTCATTGTTGAAGCATGCAGTAGATTACAACTTAGATCTATAGCAGATCTATACATAAAATGATAGATCTATTTCAGATCTGTGTACAAGATAGGCTACTCTATACATTCCCCTTGGGGATCTCAGCAAATCATGAACAATGGTGAGTAGATATGAGATCTAAGTCACATATCTACAGAAGTATTCATAAAATTCTGAATCATAACATATACAGTAGATCAGATCTGAACTAACATGGATTGGTTGGCCAATCCACGGATCACCATAGTGAAAGGAAGGATCCAATCACGAGATATCTTCCTCCTCTAAAATGATGCCAAGACACCCTGCAACTCTGCTTTTGAAAATAACACAGTCATGGAAGAGGAACTGCACTGTAGGCCTTGGAAATGCTTTATCTTGCTACCAATGTATGGATCTGAAGCTCAAACTGTGGATGCAATCTTCCAGGAGGTTAAAAGACACACTCACTGAGAAGAGGCTCCAATACAAGCTAGATCTTTGTAGAACTAGAGTTCCACTTGTTGCAACTCACATGGACAACCCAATCCTAAGCAGAACTGCATTGTAGATGCAAGATGTGGCTTGGCAAAATGCTGGATATTGGACTAGGCAAACAAGACTCCTCCAAGAGCTGCTCAAGGAAGGAGGTGGGAGTTCCTAAATAGGAAACTCCAACAAAGGATGTCTAAGCAGACAATACCTTCATAAAATAATAACATCAACAACCTTTTCCTGTTGTCCTCCTCCTTCTTTTATAAGATGAAAGCCTTGCCAAACCCTAAACTACCTCAATGAGTTAAGTCCTTTCACATTTGGAGCCTCCATATAAAACTGTGTTGTCTATCCATGAGGTTCATTGCATCTAGACTGTGTTGTTGACTTGTTCAAAGTTGACCCAATCTCATTGTTTAAACCCATTCACACTTGCAAGAGTTTATTTACATGGCTCGGATATGTCTCTATTTACATATGCATTGATTTATTCATGGTTTTTAGGAGTTTTACATGTCCTCCTTCCCATTTTATTCATAAACATGAAATGCAATATGAAATAAGGCAAAATAAGATATTCCCATTAGCTTGGGCTAATTGGGAATATTACAGTCCTCCCCTCCAAAATGTTGCTTGTCCTCAAGCAACTGATAGGGTGAGTGTTGTAACACTTCTCCTTTCCCATTGGTGACACCATCAAGGATCCAACTTTCTGCATAAGCTGAGTGTTCACCAATCCATCCCCCCGTGAGTTTTCTCTCCAAGATCATTATGAGATGTTCATGGTTCATCCCATAAAGTGTCAAGAATGCCACTGAAACCAACATGGCTGAACCACTCCTCTCCTTGAAATATGTAGCAAAGCATACAAAGAGAGTCTCCATCCCATGTGGTACACACATGCCTCCTATCCTCTCTTCATACAATCCCAAAAATAAGACAAGTACATCATCCATGTATGGAAGCAAAACTACAAATACATAAACAGAAAGTGGAACATGAGGAGGTGGGTCATAATCCCATATATGGTACCAACATAGGGCATCTCCTACCTGCATCAGATCAATATGTGGTAAGTGGTTTTCCCACCACTTACTTGCAGCCCATGCCATCTCACTATAACTGAATGTGTGAGATATGTTTGGTGCCTTAGGAAAGCACCCATCATGAAACAAGATCTCCTTTTGTACACCAAGGGAGTGGAAAAGTACAACAATTGTTGTGGCCCCATATTTTCCATGAGATTGAAAAAATATAACACTCCTTCTTGGATTCATGGCCTGCAAAAACATTGTGCAAGAATGCATGAAGTCATAATATAAAATACATGTATTAAGAGCATGTTCTCCACCAACAATTCTCCTTCTATCAATGGAGTGGTGCATAAATCTACTCTCTTCTTCATGGGAAGGAAGAGAGGGCTGATTTAATTCTCCCTTAGAGTCATATTTCTGCTCTAACTCCACAGAATCCATGCATCTCTGATAATGCTGATGTAGTTCCCTTTCAAAGCCCTCCCAGTAATAGCTCATCAATTTGATATTGTTGAGCTTCATAGAATAAGTGTGGCTGAGATGGAACTCTTCATAAGCCCTTTGCAGAAGCTTCCCGTTGAGCTTGAAGGCTCTAGACAAGAATATTCTACCATGATTACAGATGACTCCATCAAATATTGAATAGCTCTCCTCATGCAACCAGTCATCCAGAACCATGCAAGTATGGAGATCCTTGGAATATTCCACCAGCTGTTGGAATTTCCAATAGGGATCTAGTGTGCCCAACAATGACAGCGCTGATGGTGTATCTTTTGAAGTATATATCATGTTGTTGTTTTCCTTCTTGACATTTCCCATGCCAAAGGTACAAGGTGGAAGGTTTCCAATCCTTCCTTGCTACCCTCCTTGCTTATGCACATGCTCAAGAGAAGAGGGAAGCTCTTGGAAGTTAGTCTCCCATGGGAGGCTATCATTTGTCCAAGACCTCTTTGCCTTTGCCAATTCATGCATGTGAGACCTATTAGAGTCTCATAATTTGGCATATTGGTAAACCAAATGGCAGGGCAACATCAGACCAATCTTTGGAGTCCTAGGACCTAGCCTTCCTGGACTCAAAGAGGTAGGGCAAACCATAAATCTCTATGAATAATACTCAAATTGATAAACATGAAAGATAAACAATCCGGTGATACATAAAAGAATAAGAACTCCTAACTCTGGAAATTCACCTTAAACTGTTGAAAAAACATATAATAAAAAAAAAAAACTTAATATATGGAGAGTGAACTCATAAATAACATATATCAAGCTATCGGGAACTCTAAAACCAATTTTCAAGCATGGACAAAGGGCAAGATCGAACGAGGCCTCTTTGACTTAACTAAAGCAATCAGTGTTTCATAGAAAAGTTTCAGAAATGGAGTTTTGAGAAATTATAAGTAAGCAAGGCATACCTTAAATCATACTAGATAGCTAACATACTGACCATTAATGAAACAAGTAACAATTTCTTGATGGACCTAAGGAGCAGTTAAGAATTCCTTAAAAATGATCAAGAAGAAGAAAACATCAAAGTTGTAACATGCAGGAGGTTTGAGGTGCTTCCATGAGCATATCTCAACCTATACTTTTCTGATCTACAGAAAATAAGAAGCATGAAACAGTAATGAAGACAAGAATACATAAACAAATTAGAGTAACATCACCATTCACCAAGCTATGGAATCCTGCACACAATGCTCCTCCACCATCAAGCCAAGCAAGACATTCATCCACTTCATAAAACCAGTATTTTCTTCAAGCTCATAAAACTATGTATTGCTCTTAACATGTCAAGTTTTGCCTCCTTGTTACAATGAATCCTCTTGGTTATATAAGTCAAAGAGAAGGAAACCTCCCTAGAGCAACTAGAAGACCATTGGCCAAAATAAAATATTTAAAATTGTCCTTGAGGCCTAACAAGGTCCAAGGCACAAAATATCCCTCTAAAATATCTTTTCAGACAAAAATAGCAAAATAGAATCACTTTTAAGCTCTGACACACATGATAAACTTGTTAAGCGCATATTTTTCCCAGTCATCATGTAGAAAGCTATTTTTTTAGCAGAATTTCCATGAGCGCAGCACCAAAAGATGGTTTTTTTTGCAGCGAAGTTTTTGAGGCCTTCCCGAAGTCAAAAACGGCTCCATGATGGCTTGTTGGAAAGATACGAATGTCTACTTTCCAAAAATAATTGATTTATTTCAATATGATGTCTAGAAACCTGTCTAAAATTAGAAACTGTGCAAAAACCCAGGAGCACAGCACCTACTGATAATAGTGGTAGAAAGGTGAAAAATGGTTGTTTTTGGACCTTTTGAGGGACCAAAAAAACTCCAAATGATCTGAAAATATATGAGAATGTTCCCTTAGTGCCAAGGAATCCAAAAATACAATTTTCTCTGGTTGAAGACGTTCTGAGAAAAAATGTAGCGCTCATGGTGCTACGCTCTTTAGGCCCAAAAATTCACAAAAAACAAAAAGGTGTCCAAATTTGCCCAAATTTGGTGAGTAAACCCCTTAAGGGTTTTTAGAAGCCTGTAGTGAAGCTTGAGCGAAAATTTTGAGCCTAGATTCGTCTTTTTCATGTTTTTTCGCTGGGTGCCCCCTTTGGCCAGCTTTGAGTTTCTTTCTAGCAAACTGATTGAGCTTCTTGTAATGTTCAGTCATTCTCCTTTGTAGGCCTAAATTCTTGTTTGCTTTCTCCAATTTAGTCTCCAAATGTTGGTTTGCCCTCTCTAGCCAAGACTCTTTGTCATTTTCAATTTCTAAGGCAAGTAGCTCCGTAAGAGAGTACTGTTGTGCACGAGTTGATTCTTCTTCTTTCTACTTTTCTAATGCTCTTCTAAGGCCCATGGTCCTAGGTCTCTTTCTTGCTTGTCCTTCCTCTTCATCATCTTCTGGACACTCGCCCATGTACTCTTCTAGCTTCACTTGTGACTTCTGAGTTTCCCTTTTGTACTTGGGTGCCCGGGCTTCAAAAATAGCCATTTGTCCACTCATTTTCTTATTTTTCAATTGCAAAAAGTGGATAAGGTCTTTCGATCTTTCTAGATCATTTACTAAATATCTAACTTGAGCATCCCGATCTTGTAAGAGGGATCTAAGAATCTTGGCCTCATCTTCTTTAGCATCACTTTCCAACTGTATTAGTTCAAACTCCCTCTCATGCTCATGACTGCTTTCTTGTTCTTCAATTTTCTCCTTGCCTTTTCCTTTGATGAGCTTTTTCCTCTAGTTTTCTTAGGAAATCCAGTCTTGCTCTGTTTTGGAAATTTACCTCTGCTCCTTAATGCCATGGTGACATTGCTTGGCACTGTTTGAATATTTTTTCCTTTTATTGTTTTAGAGGTTTTAGCCTTCACCACTTTTGATGGAGGAAGCATGGCCCCTTGCCTTGGAGAGGTAGTAAACACATGCTCTTGACTTTGCTGATGATGAGTGAGAGGAGAAGTTAATACTTGGGCTTGTTTAGTTTGGTCTCCTACAGCCTTAGGGTTGTCCTCTTCTCCAAAAGCATTATTTGTTTTCCCTTCTTGGACACTTCGTTGTGGGGAAATTTCTTGCTCATTAAATTTTATATTTGTAATGAACTCATCCCCAGGAGCAATAATAGAAAGATCATGTTCTTTTTCTGCTGGATGAGAGATGTCTAGGTCTGCTGTTTTTTCCTTTCCAACACTGTCTCTCCCTTCATCCATCTTCCTGCTGTCATGACTATTTTTATTATTTCCTTATTTGCTATGACTGCTTCCATCATTTTCATCTTGACCTTGGTCTTCAATGGTGTCACTGTTTTTGTAGTTTAGGCCTTGACTGTTTTAACTGTTTGGGCTACCTCTTTCCTCATCAAATTTGTTGTCTTCACTGAGCTTTGAACTGTTTGCTTCATCATTGTCACTGTTTTCACTGTTTTCCTGATGGCTGCCTCCTTCCTCACTGTTTTCCTAATAGTTGCCTCCTTCCTTACTGTCTTCACTATCTCCCCGTGGGTTGCCTTCATCATTGTCACTGTTTTCATTTTCCTCTTGTGGGTTGCCTCTTTCCTTACTATTTTTACTATCTCCCTGTGGTTTGCCCCTATCTTCATTGTTTTTCTTTTTGTCATCATAAATTTCATCTTCACTTTCACTGTTTTCTTCTTGTTCACTTTTATCTATGGAAGATGTTTTTTCTTGGGAGGATGACTCATGAGAGGAAGGTGAGACATAGGGTGTGGAGGGCGAGGAAGGAGTATGAGGAGGATTTCAAGATGAAGATGGCATAATTTTCAATAGCATGGAAGATGAAGAGGTGAAATCATGGTGAGTGATAAAGGTTTCCCAAGAAATACCTTTTCGCTCCAGCTAGTGAGTGATGATGACCTTAACAAGGGAGTGATGGAATAAGCTTGCCCTTTTAGCCCTTGATGCTCATCATTTCCTTTTGGAGGCATAATGACTATGCAATTTCTTTGCAAATTCAAACAAACAGCCCTTTGTAGATGAAATGAAGGTGAGGAATCAAAAAACACTTTTATAGTCCAAGAATTGGATGAGGAGGCATAATTTTACGAGAAATACCTTGAAAAAGCCATTATGTGTGATGAAGACCGTGTTAGGCCTCTGTAATTTTAGCAGAATGGAAAGACTAAAGCTGTAAAGACAACATATGAACCACTTTGGGATTCTAGGATCTAGCCCTCATGAATCCAGAGAGGGATCTCTCTATAAGTGTGTTTAAAGATGTGATATTTAAGGCTTGAAATGTGATATTAGGTTAGTTATGAAGAACAAGTTTTTGTTTGGTTTTGGTTGGGCAAAGATATGTGAAGGTGAAGGAAGTTTAAATGAAGGGTGAAGGTGTATGAAAGTGAAGGAATGATTCAGCTAACAAGATAGGCCAGAAGCAGCCTCAATCCATTGGGCTATGGAGTCATAGTAGGATTTAATTGAAACAACAAGGTTCAAGAGTGGTCCATGGGGCAAGTCATCTATGTCAAAGGATCTCTTTAAGTTGAATTTATGGAATGGAAATGAAACAATAAGAAAGGAAATCAAACAGATGAAGAACAAAGAGCAGCCTAAGATCAAGTAATTACTTTGAAACTATCCTGCTTTTGGCATGCACTTAAGAAATACATAAAAGTTATCTAAGATCAGGTAAGTACTTTTAAACTAGCCTGCTTTCGATGCACTTTCAATAGAAAACATTTAAAACACATAGAATATCTTAAGATCAAGTAAGGACTTTGAACCTATCCTACTTTCAGCATATTCAAAGGAAAAACATTCAAGATAAACAATACAAGTAGTCTAAGATCAAGTAAGGACTTTGAACCTATCCTACTTTCAACATACTTTAAGGGAAACTTTCAGACAACCCTTGGAGATAAAACTAGAGGACAGGGCTAACCATAGACTTCCCTAGTTCAACTTTACTTAGCAGAAACTGAAAATAACATTTAAGAACAATGTTTAAAGTTTAGACAGTCAGAGATGGGAACACCAACACTCCTAAACTGCTTAGACTATATTAAATCATTCTTAAACACACAATTGGAAGAAAACATGTAGACAAAGCTTATCAGTGAGAGTAGGGTACTTTTGACAGTAAATCCTAGCTCTATATTTGATGTTCTTTATCAAAGAAAGTGGAAAAAATGGAAACAAAAAGAAAATAACAATTTACAATAAGAAAAACATCACCATTGACATAGACCAGGATCCCATAAATCAACTTGTATTTGATGCTTCAAACCAGTTACAATCATCAAGTCCAGTGGGTATCTACAGCTTCAAACTTCTCATCTCAACTTAGGTATCTTCAATTACAAACAGAGCTTACAGCAGCTTCAGAAAACTATTTACATGCAATAGATATTCAGAGACCAACCTTTGTCTCATCTTATACAGAGGTATTTATAGAAGAAAAGAGGAGGTGGGATGTAAAATCAGATCTCTAGGCTTAATTAATACAAGTTAATGCTTCTCGGCCTTTTGAGGGGCTCAATGGAGAATTTTTCCTGATATTTTCCTGAATTAATTGGTTTTTCATTAATTTATTACGCTACTTGGGAGAGTTTGTTGACTTTAAATCTCTTTCTTATCATTTTAATAACTTTGCTGACAGTTGTAATAAGTTCATTTGATTTGAAATAATTGTTTAGCTGTCTTTAGGCAAATATCTTCTGTTATGGAAATAACTAGGACTTCTTTGATTTCTTTGAGGCTGCAGGTGGCTTTTGGTAGCTGGAGAGGATTCAATTAGCCTCTGATGTGGCAATGGAGGCTTCTTGGACTGATAGATTTCTTTTTCTTTCCCTAAAACACCTTTAATTTACTTTAGATCTGTGTTTTAGGTCTGATTAGGCTTAATTTTTGTCTTCTGGTCTCAATATTGTCTTTAACTGTGTGGATTAGGCCTTTGATAGTTGAATTTATGCCTTAATCCTTAAAAATTGTGTTTAAACCTTTAATTCTTCATTTTGCTTTGATTTCATGTTGTCAAACTGATACTCTCTGTTTGTGGTGTTTGTTGTGTTTTTGTTGTTCTTGCAGGCGTGCAGAGGGCTTTATAATGTTATCAGTGCTCATGAGACATGAATATATCGTGATGTGAACCCTGCGGAATGATCTCCTTCATGAATATTGGCCTGATGGATCGTCATCCCTGGCCATTCATTTCTTTTTAAAACAATGGAAAAACCTTTAAAAACCTGCACAATACAAGAAAAAATTATAAAAATCCTGTGTGGATAGGTTTAAATTTCTTTTGGAGGCTAGGTTAGATCGAGGCCGTTGGATGAAATCAACCAACTGCCAAGATCACTTGACGGAGTTAAATGGGGAGGCGGTTGGAGTAAACGGTGGAAATATTAAGTCCGAGTCGTTGATATAGGTTGATCAACGGTTGAGATCAATCGGGAGTTTTGTAATGCAGTGGGGAAATGTTATAGTGAAATGGAGGAAAATATAATAAAAAGGGGAGAAAGTCTTTGGCGGAAGAAAAATGGGGCTAAAATGAAGTTCGAATGCGGGATGAATAAAAGCCGTTGATTTAGACTGATCAACGGTCGAGATGAAATGGTAGAATATTTGGGAGCAGAGGAGAGAGTGTGATGGGAAATGAATTGGGGGGGGAATTAATCAGAACCATCGATGGAGAACAATCGATGAGATGGCCAAGAGAATAAGAGAAGGAGAAAATACTTGGGGTTTTAATGAAATCTGGGCCATTGGATGAAAAGAACGAAAGGCAGAGATTTAAATGAGAAAATGTAATGCAAATGGGGAAAGGTGGTTTCGGCTGAAAAAACCGCTGGTTTCATGCTGCTCCAAAGTGGATTCAAAAATCTTCAAAAAAATCGTGATATGCCTCACTGCCTGACACGTGTCCCTTAGAAAACCACTTTTTTCGCTTTTTTTCTTGGCGTTAAACTTCTAGTGCATAAAAAATGTGAAACTGATTGCTAGCCATTGGATGAGGGGCAGTAGATCCAACAGTGCGGATCACACACGATGGAGGGCAAGATGCATGGGTGGAAAAGATGAGTGGGGTCAATGGCAGTTTAAATGTGAACCATTGGATCAGGAAAATGGACAGTGGAGATTTTTCGATGGGGAAGAAATGAAAGGGAGGAGTTGAGCCATCGGTTTCATTGCGGATCGTCAAATCTTCAGAATGGACGGTCAGGATTAAAAGTAGGAGCGCCAATGTTTCTGAGGGGAAAAAGGTTAGATGGATGGGTAGAATAGATCCTGGCCATTGGATCTATAGAACGGATGGCTGAGATTGCATTGAAAAAATGATTCGGGACCTAGTGGACAGACAGAAAATGGGCGATGCGATTAGATTCTAACCGTCGGATCGGAAGGGGAATTAACGGCCAAGATTGAATCGCCAGGAGTGGGTGATGGGCTTATGAGCGGAACGCAATTGCGTCTCATCCATCGGATCTGTGGGAATGGACAGTCGAGATTGGATAAGAGATTGAAAAATCGAAGGAAATAGAGGGATGGCACTTCAGACTTTGCGTGATGCGATTAATCATGAGCCGTTGGATCTGGGAGTAGATCGACGGTCAATATTCAATCGGAGGGGTAAAGGAGGAAAGTTGTGGGCGGAGTGTGAAGAAATCTTAACCATCGGTTCTTGTGGATTCGATGGCTAAGATTCAATCGGGGGAATCGGCATCGGAGAAGGAAAAAGGGCAAAGTGTTAGGGGAAACTGCGATTTTTCGATTGCAATTGAGCGAGAGCTATCGATCTAAGAACTGGATCAACGGTGGAGATTTAATCACAAAGGCAAAAGGCAGAATGGCGGGTTTGGAATGGGGAACAATATGGACCGTTGGATCTAGGGGCAGTAGAGAAGATCAATGGTGGAGAAACGATCGCAGGATCATATCGGAGAAAAGGAAATAACCAAGAGAAAAGGGTTGTATGATTATTTGCGATGCGATTTATTTGTGCATTGCGATAAGCCGATAATCGTTGATTAGTTTAGATCGATGGTGGATATCCATTTAAACTTTGAACTATCGGGTTTTATTAAAAAACAAAGGAAAGTCGGGTTTTATGAAATACAAAGGAGAAAAAGGTTTTGACTAGGTTCGGAGAGGAGTTAGGCCCTTTAAGCACCCGGTTGCGGGGCTTAAGGTCCTATGAAGCAGAGGTTTATGAAATTTTAAGCCCTCCAGGGCTAAAAAATTTTATAATGAAAAATATTGTTCTTTGGCTTAAAAACAGAGTTTTTAAGGGAAACTTAGGGTTCCGGTAGAGGAAAGAAGGCTTTTTAAAAACAAATGGAAGGAGACCAAGTGATTTTAAAAGGGACTTGAAGTGAGTTTGAAGGTTAAATGAGGCTTATGGAGGGATTTTATAGAGGAAAAAGGGATGAAAATGGAGTTTACTTGAGAGTGAAAAGAGAGGTGAAAAATGATGAAAAATGGGTTTTTGAGCAGTCTTCTTCTTCAAGTAAACAACATATTTTTCAGGATTATGAGGGAAACAACAGTGAAGATTAACTAAAAGACAAGTTAACTTCATAAGACTTTAAGAACTCACAATTTGGTCATAAAATTGTTTCTTGAAGTCTAAAAAAGATCTAGCAACCATTTGATATGACAAATTTTTATAGGTGGCTAACAGTGGCTCCACATGGGGATGATTACTTCTTGAAGGTATCAAGAATTTCAGACCTGTCTTCTCTGGAAGCTGATCAATGCCTCATCCATTGGGCTGCAAATTTTCTTTCTTTTGCTTTCCTTCTTCTAATATGATAGTGTTAGCAGCTATTAAAACCAATGGAATTCTATCAAAACAAGCTTTCTACCTACCCAATCCTAATGATCTAACATTTTTTCTTCTTTCAGAGTGCATTTGGATTGGAAAACTCTCTTTACAAACATTTTATTCTTTTGAAAGCATAAAACTAGTCTAATTCTACCATTATTTCTCCATGAACTCAGATTAAGCAGTTGAGTTCATAATCTTCTCTACCTAACTACTATTTTTCAAGATTAGACTGTCTGACAGATTTTTATTCTCTACATTCTAAGACAAAAATTTAAAAGCAAACAACCTAGGATTGAACAGTCTAACTTGTTGCTGATCTATGGCATAAAAACAAGCTACACATAGACTAAAATTTGCAGAAATTTAAAGAAAAATCATGAAGGCTTAAGATCTGAAAGTTTAAGAACATCCTTCTCTTTTCTTCAGCTCTGGTTTTAGGCTTGTTTGAGCTATTTTTCTCTTTGTTCTCTGGTTATTAGAACCAGTTTGCTTTTATCCTTGGCTCAGGTTTAAACAGATTAGAGCCTTCCTTCTTTTTGAAACTCATAGGTTCAGATTTTGAGTTTGTTTGAACCCTTTTTCTTCTATCCTAATCTACCTAACTAATAAGCCAAGATTAAATTGTTTGGAAAATCTATTTCAATAACCTATCAGTAGTAAATTGAAAACTAATTAGTCATTATTAGGCTGTATGACTAACTAGGAGTGTGTTTTTTAGGAGTGGCATTTGAGCTTGCACACTTTCAGATTTTGATTTCTTTTTTCTTTTTCTTTTTTTGGTATGGGGTTGTACCTTTCTTGTTTTCACTGTACCCTCTTTTCTATCTTTTATTGTTTTTGTATTCTTCTTTTTATTCAAAGCAAAAAAAACAACTATCTAAATGCTTAATGGTTGAGCTTTATTGACATTCCTATCTAACGTATTCTATCTTGGAATATTTACATTCTTATATGATACAAAAGTGTCAATGTAGCCAGTTGAGTAGTGACAAAAAGGAAAAGAAGTTTTGGCTACTTGTCAGGGGTAACCATAGTACATCTTGAAGATTAATCTTCAAAACCAAGGTTGTCACAGGAGGTGACAGAAATTTACGTTTTTGGCTCTTGTAAAGGATTCATGCTTGATAATTTGAGCCAGTTGGGGCTTCCACACACTCTTCCAAAGGATCAACAAAGAAAATATGAAGATTCTCTTCTTTTTGGTCCTCCATGGTTGGTAGATTGTCTGCCCCCAAGATATCAGCTTTGAGGACTATATCTTTAGTATGTTTCTTGGAAGCATCATGATCTTTAACCTGCAAATCAACAAGCAGTGAAATCTCTTCTTTCTCTAAATCTATGCTTTCTTCTGATAAAAATTCAGGTTCTTTGAATGACAGATTGATATCAGTGATGGAAGAAGTTTCTTCTTGAAAATATGGTATATCCTTAGTAGGACATTCTTCTGTTTGTTTCTCTCCCTCATCTTCATCATCATCTGAACTGGAGGACTCATCATATTTGGCAGTGATGTCCTCTTCTAGCTCTGGTATGTTCTGATTTAGTGGATTGTAATCTGTGAAGAGATCAACATATTCTTGAGTAGGGGTATCCTTTATTACCTCAACCTTTTTAGGAGGAGGATCCTTATCTTCATCCTGCTCAATAAATTCCTCTTCCTTCTCAACTTTATCATCACAACTAATAGATTTCTGATTCCCAATTATGTGAAAGCTATTTCTGATGGATTGAATTGGTTGATTGCTGCTTTCAAGCTGATGATAGTGAAACTCATAACACCAATCAACTGTTAGTTGCCCTGATTGATTATTTTTTGCTTGAAGCTCATCATCATCATCAGACCGATCAGAATTTTGAAAATCATCAGAAAAAGAAATTTCACCAATCAAGCATATTGGGTTATCAGTTGGATTTTCTTTGAGTAGATCTACAAGTTTATTTTTTGTTTCAAGACAACAAGATGAAGTAGGTAGATGAGAAGAAATTTTTGGTTCAAATGAAGGTTTGGATGCTGACTGTCTGTTCAATATTAGATCAATCTCTTCCTCTATCAAGAGAGAAGGAATTTTTTTTTGCTTAGGACAGATGTACAACAGTCCTCTTCCTCTTGTGTTGACTAATTTTGAGGCCTGATGTCTTCTTGAGCCTCTTCTAGGGGATATTCTCTTGTGCTTGCAGGGAAAATTCAAATATTTTCTATGGTTTCCTGATATTCTTGTGTTTCAAAAAAATCCTCATGACTATTATGATACTCAGTTTGCATATAAGGTTCATGAGTTGTTTCTTCTGTATTATCAGGATGCCACTCTTCTTGTGTAATATTATATGGGTTATAATCTAGAGAGGGAGTTCCTATGTGTGCTGGTTCTCCTTCCACATCAGATTCTGTGTTTTCTAAGTCGCTACTTGTTTCCTCAAAGAACTGCTCACTAGAATTTTTTGCAATTTGGTCATGAAGCTCTCTTTTAAGCATAGTACAAGATATAGGTAGGAAATCAAGCATTTCTTGACAACCTTCTTCATTGCTTTCTTTGTAATTTTTCTCATCATATTCTATAAAGTGTTGATCATCATACATATCTTGGTCATTGTCTAGGTCTTGAGGTGATTGGGCTTGTGTTTGATCAGGGAAAAGCATAGGCTGCTCTAGATCATCAATATTCATACTAGCCATCAACCTTTCTATCCTCTTTCCAAGCATGTTCATCATCTTTTCCATCATGATTAGAAATTTTTCATGATTGTTTTCTCTATAATCTTGTTCATCATACATGTCTTGTAGTGGTAGAGCTTGTGTTTGATCAGTGAAAAGCATATGTTGTTCTGGATCACCAATGTTCATATTGGCCCATAAACCTATCCACTCTCCTTCCAAGCATGTACATTAATTTTTCCATCATGACCATATGTTTTTCTTCTGGGCCTACATCTAAATCCATGTTTGTAAATCAGAAAAGAGGTCACTGTATCTTATCAACCAGTTTAGATTCTTCCACTAATGGAGTCATTTGGTCTTTTGGGAGTTATAGAGTGTGGAGTCGCCAGGTGGAAAAATTTTAGCTCCTAAGGAGGTAAAATGTTTTATGGTTCCACCACCATGTTTATCATGAATACCAATCTAAAGAGATTATGGGTCTTCTAAGGTTTTAGAGATGTATAACATGCAATTTACTCAAAATTCCCCAGTGGAGTCGCCAGAATGTTAGGCCTCTGTAATTTTAGCAGATTGGCAAGACTAAAGCTGCAGAGATAACATATGAACCACTTTAAAATTCTAGGATCTATCCCTCCTGAATCCAGAGAGGGATCTCTCTATATGTGTGTTTAAATATGTGATCTTTAAGGCTTGAAATGTGATATTAGGCTAGTTATTAAGAACAAGGTTTTGTTTGTTTTTGGTTGGGAAAATATATGTGAAGGTGAAGGAAGTTTAAATGAAGGGTGAAGGTGTATGAAAGTGAAGGAACGATTCAGCTAACAAGATAGGCCAGAAGCAACTTCAATCCATTGGGCTATGGAGTCATAGTAGGATTTAATTGAAATAGCAAGGTTCAAGAGTGGTCCATGGGGCAAGTCATCTATGTCAAAGGATCTCTTTAAGTTGAATTTATGGAATGGAAATGAAACAATAAGAAAGGAAATAAAACATATGAAGAACAAAGAGCAACCTAAGATCAAGTAAGTACTTTGAAACTATCCTGCTTTTGGCATGCACTTAATAAAAACATAAAATTTATCTAAGATTATGTAAGTACTTTGAAACTAGCCTGCTTTCGATGCACTTTCAATAGAAAACATTTAAAACACATGGAATAGCTTAAGATCAAGTAAGGACTTTGAACCTATCCTGCTTTCAGCATATTCAAAGGAAAACATTCAAGATAAACAATAAAAGTAGTCTAATATCAAGTAAGGACTTTGAACCTATCCTGCTTTCAGCATACTTTAAGGGAAACTTTCAGACAACCTTTGGAGATAAAACCAGAGGACAGGGCTAACCATAGACTTCCCTAGTTCAACTTTACTTAGTAGAAACTGAAAATAACATTCAAGAACAATGTTTAAAGTTTAGACAGTAAGAGATGGGAACACCAACACTCCTAAACTACTTAGACTGTATTAAATCATTCTTAAACACACAATTGGAAGAAAACATGTAGATAAAGCTTATCAGTGAGAGTAGGCTTTTGATAGTAAATCCTAGATCTATATTTGTTGTTCTTTATCAGAGAAAGTGGACAGAATGGAAACAAAAATAAAATAACAATTTACAATAAGAAAAACATCAAATTTACAATAAGAAAAACATCACCATTGACATAGACGGGGATCCATAGTGACTTTGTAGCAGTGTGAATGGGTTAATCATCCATTAGTCAGGTCTCTACAACTTTAAACTTCTCATCTCAACTTGGGTATATTTAATTAAAAATAGAGCTTACATGGCTTATAAAACTATTGTGTAGAATATTTAGAGACCAACACATAGGTTTCCCAAATCTACTTCAAGGTGAAATGGGCGGAAAAAGGACATGCAAACCCGCTCATCCTGCGTGGTGGCCCTAAGGGAGACGGAAAGAACTCTTTCAAGGTCAACTATCAGCCAATATTCAAAGGGGCTTGAGATGAATAAAAAAACAACTGATCTTAGGCTAGATAAACAAATAGGAGGGTTTGATTTTGATTTTTTAGGGGTTTTTTGTTGGAAAAAGGGAAAGGCAATTTCGGGCTTGGGGATGAGGCCAAATTCTTGCAGAGTTCAAGTTGGGGCAAGGTAGGCAGCGGCTTTGATGTCTCAGATCAAATGAATGGATAAAAAATACTACCGAGAGATGCAGAACTGCCAAAGGGAGAACAAGGATCCTCTCCAAACTGGCGAAAACATACAAAACTAAACAAATTTAAGGCGGGCATGGTAACAGTGAATTCTACCTCAATTACTCATTTGTTTAATTCAGAAGCATAGAGAAGGGAAATGACATACATATAACATTAATGAAACTTAAAATAACATGAGAATAACATCATCAAAACTCATAAGCCACAAGGATCCCAACAAGTGCTGCAAAACTCTGGTCTTTCCTTTGCCAAAAACTGAAAATGGATATACAATGAGGTGCCAAAATTTTCCCAGTGTGTCAAAACACAATATGAGCAATATATAGACCTGTCCTAACCCCATCCCACATGCCTCACAAGGTCTGACTCATCCTTCTAGGAGTTGTTTCAACCAATTCAACATGGAGAGCGGAAATCTAGCGACGAACAACATGCCTCTATGTCTTTGAGAAGCGTCCGCTATCAGTTTTCCTTTTTAGTGAATAGAATCCTCTAGAAAAATTAAAAACATGCCAAATTTTTATCCTGCTTTAAAAAATTATCAAGAAGAGCAATTACATCCAAAAGTAGAGGAAACTAATCCATTGGCGAATTTTTAGTAAAAAGTGAAAATTTGAGCAGAATTCACTATCATCATTATTTTTAAAAAAACTCAATGGTGCTTTACTTTGTAAATATATTTGGAGAAAGCACCTTTACTGATCCAAATTGAGCTCATGATAGCTCGTTGGAAAGCCCTGGATGTCTGCTATCCAACCCAAGTGTAATTTTTCAATTTGGAGCTCATTTTCCCCTCCAAAACTTCATTTTCCCAAAGTGCGCATTTTTGGTGCAAAAAGTGGCAGAAAGGCCATTTTTGGAGTGTTTTTGACCTTTAAGACCACCCAGAACTTCATGAAATCTCTCAACCATTCTTGAGCATGCATAATTTACCATAAAAAACCCAAAAATATAAATTTTTCCTCCAGAAGATGTCCCAATCATAAGCGCGCGTCGGGTGGCATGACGCGTCGGGCAGAAAAACCTATTTTGCAACCAAAATTTTCAAAAATGACAAAATTTACTCCAAATTTGCTGAAATTCAGAGTGAATGTCTCCCATCATGTCTCATGCTCATCCAAGGAAGCTTCGGCCAAGATTTGAAGTGGATCAAGCTTTTTCTGACGTTTCAGTGCTCTCCTCAATCTCGCCTTCAGGATCTTCATCCTGGCTCTGCAAACGTGTGTGCGGGCCCAATAGTGGTTCTTGATATGTCTGAGCATGTATTTGTACCTATTGGCCTTTGCCAAGAGATTCTCCAGATGAATGTTGACTCTCGTAAGGAAATTTTCTTGCTCAAATGGTGTCATGTCACCTGGTCTCTTTCGGGCCAATTCACGGTCTTCGCGGATTCTCTGCAGCTCCATGAGTGTGTGCTGATCCTCCAATTATTTATTCCACTACTCCAAGTAATTTATAACCCACTGAGCTCTCTGCAATTTCTTGATCAGCGTGTCAATCTCAGCTTTCTGCTCCTGGATGATCTCTTTCAGCTTTGAGCTGGGAGAGCTTGAATCAACATCGATCAATATAAAATCAGTATCTTGGCCTCCTGAGGGGCCCTCTGTCAGGCCATGAAGGCTACTTACCTCATCATCACAGTCGATAAGAAGGCGAGACCTTCCCACGCCATGTGGAGATAGTACTACGGCAATGCTTGTCGAAATCGCAGTTGCTACCTAAGTGGAGAGATAATTGCTCGTGCGTCTTTGCTGCAAATAAGGCTCTGGTACCTCTCTGATATGTAACACACACTGGAACACTGATAGGCTCTGTCTCAGGAACCTCAAATTGATGCGAAGGCTCACCTACATCGTGAACAATCTCTGGAGGAAGCTGAGGGGCTGTAAAGAAGTCACGAGAAATGAACTCATCCCATGTGATGTCCTGCAATCCAAGTTGATGTACTACAATGATTTTAATGAACACATAATGATAAATGCTGTTATGCTGCTGCTCCAGAGTCTTCTTCTGCACAAGGGTAGTCATCCACTCTATGTTTCGGCACATGAAGTATGGAATATTCATCAGTCGCACCCTCGTGAAATGCATCAAAAGTATGATATGGTATGCATAAAGGCGTGAGAATCTACCCTCACAGCTGAAGTATCTAATGATGAGTTTCATTAATGGCGCATAGGACTCCTTCAGAAACCGGAACGGGAATACTCTGCTCAACTGCCTCAAATATCCAGGCCTGATGTAAGGTTCATAATATGCTCTATCCAGCTGTTGTCTCTTATTCCACTCCTCACCTATGTTTGGTATCCCGGTTGCCTCAGAAATGGTCTCTGGTGTCAAAGTGAAGTTCACTCCAGCAAGGTTTACATGACCATCACGCAAATGTAGGACAAATAAGCGAACCAACTCCGGATGGTGCTGAATCTGAGATATCAGCTCACAATACCGAAAACATGAATGTTGCTGAAAGCATGTCATTGCAAGCGGGCAGGCCTGCAATTGAGCCAAAGAAGTGGGCTCCTCTCTGACGTGCCTGCCACTTTTATGAGACCTCCTCGGTACATTTAGCTCTGCGGTTGAATCACTGTCCTGCTCATATCCCTACTCATATGATGAATTTGTCTCTGACATGATACTGAAAACAAGGTGTTTGACAAATATGTGCTGATATATGTATGGTGAAAACAATAGTTTGGTGTATGCTTTAATGCCACATGTGCCACATATGAAATGAGGTGTTGTGGAGAAATGTCACAAGGAATACAATAGACTGTCAAGTGAATTTAAGTGTGAGGACAGTCACTGTTTGGGGGACTTAGGAAATTGGGGATTTATAAGTGATATGGGAATGAGTGATAGTGATGGGGGGTAGTTTTTAGGAACAGGAGTAAATTAAATGACAAAACATTCCTGGGTTAAGTGGAATCAAGGATATAAAGACAGCCCTTGAATGCTTTGGAAATTAGGATTTTATCAATGGAGGGAAGTGGTGACAAGTGATAGGGTTTGAGGATTAAAATATGGGAACAAAAGGATATAAGGGATATGGGACAGTGGGAATAGGAGAAGGGATCATGACAACAATATGATAACGGTATGATAACAGTGATAACAGTAATGAGAGCACCAATGAAAATGGGATGGTAGTTTTAAGCACCAAACACCTCTTTGCAAACCCTAAAGAGCAAATTTTGATGTGGATATAGGGTTATATTTTCACCATTTAACCTCTTTGATTCCTCCTTCCAAATAGCACCCAACAGGAGTTAACATCACATGGTAAGGGCGCACACTTACTTGGAGAAAAATAAACTGAATCGAATTGAGTTTTGATGGAGCGAAGATGAGTTTCGGCCTTTGGGGCTCTGTGTGCCGCTCACAAACCCAATGCGCCGCGTCGTGTGGGTGCACCGCGCCCTTAGGAAAATGCACAGTGTGTTTTGGCTCTATGTGCTGCGCTCTGTGGATGCGCCGCGGCCTATCCCAATGCATCGCGCTCTGTTTAAACACACAGTCGGCCTCTTCTAAAATCACAGTTTGTGCTTTGAACTCCAACTCGACCTCTCTCTTAGATTTTCCAAATATCTCTTGATGAAAATGAATGAATGACTTTGAGAAATATCTCATATAGAGATGGTTTTAATTTTTTCTTCTCAAAACCCATTTTGTAATGTTTTTAGCTTTGGCACTTTTTTCATTTAATACAACTCTGTCTTTTGTTTCCTCACTGACTTTCTGAGCTTGAAATGATGAAATTGGTTGATTTTTGCAGGGATGGTGGCATTGAACTTCGGAAAAGGAAGACCAGAGTATGCTTTTGAAATCTTCATGGCGAAAAAAACTTTAAAATACATATTTATTACAAACAACTAATTCAACAATTTCTTCTTTAAAATAGAGTTTTGAAGAAGAAACGTCCTCGAGCATATTTGACGATGTAAATATTGAAATGAAACTTGTTGAAAACATCCTCATGGCCTGCGAGCATTATTTAACATTACTGAAGACCAAACCCTAGACCTAGAAACTAAAATGACTCTTTTTGACCAAAATAGCATCTATGACTATAAATGACATGAATTGAACTTTGATGAATTTTGAGAAATTTTGACCAACCCAGCAGGTACAAACATGAAGGAGACGAGAAAACCAAGCCCTTCCATCAGTCAATTGCATGCCCCTAACGGAATGCAGATGAATGAGCGGAATGAGACACCTAAACAATGAAATGTAATAAGAGAAATGATCTCTGACTGAGGGAGGTAAAGACCGACTCTAACACAACCTTTGTCTCATCTTCTACAAAGGTATTTATAGAAGAAAAGAGGAGGTGGGATGTAAAATAAGATCTCTAGGCTCAATTAATACAAGTTAATGCTTCTCGGCCTTTTGAGGGGCTCAATGGAGAAGTTTTTCTGATATTTTCCTGAATTAATTGGTTTTTCATTAAGTTATTAGGCTACTTGGGAGAGTTTGTTGACTTTAAAGCTCTTTATTATCTTTGTAATAACTTTTCTAATAGTTGTAATAAGTTCCTTTGATTTGAAATAACTGTTTAGTTGTCTTTAGGCAAATATCTTATGTTCTGGAAATAACTAGGCTTTCTTTGATTGCTTTGAGGCTGCAGGTGGCTTTTGGTAGCTGGATAGGATTCAATTAGCCTCTGATGTGGCAGTGGAGGCTTCTTGGACTAATATATTTCTTTGTCTTTCCCTAAAACACCTTTAATTTACTTTAGATCTGTGTTTTAGGTCTGATTAGGCTTAATTTTTATCTTCTGGTCTCAATACTATCTTTAACTGTGTGGATTAGGCCTTTGATAGTTGAATTTATGCCTTAATCCTTCAAAACTGTGTTTCTACCTTTAATTCTTCATTTCTGCTTTGATTTCATGCTGTCAAACTGATACTCTCTGTCTGTGGTGTTTGCTGTGTTTTTTTTGTTCTTGCAGGCATGCAAAGGGATTTATAATGTTATCAGTGCTGATGAGGCATGGATAAATCGTGATGTGAACCCTGCAGAATGATCTCCTTCATGAATAGTGGCCTGAGGGATCGTCATCCCCGGCCATTCATTTCTTTTTAAAACAATGGAAAAACCTTTAAAAACCTGCACAATACAAGAAAAAATTATAAAAATCCCGCGTGGATAGGTTTAAACTGCTTTTGGAGGCTAGGTTAGATCGAGGCCGCTGGATTAAATCAACCAACGACCGAGATCACTTGACGGAGTTAAATCGGGAGGTGGTTGAAGTAAACGGTGGAAAGATTAAGTCTGGGCCGTTGATCTAAGTTGATCAACGGTTGAGATCAATCGGGAGTTTTGTAATGCGGTGTGGAAATGTTATAGTGAAATGGAGGAAAATATAATAAAAAGGGAGAAAATATTTGGCGGAAGCAAAATAGGGCTAAAATGAAGTTCGGATGCGGGATGAATAAGAGCCATTGATTCAGACTGATCAACGGTCAGGATGAAATGGTAGAATATTTGGGAGCAGAAGAGAAAGTGTGATGGCAAATGAATTGGGGGAAAAATTAATCAGAACCGTCGATCTTCAGAGATCGATGACGGAGAACAGTCGATGAAATGGCTAAGAGAATAAGCGAAGGAGCAAAGACTTGGGCTTTTAATGAAATATGGGTCGTTGGATGAAAAGAACGAACGACGGAGATTTAAATGAGAAAATGTAATGCAAAAGGGGAAAGGTGGTTTCAGCTGAAAAAATCGTTGGTTTCGCACTGCTCCAAAGTGGTTTCAAAAATCTTCAAAAAAAATGTGATATGCCTCGCTACCTAACACGTGTCCCTTAGAAAACCACATTTTTCACGTTTTTTATTGGCGTTAAACTTCTAGCGCATAAAAAATGCGAAATTAATTGCTAGCCGTCGGATGAGGGGCAGCAGATCTAATGGTGCGGATCGCACGCGATGGAGGGCAAGATGCACGGGCGGAAAAGATGAGTGGGGTCAATGGCAGTTTAAATGTGAACCGTTGGATCAGTAAAATGGACGGCGAAGATTTATCGATGGGGAAGAAATGAAAGGGCGGAGGTGATCCATCGTGTTCATTGCAAACCATCAGATCTTTAGAATGGATGATCAGGATTAAAATTAGGAGCACCAGTGTTTCTGAGGGGAAAAAGGTTAGATGGATGGGCAGAATAGATCCTCGTCGTTCGATCTATAGAATGGACGGCTGAGATTGCATCAGAAAAATGATTCGGGACCTAGTGGACAGACAAAAAATAGGCGATGCAATTAGATTCTGACCATCAGATTGGAAGGGGGATTAATGGCCAGGATTGAATCGACAGGCGCAGGTGATGGGCTTATGAGTGGAACGCGATTGCGTCTCAGCCGTCAAATCTGTGGGAATGGAAAGTCGAGATTGGATCGGAGATCGCAAAATCGGAGGAAACCGAGGGATGGCACTTCAGAATTTGCGCGATGCGATTAAGCGTGAGCCGTCGGATCTGGGAGTAGATCAACGGTCAATATTTAATTGGAGGGGTAAAGGAGGAAATTTTTGGGCAGAGTGTGAAGAAATCTTACCCATCGGTTATTTTGTATTCGATGGCTAAGATTCAATCGAGGGAATTGGCATCAGAGAAGGAAAAAGGGAAAATTTTTAGGAGAAACTGTGATTTTCTGATTGTGATTGAGTGAGAGCCGTCGATTTAAAAAATAGATCGACGGTGGAGATTTAATCATGAAGGAAAAAGGTGGAATGGCAGGTTTGGAACGAGGAATAATATGGACCATTGGATCTGGGGGCAGTAGAGAAGATCAATGGTGGAGAAATGATCACAGGATCGTATCGGAGAAAAGGAAAGAACCAAGAGAAAAGGGTTATATGATTATTTGTGATACGATTTATTTGTGTGATGCGATAAGCCGACAATCGTTGATCGGTTTAGATCGACGATGGATATCCATTTAAAATTTGAACTATCGGGTTTTATTAAAAAAAAAAGGAAAGTCGGGTTTTATGAAATACAAAGGAGAAAAAGGTTTTGACTGGGTTCGGAGAGGAGTTAGGCCCTTTAAGCGCTCGGTTGCGGGGCTTAAGGTCCTATGAAGTGGAGGTTTATGAAATTTTAAGCCCTCGGGGGCTAAAAACTTTTATTATGAAAAAGACTGTTTTTTGGCTTAAAAACAGAGTTTTTAAGGGAAACTGAGGGTTCCGGTAAAGGAAAGAAGGCTTTTTTAAAAAAAATGGAAGGATACCAAGTGATTTTAAAAGGGACTTGAAGTGAGTTTGAAGGTTAAATGAGTCTTATGGAGGGATTTTATAGAGGAAAAAGGGATGAAAATGGAGTTTACTTGAGAGTGAAAAGAGGGGTGAAAAATGAAGATAAATGGGTTTTTGAGCAGTATTCTTCTTCAGGTAAACAATATATTTTTCAGGATTATGAGGGAAACAACAGTGAAGGTTAACTAAAAGACAAGTTAACTTCATAAGACTTCAAGAACTCACAATTTGGTCATAAAATTGTTTCTTGAAGTCTAAAAAAGATCTAGCCACCATTTGATATGACAAATTTTTATAGGCAGCTAACAGATCGAACTTTGGGAAAAATTTTGCAATTTTGGCCTTTTCTGTAGAAAATCTGGCAGTGTTGCGCTTTCTCGCTTAGGAGCGCAGTGTCTAGTGCAAATTTGCATTGTGAGCTCCTACAGGAGTGCAGCACCAAAAATGTCTTTTTGCAGCAAGGTTTCGGAAGCCTTCCCGTTGTCAGAATTGGGCACGTGATGGCTAGTTGGAAATATATGGATGTCTACATTCCAAATATACTTGATTTGTTTCATTTGGTGTCCATTTGGCTGTGCAAAAATGGATTCTCCCAACACTATTCAAAATTTGTGGATGCTAGTGCAGAAATGCAAAGTGCTATTGCAGGCCATTTTTGGATGCCTTCCTCAATTCCAAATTGAGCTCATGATAGCTCATTGGAAATATATTCAAGTCTAGTGGCAATTTGACTCATGAAGAAAGTCATTTGGATAAAACCCCTGTGAGAAAACGGGATTTTTCCAAGGTTAATCCAACTGTTCAGAAATTCTCCTGTGACACCTGTATTTTTTACCTTTCTCCCAAACCATGATACCTGTGTAAAAATTGAAGGAGGTTTTTATTATTGGGCATATTATGGAAAAAAAACTCTCTCACGTTTTTCAATTTCATCTATGTTTGGTCATAAACACATTTTGAAGAAAAACTGGCCCTAGGCGTGACACATGGCTTGTCTTGTCTATTTGCTTATTTTCCAAATTTCTGAAATTGTTTCCACATATTTTCCACTGCTATGAGGATAATCAAACAAATTGTATTTTTAGAGTAAAATATACCTGTTGTTTGCTTCATTTTAGTGTGACTGTCTTTTTTTGTAGCAGTTCATCTTTCAGATTTTGACTTTTTCCTCTTTAGTGCAAAGGCATTCTCTGTTTCCTGTGTAAAAGTTTTATTTCCTTATTCTTAGTGCAAGGGAACTTTCTATTTTTTGAAACTTTGTAAAATGTGACCTCCATTCCTCTTCTCAGGAGACAATTCAGTCTAACACCTTTTCACCCTCTGCTTATCATTGAAGGAGGCGCCTCAATCCTGTTAACCCTTTATCCAATTGTTTGAGACATATCCTTTGCAGAAATTCACTGTAAAGATAATACACAGGTATTGTATTTCAACATCAAACATATCTGCTTTTTCTCTCTTAAGTGTGACTTCTCTTTTGCAGTAGCCTTAGTTTCATTTGTGATGATGGTGCCTTTGATAGTTTTCAGTCTAGGTTGTAGGGGTATAAAAAAGGCAGTTGTTCCTTTTTCATGTTTTTTACTTTGATGTGTTTCGGGGAAAATCACCCTAGAGGTTTGTTGGGTCAAAACCTCCACAGATCAGGGCATGCTATTCAGAAGGACTCACACACAACCACACTTGAATGCTAAAAACTAGATAACAACGATAGTAGAACTCACCCGTAGTCCTACGTTCGATGTAGATCCCGCGGGGTCCAAACCCCCAGCAACCCTTCTTCCTCCTTCAACCTGGAAAACAAGAAAGAACGTGCATGGAAACCTAGTTGTACAGCATATACTTCTCCTAAACGTTAGTGAAATCCATGTGAAACATTATATAAACCATAATAAATGCTTAAATGATAATCTTTTCACACATATAAGTAAACATTAACACATAAGTTCAGGAACAAGATGGTTCTTCATTATTACGAACAGCATGTACAGTAGTAAAAGTGGAGAGATCACCTGAATCCTTCCACGATCTTCGAGCAGACTGTCGTTGGGATCCGTCCCACCCTTGCCTCGCTAAGATACTTTCAAGACTTGTGCACTCGAGATGGCATATAAATGGATGACCATCTCCAAGAAACAAGGGTTTCCTCTATAAATCTGGGAAAGTGCAGAAGGCACGGGAATTCAGACTTGAATTGGGAATTCCAACAGAGTATAATGTCTATAAAATTTCTCTCTCCCTTAGGCCATGCACATGAGGGGCTTTTATACTCCCTCAAAGTAGTTTCATTCAGTTGGAAACAGTTGGCCACGTGCTGGGGTGGTTGAACTACTAGAGTAACCATCAACCTAGCCTGAAAATACGGATTTTTATATATATTTTTAATGATTTTAATGGCATATGTGGAAAAGTACATGTGGACTCGCGTATACACGTGGAAAATTCTAGGCATACCCGCTTATGGGAATTTTAACACTGTTTTTTAATGAATTTTGTTCAAGTCTATGGGAATGGGTGCCCAAAGCCAGGAAAGCAATCATGAAATCACTCCGATGTGGGAAAATGATGCTATAACATGATGCATAAAGACCGTTGGAAGGGTCCTCTCGCTGCAGTCTGGTGTGTTTGCTTCATGACAGGCCGATTTTCGCATGTGTATGTCGTATGTTTGGAAAAAGCAGAAAATACTCGAAGTGACATGAAGTGCTTTGTAGTTTCTTTCTTTAACCTTCTACTTATTTTTTGATGATAGATGATATTTTACATTTTTTAGGTATCCCTAATTTGCAGAGATAAAACTAGCTTTGTTCTCTTTTCTTAACTCTATATTTCCTTTAGTTCAAAACAGCTCAAATCTTTTGACCTAAAATTTTCTTGATGTTGTCTTTTCCTAACTTGATTAAGGCCATTCATCATGGCATACCTGCAGATATGTCTTGATAATGTGGCTTGATCTTTGGCAAACTTTTATGTTGTACCATGAGGATAGACCTTGAAGATCGCTTGATCACCTTCCCTTTAGAAATATTACCATCCTTACTTTGTTTTCCTTGAGTTGGCCTTTGAGCTTTTCTGAAGCAGAAATACATGACAAATCTGATGGTGCATGACTTAGGGAGGACTGACAGGTTTGCTTGGAAGATTTTTAGGAAAAAGGGATAGTTGACTGATAGTTAAAAACAGAGTTTTTGACTAGACACAGCTTTTTTAGATACTCATCCTAAGCACCATCACCCATAACCTAAACACTTTTTCATGACTTTTAAAGGGTTTCCTAGACACATTTAGGTCATCAACAGTAACTTAGGCTATTGGAGGGAAAAAATACCACTTGTCTTATGCTGGACAGACAACTTTGTGAAATAGGAGGATTTTGGATATTAGAGATAAGAGGTTTTACACAGATGTGACAGTTATGGACAGGGTAAGGCCTACTGATCTAGGATAGGATTTAAACATGATGACCACTGGCATCACAGTAGGCAAGAGAGGGGGGGAAAGATAAAAATTTCTCTGAGGGGGTTTCTAGAGGACAAATTGATTGTTTGAATTTGGTTTCTAGAAAACCTGGACGAGGCATATAGTCATCAAAACAAGTGAAAAATACTGATGACTAACCGTGGCTCCATTTGGGGAGGGCAGCTCCTTTTCGGGAGGTGTCCAAAATTGCAGATATTTGGCTTGTGAAGACCAGTGCCTCATCCATTGGCGGGTATTTCTCTTTTTCTTGATGCTTTTCCTGAAAATGGTGCTTTTGAAAAACTGAAAGCATGATTAGCATCAACCTCACTTCTACTTACCCAACTACTTTTCCTAACATTTTTTTTTCTTTGGGTGCACTTGGACTGGAAAACCCTTAACATGATATTTTTGAAAGAGAAAAACTATCTACTTATACACTTATATCCTCCAGGAGTCCAGATTAAACTAATGAACTCCTTTGATTCTCTACCTACACTAGATCAACTGTCAAGATTATGTTGTTTGACAGGATTTCATTCACTAGACTAAAACATGAAATTGAAAGATGATCAAATCAGGATTAGATAGTCTGATTTGTCATGTGTTTGTGGCATAACAACAAGCTGCACACAAATGTTATTTTTGGTACAAAATGAGATTCAGAAAAATCAGGGCTAGGATACATAGTTTGTTTTTCATCCCTATTTTCCTCTTTGGTTCTATTTTGAGCGTGTGGAACCAGCATCTTTTTCCTAATCTATTTTCTTTGATAAGTCAAGCTTTCAAAATTTGACTATCATTTCTTTCACTAACTTATCAGCAATCAATTTAAAACATGCTCAGTTATGATTAGGCTAGATAACTGAACAAGACATCTTTTTGGCACTAGTACTGGAATTTAGACTTGCGCACTTTCAGCATGACTTTTTTTTTTGGGTATGGGGTTGTACCATTGCTTTAGAAACTGCTCTCTTTTTCTACTTTTCCTATTGTTTTTTTATTTTCTATTTTTGACTTTTTCTTCGAATAATCTAGAACTAAAAAGATGCTCACAAGGCTGAGCTTATTTTTCATACCTATATATCTATCCTAATCTAACCTATACATAATATACATTCATTTAGTGAAATCTCTTTTCCAACAAAGCCAATCAAGCAGATGATTCCATGAGGGATTTTGTTTCAGCTTTTTGAGAGTGCTGAAGAAATAAAAATTCCACTCCCACCTTACTTGTTTTCAAACAGTAGTGCCTAAAATTTTTCTCACACTTTGCAACAGACTATTCTGTGAAGGACAAACTTCTCCTTCATATTTCTCAAGGAAAACAACAAATGGATCTTGGAATAATACCTGATCTACAGGATTTGATATATAAGCTTCATTCAGGACTACTCTTTCTTCCACTTGGCTATGCTTGAGGCTCTTTTGGGGAAGAAACTCTTCCTCTTCTTCATGATCACCTGAACTATCAAACTCATCATATATTGCAGTGTAGTCCTCTTTCCAAACTGATGTGTTCTGATTTAGTGGACTGAAAACTGTGTGAAGGTCATCATGTTGATGAGCAGGGATACTCTTTGGCAGTAAATCCTCTTGAGAGGGTAGTGCGACAACTCTCATGTGATTATCAACTTCTATTTCTTCATCTGTAATTTGTAACTCAATGGAACTTGGTGGCTGCAAATCTGGAGTTAAGGAGGATTCCATGTCCAAAATGATTTCCTCAACCATTTCAGGAAAAGGCTTCTCATTGAAAACTTGCTCAAGAATTTCATCATCCTCCTCAACCTCATCATCAAAGCTGAAAGACTGTTGATTTCCAATTATGTGAAAGTTATTTCTAATGGACTGAAGTCAAGTAGAGCAAAGAGTCAGAGACTCTTCACTTACTTCTAAACTCTCAAGGTTTTCCTCATTAGTGTCATAGGTGACCTATCTTGGCTGATTGATATTTTCAATCTGATGATATTGAACTTCATCCCACAAATCAACTGTTGATAGCTTTGCAAGGTTAGCTTCTGCTTGGATATCGTAATCATCAATATATTTATCAAACCTTGGAGAATCATTAATATAAGTAATGTCACCAGCCATACATATTGGACTATCATATTGTTTCTCTTCGAATTGATTTACAAATCTATTTTCTGACTTATGGTATGCAAGATTAGCAGGAGAATGATCAGAAAATTTTTAGTCATATGAAGTTTTAGAGGCTGTCTACATGTTTAGAAGTTGATTTATCTCTTCTTCAGTTAAAAAAGGAGGCATTTTTCTTTTTCCTTGGAAATAACTACAACAGTCCTCTTTCTCTTGTGAAGGCTGATTTAGAGGCTGAATGTCTTCTTGAGCCTCACCTAGAAGAGATGATGAGTCATCATTTGTGTTTTTAGAGGGTTCCTGCGGGTGTTCTTTCATTTTTTGATTGGTTTCATCCTCTATCAACTCTTCTTGATTTTTGTGATAGTTACTTTGAGCATGAGATTCATAAGTTGCCTTTGATAGGTTCTCAGGGTGCCAATTTCCTTTTAAAATCTGAAATGAATTGAAGCATAAGGGTAGAGACTCTAAATGTGTTATCTCCTCCTTTATTTCAGATTTGATTTCATCCTGGCTGATTGTTTCTTTAGGGCACTCTTCTCTGTTTTTATTTTCAACTTGCTCGTAATTCTCTCTTAATAATAAAGCACAAGATGTAGGAATGTAATTAGTACCTACTTGGTAGCCTTCTTTACTCTCTTCTTTGTAGTCTTTGTCATCATGCATATTTTTTTTGTTGCTTTTGTTTTGTAGTGATTTAGTTTTCTTTTCCTGAGGAAGAAGTATATGTTGTTTTGAATAAGCAGCACCAACCTTAACCCTGTACCTTTCCTCTTTCCTGTCAAGTAGATGCATAATTTTTCTAAATGCTTTTATCAATATCTCTAGATTTTCCTCTCTGTTCATACTTGGATCCATATTTGTTTATCAGAAAGGATCACTGTGTCTTTTCAAACAGTCTAGAGTTCTCTACCAGTGGAATCTTTTGGTCTATTGAGGGTTGTGGAGTTTCCAGGTGGAATATTTTAACTTTTCTGTCCATCATCAGCATGATTTGAATTGCTTAACACATTCCCAGGGGAGTTTATAAGAACTAGTGGAGTAATAGGCCTACTGGAGGCTAGTGGAGTCGCCAGGTGGATGTTTTTAGTTGCTTTGAGGGTATATGTGTATCGTCCACCACCAATAATGACAAAAAAAAACCAATCTAAGGATGTTTTGGGGTTTTCTGAGTTTCTTTATGTAGCCCTAGGGCTTGTGAGAGTGTCCTACATCTGAGTCATCATTTTGCTAAAATGGTGAAACAGACAAATTCTACTCTTTTGAAAATACTTTAGTCTTCTAAGTTTGACTCAGACTTTGAGAGTTCCTAAGGGATACCTAGAATTTTTTGACTCAATGTCCCACCCTGATCGCCATTATGTTAGTGAGTGGTGGGATGGATCAATAGGATAGCATGCTCAGTTCGATAGGGGTTTTTCGTGAGTCTTGAAAGATATTCAGATTAATATGAACTCAAAAAGTTCCCACCTTGATCGCCATTATGTTAGAGAGCGATGAGATGGATCAATAGGATAGCATGCTCAATTCGACAGGGGTTTTTCGTGAGTCTTGAAAGATATTCAGATTAATATGAACTCAGAAAATTCCCACCATGATCGCCATTATGTTAGAGTCCCGTAATTTGGCAGATTGGTAAACCAAATGGCAGAGCAACATCATACCAATATTTGGAGTCCTAGGACCTAGCCTTCTTGGACTCAGAGAGGGCTCTCTCTACTATGCGAAGGATGTGAGCTTGTTCGCTTTGTATGTTTGATTTTAGGCTAGTTGTTAAGTATATTTTGGTTTCTTTTGGTTTTGAGGTAAAACTGATCAAGTAGGACAAGATAGAAAGAGATTTGATCAAATCAACAGGGCTATGGGGTCAGCTAAAGTCAAGGATGTCTAAATGATGGACAAGGTGTACTGCAGGGCCGATTTAGCAAGTTCAATGGATCCTTTGGGTGAGGTATGAGGTGAAATGAACATTAAGTTTGTGAAAAATGAAGAAGTCTTAAACATATATAGTTTGAAAGAAAATACTCATGAGGTAGGGCAAACCATAAATCTTTATGAATAATACTCAAACTGATAAACATGAAAGATAAACAATCCAGTGATACATAGAAGCATAAGAACTCCTAACTCTGGAAATTCACCTTCAGTTGTTGGGAAAACATATAAGATAAACAAAAAACTTAATATATGGAGAGGGAACTCCTAAACAACATATATCAAGTTATTGGGAACTCTGAAACTAGTTTGCAAGCATGGAAAAAGGGCAAGATCAAATGAGACCTCTTTGACTTAACTAAAGTAATCAATATTTCATAGAAAAGTTTTAGAAATGGAGTTTTGAGAAACTCTAAGTAAGGCGCCTCAAGCCTGTTAACCCTTTATCCAATTGTTTGAGACATGTCCTTTGCAGAAATTCATTGTAAAGATAATACACAGGTATTGTATTTCAAAATCAAACATATCTGTTTTTTCTCTCTTAGGTGTGACTTCTCTTTTGCAGTAGCCTTAGTTTCATTTGTGATGATGGCGCCTTTGATAGTTTTCAGTCTAGGTTGCAAGGGTATAAAAAAGGCAGTTGTTCCTTTTTCATGTTTTTTACTCTGATGCATAAAGACTGTTGGAAGGTTCCCTTTTCGAGAAATCTACCATGTTTGGTCACATAGTGCTGATTGTCAGAGTTGTAGCCCAGATGTTTGGAAAGAGTAGAAAAATACCTCCTGAAGTGACATGAAGTGCTTTGTGTAGTGTCTTTCGAACCTTTGTACTTATTTTTTGATGATAGATGATCTTTGACATTTTTTAGGTATCCCTAATTTGCAGAGATAAAACCAGTTTGTTCTCTTTTCTCTCAACTCTGTATTTCCTTTAGTTCAAACAGTCAACTCTTTTGACTGAAGAATTTCCTTGAAGTGTCTCTTTTGCCCAACTTTGATTAAGGCCATTCATCATGGCATCCCTGCAGAGATGTCTTGATAAGGTGGCTTGATCTTTGGTAAACCTTTCTGTTGTACCATGAGGATAGACCTTGAAGATAGCTTGATCACCTTCCCTTTAGAAATATGACCATATTTACTTTGTTTTCCTTGAGTTGGCCTTTGAGCTTTGCCGAAGCAGAAATACATGAAAAACCTGATGGTGCATGACTTAGGGAGAACTGATAGGTTTGCTTGGAAGATTTTCAGGAAAAGGGGATACTTGACTGATAGTTAAAAATAGAGTTTTTGACTAGACACAAGTTTTTTAGATATTCTTCCTAAGCACCATCACTTATAACCTAAACACTTTGCCATGAATTTTAGAGGGTTTCCTAAACACATTCAGGTCATCAACAGTAACTTGGGCTATTGGAGGGAAAAAAAACCACTTGTATTATGCTGGACAGACAGCTTTGTGAAATAGGAGGATTTTGGATATTAGAGATAATAGGTTTTACATAGATGTGACAGTTATGGACAGGGTAAGGCCTACTGATATAGGATAGGATTTAAACATGATGACCACTATCATCACAGTAGGCAAGAGAGGGGGGAAAAGATAAAAATTTCTCTAAGGGGGTTTCTAGAGGACAAATTGATTGTTTGAATTTGGTTTCTAGAAAATATGGATGAGGCATATAGTCATCAAAACAAGTGAAAATTACTGATGACTAACAAGACCACCATCTCTCTTTATGTATATAAGAGTGTCCTTCAAGCAAGTCTTTCTTCTGATCAAAGTCTTGCCTCTCATGCTTCATGATGGTGTCATTGTTTCTCCTTGCAACATACTTTCTCAACGCAATTTGAGAGGTGAGAATGGATAATGATGTCAAAGGAAAAATGCTTTTCCTTTCTCTATATTTCCCCCACACTCTCAGCGTTGTAGCATGCTATACTAATACTCCCTCCTCCCTTGTATCTATGAAAGGAGCATCAATGTATGAGACATATTCCATCAAATATGATTCAGGTGGTCTCCCAGATGGTACACCATAGGATAATGATGTCTCATGGTTCATCCCCATGTAAACAATAGATGGGAACATATCATGACTTCTTCCATTGCACAAGTCCATCTCTGACTGTTGTGTGGAAGTACCATGAAACTTGGAGACCCCTCTTAATGGTGTAATAGTGCCTCTGATTGGAGCCCTTGCCCCATTTTCAGATAGTGGATCAGCTGTGTGACCCCTCCTTTGTTCTGTCTCATTGTCCTTTAGCAAAGACACATGCTGCTCATGTCCTCCATATGGAAGAACCTCTGGAATTCCTTGCAAAGGTGAAAAAATCCCTCTAAGGGAAGCCATTGCTTCATCTCCATCTCCACTTGAAAATAGATCTCCTCATGCTTGCACAGCACGGGAGGATCTTCTTTGCTTTCTCCCTCCCTTCTCCTTATTAGTGGAGAATGCTTCACAATCAAAAGATCCTTTGTCTTGATCTCTTAGTGAGGAAATACTCCTCAATTCTTCTCTTTGGGAAAAGAGATCTTGCTGAATTGGGGCCTTTGCCTCTGATACAAGGTGCAGCAAACCTTCAACCCCTCTAACAATGTTTAGGACTAGAGTTGGCTCCATGGAATCTTCCAACTCATGCAAAGATTCAGATTTCTTGGGCTTGATCTGCTCCCCCCAAGAAGTCTCAAAATGTCTCTCATCAAATATTTCCACTAGTCTCCTAGTGAATCTTGTATAAGAAGAGATGTTCCTCCCTTTCAAGGAAGAAGACTCAAACAACCACCAAGCATAAGCCTTCCCTTGAAGATGTAGTGCTGCTACTCTCAAGGCTTCTTCTTCTGATACTTGATGCAGCTGAAAGTATGTTTCAAGCTTCTTTACCCAAGACTTGGCTGAGTCTTTAGGTGATCCATCAAATGTAGGTAGAGAGAATATACCCAAAGTGTGTTGCATGCACCCTTCCCTTCTACTATAGCTGCAGGATTTGTCTTCTTTGAGTTAACAGAACTCTGGGAAACTGATATGCTCTTTGAATATCTCTGATTGAGATTCATATTCTTGGAGATACTCACCAATAGATCCCTCCTTTGGTGTTTCTCCTCTCCCTCCTTCCTTTAACAAGGAAGCATACATGCTACCATGTTGTGGAACAGATTGTGTAGCTGAATGCTCACACGCATAAAATTAAGTAGTGGGGCTTTGCTCATGTGAAAACGTCCTCAAGGGATCTGCTGATATTCCATTCCTGCCTCCCCTGATTTCTTCCTCCAGCTCATGCAAAGCTTGAGAGAGAATGTTAGAGAACTCTACTCCTTATATTCTTCCATACACAGGGGTTTCAATGGTGTAATAATTATTCTTTTGTCTTCTTTCATGATGCCTCTACTCTCTTTCAGTAAGAGGCTCTCCTCCCTCTGAAGACATATTGGCTCAAATAATGCATAGGCTATGCCAAGATTGATGCTTTGATACCACTGTAATATTCCAAATCTGGAACAGCACAACAAGCCTGCTGAAATAATGCACTCCTGAGAAATCTATGCACAGAAATTAGTTTTTAGCCCTTGGATCCCTTAGATCAGCTCATCTAAGATCTAAATCCAAAAGGAGAGTAAAAACAAATCAAACTAGGTGGGTTAAACAGATCTCCCACAAACTAGTCTAGCTGAAATTCACCCAAAGAGGGGGGCTGCAGCTATATGCAAGAGACTACTTTAGAAATAACGCAGTTCATCAATTTACAAGTAGGAGACCAACATGGAGGTTCATCTTTCAGCTATACATCAGCAGAATGGATTTAAAATTCAGCTTATACAGTGTATAACAAAAATAGAATGAATATACAAACAAAAGCCTCAAAATGAGTTGCTACAACAACAAGAAATGAAAGAATAAGATTAATAGCATTATTTTCATTGTTGAAGCATGAGGTAGATTACAACTCAAATCTAGAGCAGATCTGTAAATAAAATTATAGATCTATTTCAAATCTGTGTACAAGATAGAATATCTATACATTCCCCTTGGGGATCTCAGCAAATCATGAATAACGGTGAGTAGATCTGAGATCTAAGTCACAGATCTGCAGAAGTATTCATAAAATTCTGAATCATAACATATACAACAGATCAGATCTGAACTAAAATGGATTAGTTGGCCAATCCACAGATCACCACAGTGAAAGGAAGGATCCAATCACCAGAGATCTTTCTCCTCTAAAATGATGCCAAGACACCCTGCAACTCTGATTTTGCAAATAATGCAGTCATGGAAGAGGGACTGCATTGTAGGCTTTGGAAATTCTTTGGCCTCATGCTAATGTATGGATATGAAGCTCAAACTGTGGATGCACTCTTCCAGGAGGTTAAAAGACACACTCAATGAGAAGAGGCTCCAATACAAGCTATATCTTTGCAGATCTAGAGTTCCACTTGCTGCAACTCACATGGACAACCCAATCCTAAGTAGAACTACGTTGTAGATGTAAGATGTTGCTTGGCCAAATGCCAGATAGTGGACTAGGAAAACAATACTCCTCCAAGAGCTGCTCAAGGAAGGAGGTGGGAGTTCCTAAACAGGAAACCCCAACAAAGGATGTCTAAGAAGACAATACCTTCAGAAAGTAATAACATCAAAAACCTTTTCTTGTTGTCCTCCTCCTTCTTTTATAAGATGAAAGCCTTGCCAAACCCTAAACCACCTCAATGAGTTAACTCCTTTCACATGTGGATCCTCCATCTAAAACTACATTTTCTATCCATGAGGTTCATTGCATCTAGACTGCGTTGTTGACTTGGTCAAAGTTGGCCCAATCTCATGGTTTAAACCCATTCACACTTGCAAGAGTTTATTTACATGGCCCGGATATGTCTCTGTTTACATAGGCATTGATTTATTCATGGTTTTTAGGAGTTTTACATGTCCTCCTTCCCATTTTATTCATAAACATGAAATGCAAGATGAAATAAGGCAAAATAAGATATTCCCATTAGCTTGGGCTAATTGGGAATATTACACTACATAAAAAATTGGTGACTCCACTGGGGATGAGTGTGAGTTTGTATTTTTTCCCTTGTCAAGTCAACTTCGGTCATTTGCATGATTGTTTGTCTTTTTTGGCTTCTTTGATTGATTAGAGTCTTCTTGTTCAACTCCAGAGAGTCAAGATTAACCTTTGTTCATTGGTTTTCCCATTCTCCCATATATATCTGGCTTGGTGTGTTTTTTGACTGAATAGTCGCGCCGATTGGCGCATGTTGCTTGTGTTGCAGTAACACCAACCCCTGTTTGGTGTGGATTACGGCCTTACAGTTGCATCGAATCCTATAGGGTTTGGTTTAACCTCTCTTTTGAAGTTTTTGGTCAATTATACTTGGCTCTCAGTGGTTTTCTGATTAGCAATTGTTTTCTTGGGATTGTTTTGACTGTCGTAAGCTTGCTCTTCTTAGTTGTTCGTCCATTTTCTTATCAGTGAAATTTATGGCCTTAGGGTTTCTGAGTGTCTTAGCTCACTTAGCCTTCTAATTGGAATTCAAGTATTTTGATTCTTGTCAGTCTCATCCTTTGATCGTTTGTGTTGAAGGCTTTCTTGATCCTTTGAACTTTTTTTTGGGAGAATGATCATTTCAAGTCTCGTTTGATTCTTCTTCTCATCGTTCTGAGCATAGATCACATAGCTCGTTTGGATGATTTCGAAAGATTTCTCTTTTTTTGGAAAAGTGCTTCATTGGTTTGAGTGCATTTTTGTGTTTATGTTGCTTTCATCGAATCATTCGGTTTAGCTCTTTACATTCGCAAACCTCGAACTAGTGCTTTTTTTTTCATGTAATTAGTGCATTGTGTGCTTCATTTCATTGAAAAAATCAAAAAATTTCATTCATTCATTTGCATGAAAAAGGAAAATTTCTTTTGCATAACTAGTGCCTGATAACTAGGAAAGAGATTTTCATTTTTTGCTTAATTGTATTAGATGCATTAGTGGATTTCTTCATGTGATTTCATTGATTGCTATTGTTTGAAAGATCTCTATCCTTCTCTTAATTAGCATTCATTGAATGGAAAATGGTGTTCATTTGAATATAGTTTTCATTTAGAAAATTTGAGATCAAAATTCGATAAGGCCTTGAAATTGAAACACTAATTCAAGATCAACTATAAAATCAATTCAATTAACCTAAGGAAACATTGGAACTTAACGTGAACATTATAGTGGTCTAGGCTAGATATGTGTTCTAGCGTCTTCAAAACTAGTAGCTGTCGTTCACCTTCTAGCTTTAGACAGCGCTAGTACGGACTTGTGCTCCCCATACCATTGAGTATAAAAAGGGAGACCACACTATGTTCAAATCATTTATCCATAGGAAGCCGATTATGCCGCCCTGTAACCGTGATACACAGAACACAACATTCGGGGAGACTACATGCATGTACGTTAATTCCTTGATCGTTTCTTTTTCATTTGATCACCAAGGTGTATATGGTAGTTCACAGAAACTTGGTACATCCTCTCTCTTATATTACCTATGTTGGGGCTCCGTATTTTGCAAGATTGGCATGTACAAACGCTGCAGAGCCTACATCAAAACCGCTTTGGAACCTGAGGACCTAGCCATCCTAGATTCAAAGAGGGATCTCTCTATATATGAGTTCAAAGATATGATCTTTAAGGATTTTGGATATGATATTAGGCTAGTTATGAAGAACAGAGTCTTAGTTTTTTTTGGTTGGGCAAGGATATTATGAAGATGAAGGAAGTATTTATGAAGGGCGAAGGTGTGAGTAGGTGAAGGAATGTTTCAGTTGATAAGATAGGCAAGGAGCAGCATCAATCCATTGGGATATGGAGTCATAATAGGATTTAATCGGACAGTAAGGTTCAAGAGTGGTCCATGGGGCAAGTCATCTATGTCAAAGGATCTCTTTAACTTGATATTATGGAATGAAAAAATAAGAAATGAAGTGAAAGAAATAAAACACATGAAGAAACAAAGAACAGCCTAAGGTCAAGTAGGTACTTTGAAACTATCCTGATTTTGGCATGCACTTAAGGGAGAACACAAAGTAATCTAAGATCAGGTAAGTACTTTGAAACTAGCCTTCTTTTGATGTACTTTTAAGAGAAAACACTTTTAAAATATAGAATAGCTTAAGATCAAGTAAAGACTTTTAACTTAGCCTGATTTCAGCATATTCAAAGGGAAAACATCCATGATAAACACAAGAAGTAGTCAAATATCAGGTAAGTACTTTGAAACTAGCCTGCTTTCAACATACTCCTAAGGGAACTTTTCAAAGAAACTGTTGGAGATGTTGGCAATATGATGCAGAGTGTTGTCCTTGATGGCAACCTACTTGATAAAGTTGATGGCAACCTACTTGATGAAGTTGTCCTTGATGGAAATTGACTTGTCCTATTTGTTAATGATGTAAATCTGATGTATCTACAGAGTAGTTCAGATGTAATGGAGAAAGGAATTCTGTAAGGGCCAGAGAAATGATAAATATGATATGTTACAAAGCATACGCGGGTTTGTAAAGGAAAAGTAGCGTATGTACGTGGAAATGTACGTGACAAGTCGCGTATGCCATTTTGCGCTCCAAAATTAGAATACCAAGGGGCATTACCATGGTTTTGGCACACAGTATTTAGTGCTGTATGGTTTATTTGATTACGTCCATGAATACCATTGGAAGTTGTGTGGTTTTGGCTCATGGTATTGGTAAAAGCTAAATCTATTTAAGGATAATAAGATCATAGTGCAAGGTGGTGCAGATGTCTGGGCTTTAATGAATACTTCACTCTGAAGTATATCTGCATGGAATGGGAAACATTTCATTGATTGATCTGAATTAATAATGCATCTATGAAGAAAATGATGAAGAGGGATCTCTAGATCTGAAATAACTATGTATCTTCTAGATCTGTTTATGGAATGTTTAGATCTGAGATGAGGCGAAATATTTGCTGAAGTAAAGGATGAAATCTGAGTTGTTTATATGATCTGAAGAGCTGCACAGTCCTGAAAAGTTTCTGATCTATACGCAGGTTTGTTTCATGAAAATCGCGTGTATACGCGGGTCTGATCAAAGAAAAGTGCGTATGGCAGGTAGGGTTTCTGGAGAATAAAATGCACTGAAGTATACGCAGGTTTGTCTCTATAAAAGCATGTATATACGTAGGTTCTGTGAAGTAAAAGCATGTATGGGATCTAGGGTTTTGCTAAAGTATGTGGAATGAAATGTCTAATATGTTATGTTGTTTTACTGCTATCTGTCAATGATGTATTCATACACATCTGGGTTGTTTGAATGTTGATTATGCTACTGATTATGTTGATTAAAGATCAAGTTGTTGGTTGATTGGTTGATGATTCAATGAATGAATTGATGGCGTTATAAGTTTCAGTTTGATGAGCTTAAATGTGTGGAGTGGGTCCAGTCTGAAAATCTGATGAAAAGTGGCCTACAAGGTATGTTGTATGAAAATTGATGAAACGTGGTCCGCAGTGGTGCTGAGGGTCGAAGCCCTCAGTGAGGGGGTTGTAGCTCCCTTCCAGTGGTAGCTGGTAAACGAGAGCAGGGGGTAGTAGCTCCCTTCTAGGAGAGGCTGGTAAACGAGAGCAGGGGGTTGTAGCTCCCTTCCAGGAGAGGCTGACAAGAGAAGGTTGTAGCCTTATGGTGGAATACCCCTCTAACGTGTTGATGAGTCTGCGCCAGTACATGGTTGTAAGAAGTTTTCTTTATAATAAATATTGAAGACAGAGACAACGACATTGGTGGTTTTCTCCCGAATTGGGTTTCCACTTTAAATCCTGGTGTTCATGTGTGTTGCTTATGTGTGATGATTTATTCTGTTCTTACTGCACATGTTTACTGCTTACTAAACATCTAATGAATGAATGATGCAATGATCTAAGTAAAGAATTATCTGCATAATGGGATCTCTGGTAATACGCAAGTTTTATTAAGGATATCTGCGTGTATACACGAGTTGGGTTCAGTAAAGTAGCGTATGGGTTTTAGAGAAAGAAAAAGTAAAAAAATTTCAGTTACCTCTAAATACTGATTCACCCCCCACCCCCCCTCTCAGTATTTTTCCCAAAAATTGGTATCAGAGGAGGTCCTTCTGCAGAAGCTTGATCGCTTGAAGGATATCCGTCGCAATGGGAAGGAAGCAAAAGAAGAAGGCTACTCAAAGAAAGGAGATACCTCATAAAACATGTGCAGCAAAAAATGAAGAAGATGAAACAGGTATTGATTGTTGTTCTTGTAATTCACTTCCTTGTGCATGCAATGGTGTAGATAGAGAAAAAGAAAGTGAAATTAATGATTGGGATCAATTTAAAAGGAAGGAATCTATCTACAAATATGTGATCTCTAGAATGAATGGACAGATAGAAATGTATCAAATACTGCAGGATAAAGTAACCAATCAAAGTGAAAGACTTGAAGCAGAAATCATCTCTCTAAAAGAAGATCTGGAAAAATCAAATAAGAAGAATGAAGAACTTCTACAAACATTTGAAGAACAAGAAAATGGGTTGAAGGAAGAGATTTTAAAATTGAATGATCAAGTAGAAGAAGGAAGAAGGGTCGAAGAAAGTATGAAGAAGCAATGCCAAAGATTGGAGGTTGAGGCAAATATTCTAAAAGGTAAATTAGAAGAAAAAGATAAACTCTTGAAGTTTCAAGATAGTATCAAGATTCTGGACAATATTCTTAGTAGTCAAAGGTCTCCTTCTATTAAATTTGGTCTTGGTTTTCATGAAACTGTTAAAGGAGAATCTAGTTCACAAGAAAGTGCTAAAGATTCAAAGGATATCAATGCAAAACCTGAATTGTTGAAAGAAACAAAAGGTCAACCAACAATCTTGAACTCTCAAAAGAAATCATTCCCCCCTTTGATCAATAATGTTGAATGCTTTAAATGTCATAATTATGGGCATGTTGCAGCCAATTGCAGAAGTAGATTATTTCAATCACAAACAAACAGATTCTGCACAGAAAGGTACTAAGGTTTCTTTAAGGGATATTGTTTTTCATGCAACAAGTATGGTCATAAAGCAGCTGATTGCAATAAAAGAAAGAATAGAAAAACACATTATAATCCCTATGCTTACTTTTCTGGTCACGCAAGATGTTATGCTTGTAACAAGTATGGGCATGTAGAAAAAGAATGCAGGATGAATAGATATGAGAAATTGGACAATTTCCAGCACACAATAAGAAATTTCAAGCAAAGCTGGAAAAGAAGGAGGACCGGTAAAAAACGTAGGGAATATTGACTCTACTGCAGTCATCCGCTTCTAAAGCTTACTTCTGATAATGACTGCAGGAGTGATGTGAGATACATTATAGGGATTAGTAATGTATCATCACAGGGGGAGAAATATATGGTGATTCTCATGGTTGGTTTGGTAATACTGGTTATGTTTATTTCTGACAGTGCATCTGATATGAAGAAGACAGGTACATGTGGCATAAGTTCAGGGGGAGATGGAATTGTGAAAATTTTCTGTATTTCACCTTCCATACGCGGTCTTCATGAACTAAAGCCACGTATACATGCGAGTTCCATTAAAGACAGAAGTGTATGTTTTTCTGATAAGAAAAATAGTAAGACAGCTAAAGATCAGGAACACAGGTTCAGGGGGAGCATCAGTCTAAATACTAATGATTGCATTTTTGGCATTGTATCTGCTGATACCTTAGTTCTATTCATGCTCAAATGATGATGACATGATACATGGTTTCTTATGATGATATTATGGATGAGCCCTGACTGCTTTTTGCTAAAGAGTATCTTTTGTTTTCACACATGGATGAAATGTCTTATGATTCAGAGATAAGGTTAGATTATGCAGAGTTTGTTGCTGATGACTTTTATCACGGTTGAGACCATTTATACATATTTCCTACACATGTTACATCATGATTATGAATCATGAAGATCTTGGTGATATCAGATCACATTGATGATTGCTTGAAGTTGTTCTGGTATGATAATTCCTCTTGGAATAATATGTTGATGCTGCAAAGAGCCTGAAGACTTGGTTACTGATGTACTACAACTTTTGCACGACACTTGAAAACATAGCTACATTGTCCTATCTTTCTTCTCTCATATATTCTAGGGAAGCATTCGAATATCTCAGACAGAAGCTGGGAATTGTCTCTGCCTCTCAGAAGATCAGATCTGCTTAAAATCAGAAGATTAAGTTGGACACGTGGATTTCCTGAAGGACTGTCGCGTATATACACGAGTTTATACACAAAAAATCACGTATGGGTGATTGCTGACAAAATTTTTCTGGGTCAGCATTTTTCAGCACAGCTGCAGTGCTGTTTGGTATCTCTGGTGATGTTTCAACTCTCATATTTCGATATTTGATGAAGATACCTTGATGATTTGTTGTTGAAAGTGTTCAGGATGCACAAGCTAAGGGGGAGCATTGGTCATGTGGAAAGGATGCATTGTTGGCATTATGATGGTTCTGAAATATGATCTCTCTCTTGAGGTCTTTTTGATGTTGGTCATAAAAAGTCATATTTTTAATTTGATGAAAAGGCCATGTTGAGACATATGATGTAAATTTTTATATTCAGACATGTAAGGACTTCTTCAATTTTGTAAACCCACTTGGTTGGGTAGTTGAGTCAAAATATGTAAATCCACTTGGTTGGATCATTGTTGTAAGTATGAGTCCTTGGTGATAGGAAAGGTCATAGAGTCATGTACTTCATTGAAAAATATGTTTGAATATTCGGCACGAACTCAGGGGGAGCATGGTAACTTCAGTGCACATCAGATCTACAGAGCTCTTCTTTCTACAAGAGAAGAAAAACCTTGTTTTGGTTTTGATCCGCCCTTTGCCCTTGATGTCAAAGGGGGAGAGTATCATGGTGTTTGAATAGGGAGGAGAGTATCATGGTGTTTGAATAATGGTTATAATCAATGTATCTATCTGTTGTGGTGATCAAACACCATCATGGTTTCCATCAAGTCCAAAGGGGGAGATTGTTGGCAATATGATGCAGAGTGTTGTCCTTGATGGCAACCTACTTGATAAAGTTGATGGAAACCTGCTTGATAAAGTTTTCCTTGATGGAAACTGACTTGATGAGTTTATTAATGATGTAAATCTGATTTATCTACAGAGCAGCTCAGATGTAATGGAGAAAGGATTTCCTGTAAGGGCCAGAGAAATGATAAATATGATATGTCACAAAGCATACGCGGGTTTGTAAAGGCTAAGTAGCGTATGTACGCGGAAATGTACGTGACAAATAGCGTATGCCCTTTTGCGCTCCAAAATTAGAATACTAAGGGACATTACCATGGTTTTGGCACACAGTATTGAGCGATGTATGGTTTATTTGATTATGTCCAAGAATACCATTGGAATTTGTGTGGTTTTGGCTCATGGTATTGGTAAAAGCTAAATCTATTTAAGGAGAAGAAGATCATAGTGCAAGTGTATGCATGTGTCTGGGTATTGAATGAATACTTCACTCTGAAGTATATCTGCATGGAATGGGTTACAGTTCATTAATAGATCTGAACATATAATGCACCTATGAATACAATGATGGATGAAGAAAATGATGAAGAGGGAACTCTAGATCTGAAATGACCATGTATTGTCTAGATTTGTTTATGAAATGTTTAGATATGTGATCTGGCGATTCTTTGCTAAAGTAAAGGAAGATATCTGAGTTATCTGATCTGAAGAGCTGCACAGTCCTGAAAATTTTCTGATCTATACGTAGGTTCGTTTCATGAAAAGCGCGTGTATACATGGGTCCGAGCGAAGAAAAGCGCGTATGGCAGTCAGGGTTTCTGAAGAATAAAATGCACTGAAGTATACGCAGGTTTTTCTCTATGAAAGTGCGTATGTATGTAGGTTCAGTGAAGTAAAAGTGCGTATGGAATCTAGGGTTTTGCTAAAGTATGTGGAATAAATTGTCTGATCTGTTTTGCTGTCTTACTGCTATCTGTCAATAATGTATTCATACAGATCTGGGTTGTTTGAATGTTGATTATGCTGTTGATTAAAGATCAAGTTGTTGGTTGATTGGTTGATGATTCAATGAATGAATTGACGGGGTTATAAGTTTTAGTTTGATGAATGTTGAGCTTAAATGTGTGGACTGGGTCCAGTCTAAAAATCTGATGAAAAGTGGCCTACAAGGTACGTTGTATGGAAGCTGATGGATCCAGTATGAAAATTGATGAACCATGGTCCATGGTGGTGCTGAGGGTCGAAGCCTTCAGTGAGGGGGTTGTAGCTCCCTTCCAGTGGTAGCTAGTAAACGAGAACAGGGGGTAGTAGTTCCCTTCCATGAGAGGCTGGTAAACGAGAGCAGGGGGTTGTAGCTCCCTTCTAGGAGAGGCTGGTAAACGAAAGCAGGGGGTTGTAGCTCCCTTCCAGGAGAGTCTGGTAAGCGAGAGTAGGGGGTTGTAGCTCCCTTCCAGGAGAGGCTGGTAAATGAGAGAAGGTTGTAGCCTTCTGCAGGTGGGTGCCTGCGTGATGGTATGAGTCTGCGCCAGTACATGGTTGTAAGAAGTTTTATTTATAATAAATATTGAAGACAGAGATGATGGCAGCAGTGGTTTTCTCCCGAATTGGGTTTCCACCTTAAATCTTGGTGTTCATGTGTGTTGCTTATGCGTGATGATTTATTCTGTTCTTAATGCACATGTTTACTGCTTACTAAACATCTAATGAATGAATGATGCAATGATCTAAGTAAAGAATTATCTGCATAATGAGATCTCTGGTAATACGCAAGTTTTATTAAGGATATCCGCGTGTATACGTGAGTTGGGTTCAGTAAAGTAGCATATGGGTTTGAAGAGAAAGAAAAATTAAAATGTTTTCAGTCAGCTCTAAATACTGATTCACCCCCCCCTCTCAGTATTTTTCCCAGCAGTCAGGACCTCCTATCCTATTTGTTTCGAGCCCTTTTGCATTTTCCTTTATCCAACCCGGGGCTGCGCACTGCACTTCATGCCCTTGGAAGTGGTTGCTTCAGTTTCTTTGGGTGCAGAGCCATTCTTTTCTGTCAAGGTGGAGGTCTCAGTGGTTTCTCCCGTTTTCATTGGGGTAGGCTCCTTATTGCCAGGCTTGTTGATCATAGTGGGCAGTACTGTTTCAGTGGGCTTCTTAGTGGCCTTCTCTGTTGATTTACCAGTCGGGGTGCATGGCTAGGTTGGTGGAGTCAGCCACGCTGGTGGGCAATCTGCTGTGACTCGAATCAAATATTCTTCAATCAACAAGTATGGAAACTCGTACCAGAATCCTTCCAACCCACCATTCACACGAATATGGATATTGTGGTATGTAACCTAGAAATCAGCTACCATTTTGTACTACTCATAAAGGGTGTGAGACAGTTGCGGCTTTGACTGTACTACCTGGTATAAAATTCCATCATACAATACCCAAAATATTTTATTCTCCTTTGCTCACACTGGGTCTGAGGAATTCCATACGGTGGCGTAGCACACAACTTTTCACATGGGTTCTGCAAGTTCTGGAAACTGGGTATCTTCAGGGGTATTCCACCAAATTGGTGTGATTAACAATAAGAGGCAAGCATACTCAAAATTATTTCCCTCATCCTGCACTTTGCACATGTTTTTGTGAAACTCTTTACACAAGTATGCACACCAGTTGTATATGATGCCTTTTTCACATCTCCCTATGAGCACGATTACATGTGCGGGTACCTCCTTTGGTATACACTTGCGGATCATTTTTCAAGCCAAAAGGATAGTGCCAAAACTTACTACCAGGTCGTTAATTTTTTCTACCACAAACCCCCGATATTTATGCATCACATCATATTTCTTCTTTATTTTGTCTGCTAGTGCTTTCTCCTGCGCTTTTCCTCTGACTCGGTATTTCTGTGAATTAAGTCTGCATCAATTGGGATGCACTCTCCTAACCAAATCAAATCATCATGCACTAATGCCAACAACTTCCTGACACAGATATCATTAATGGAGTTGTGCCCCAAATTAGGGATCTGCAAAATATTGAGGAGGAACACCTTATGCTGACCTGGAATTTCTTTATTCGGCTTAAGGCGCGCCATCCCTTCTGTGTATGGAACTAGATCAAGATACAGATCTGGCACGTGCTCTGGAAATTCCTTTATGTATGCAATTTCCCAGTCATAGAATCATAACTAAGGAATTTTGGCCAGCATGTACCCCTCCATTGGGACGTTCTCGGGGACCAACGACACTTGGATACCTGCACGCACCTTATTTAAGTCTTTTAGCACTTTCACTATAGGTTTGCACGGCACAATGTAGCCAGGAAGTCGTGCAAATCTTGCTACTTCTACGACGTTGTCACCCCCTTCTTCGATAGTTTCCATGGGTTCAGGCATGGATTTCTTCATATTATCTTCAGCAGAATGGTGAGGTCTGGGGGTATTTTCTCTCTAGGACTTGCGCATCCCAGAAGTGTGTCCCTTCTTTGTTTTAGATGGCACAGGGGTCTCTACAACAAGAACCTCCTATGTGGTAAGTACCTCTCTAGGTCTGGTGGCAGTCATTATGCTCTGAATTACGTATCCCAAATCTACTTGGTGCAAATATTCCTCAAACACAGGATCCAATTTGGACATAGACACAACAAAAAAAATAAAAATAAACAACCTAAGAAATCGCTTTAACGCAAAGGGAACTATTGCGACCCCATGACCCATATTTATACTTGTGGCACACCTGCAACGACTCCTTAAGCATTAATGAGGTTCCATTACTGACAAAACGGTCCCAAATATGGAAAATCCCCCCATTAAACGCACTGTGGATGCTCCTAAAAATGGTAATAATTCTTTCTTATCTAGTTTTACTATTCCAACGACTAGCTTTTGACACCTCTGCGCACCAGTTAATCCCTTGCCACAGATACCACACATTTTCCACACCTTACTACGCATGTAATCCATAGCTAATTATAACCATCGATAGACCGTCCCAGCTTCTTGATGAGGTAATTCAAAGCATATCATGTAGTAACCGTCATATTCCTTAGCAACTGCAAACATTTCTGGCATCCATCATCCCAACGGAATGTCACACTTTTGCAGAGTATACTAGTCATGGTATCAGTTATCAATTCGTACTAGGGAACACACTTTTTGTAGTATCCCACAAGATACATCATGGGGTGCATTTTTCTGAAGTTTGCGGGGGTGGAGGGTCCTGCGATCGCATGTGGGTCCTGAGCTTCTACTAGTGCCAAGCGTCAAAAAGACATAGTCTCCCTGATTGGCGCATCCCTGATCAAAGCTTCGCCAATGATATCGATCCCAATTTCAAAGTTAAATGTAAGAAGGAAACTATCTATTAGCACATAATAGTTGCTACTGCCTCTGCGCATTTGCGTTTCCAAGAACCATTCAATTGGCACCTTTCCCAGGGTATGAATAAAAATGTGGACCAATTCAGGCCTTTGTTCGACACCCTAGATCTTTGTGCATGCTTCCTTCTCCTTATCGTTGCGCAGGCTTTTAATTTCCAAGTGCATGGATTCCAGTTGATTCTGTATTTTTTGGGTCCCAAGCGCAATAGGTGTTGGTGTAGCTTCTAATTTCATTGCAACCTCTACAGCCTCAGCTAAAGTGGAAATATTTTGTTGTCCTAAGGGCTGGCGCAGATAGGGGAGAAACATAGAAATGAACCATTCTTTATGTTGAGCATTGTCAATGACGAATCCGCCATCCCTGATGACATGCTTCAATCATTGTCCTGCTTCCCATATAGACTCATTAATCTCCTGGTGGATATATTTTATCTTAATTACCAGTTGTGAGTATGATTTAGGCTTTTTGAGCTGCTCTTTTATGGTTGTATTTATATGTTGTAAGGTAGCAGCAGGGTTATCTTGAACAAAACTCACATATGAATTCAATTCTCTATCCTGGAATGCAGTAGTGAGTTGTGCTTTCTTGATATCATCACTGTGAACTTGCTGCACCTACCACACAACCTCAGTCGCAAACTAGAAGTGTTCGGTTTCCTCATTCCCGATACCCTTGAAATTAGGTATCTTCATTGATGTGACTATTGCTACTTCTAGGGGAGGAGGAGGAGATGGACTGTGCGGTGGGGTAGATGGTCTTTGGTGCGATGCAAGAAGTGGGGTGGATGGGGTAGGAAACAGACTTAAGGGTCTCTGCTGGAAAAATATTTCTTCGTCAAAATCACTGCAGGTAGCGGTTTCTAGTTCAGGCTTAGTATCAGATCTAAGCTTCTGGGGGATATAAGGCACTTCCTAATATTCTTCACGGTAATTTCTTCCACTGCGCTTAGATGAACCCTTTTGATGCATTCAAGAAGTGTGTTCGCACATACAACCCTTTTCACATAATAACATCTTTAGCGAAAAATTTAATGAGTGTAGAATCTTACCTCTAGGGCCTTTGAAAAACCTTCGCTCTGCTTCAGAGTAGGACACAAACTGATCAATAGAAAATTTAGTCACAAAGCCGCCCAAGAGCCGGTCGATCCAATGATCTATCATGCAAGTAATATTATTATCGAAGTTATATACTTTTTGGATCAACTCAGATGTCCACTCAGCCACTAGGTCGTCTCTTATACACTGAAGGAATTCAACTAAGCATGCCAACCACTCCTGAAGCTCATATGCAAAGGAACTAAAGAAAATCTCATGAACTTCTGTATAGATATTTTTTCCAATCCATTGTTCAACAAATATATTATTGCTATTATTCTCTTGAAGTGCAAACTCCAGAAACTTTCTATCCATCCAATCTTGCAATTCGTTTTGCGAGGGCTGCCACAACATCAAATCTCCCTCAAAATGACGATCTTGGTCCCGAAAATGGAACTATTTTTTGGCTTGAGGGGTCCTGACCCAGTTTTAGAGTTATAGGTAAATCAACAAACCCTCCAAATACTAGCCCTTTCAATAATGATCTTCTTGCACAAACCAAAGTCTCACCCGAAGCAGTATGGTGGGGTGCTGGAACTAGGTTTTCGCAGTCTGAGGGAGCTATTGATGAGTGGTCCTCAGTTAAAACCCAAAACAATCTAATAAAGATGCGCTCATAGAAGCTACGTAAAAATAAATAGAATTCCACAGAATTTCTATCACTTTGGTCCAGACAAACATAATAGAAGCCGATCCAAATCACATCACATCAAAGGCTTAAATAGATCTATAATGTTTTAGTATTTAATTGTAACTTATCCACATATATCATGCAATATCTATAACATAACACATAGAAAATATCACATAAATAGGGTTTTCGCAGTGCATACAACATATTAGGACCATATCTCGCTCTTACTTAGCAGAAGTCAATATTCATGCATAAACACATCAATTGGTTATGCACATTCATTAGTAAGAAAAATATAGTGCGATCTCATTAAATCATTATAGTAAATAGTAGAAATGCATAACACAAGAAGTTCGCCAAAATAGTTCCTTCTATTAATTCTTCAGATCTGTCAATACATCATCTTTCCTTCATAAACCCTTACAAAACCCTTACTATCCCTTCCGAGCACAAAGCCAACATATTTCACACATAACCAGAACTAGATCTCCGCGCACACAACCAGCATGAGCCTTTTACCCAACCCAAGAACCCAAAACCCTTATAGATGCATATATTATTTGAATATCAATATACCATAGCTTCACCGAACTACTTATCTTAGAAAAAATGCTACCTATTTATAATATGCCTAGATACTATGGTCTCAAAACATGGTTTGAGACACATAGTTTACATTTAAGCTTAAATCTATCCCAAAATTGGGGCAAAAATCCCTTTGACTACCCCTCGCAACACACACATACAAACATACACAAAAAAGAGCATTGAAGCTTGTGCCTTAGGGGACCCGCTCCAACACAGGCTATCAAGTTTTATAATAACCAAACCAAATGGAGGAAAACTGGTTTTGTTCTTTTCTAGTGAATTTGTTCCCTAGATGATAAAAAATAGATGAAAGGGATATGAAGAGAGCACACAGATAGGATTTGTGCACTGTAGTATCGCACGGGACATAGGCCATACTTCTTTGTACTCACAATCATTTTCTATTAAGATAAATAGAGTAGAGCAACATCACCTTCCAACTGGGTTTTATCTTGAAAGGTTTTCCCAAGTTATATCTTATGTCAAATTGTGGTTTGTGAGTTTTTATTTAACTTTTCTTTATTTTATGCATAATTTAATTTACATGCATATGTGATTAACAATAATCTACATATCCAAAAATCTAAAGAGAAATAAAACCCTAATAATGTAGATTTTAGATTTTTAAATATAGTTTTATGAGATCTGTTGTGACGAATTATCTAATGGAATATCCACAATAGTTTACATATCGTATTAGTATTAGAGTAGGTTTATTTTGGTAAATTTTGGAGATTTGCATGTGATCTATATTGGCTAAGCCAAAAGTTAGAAAACCCTATTATTGGCCAATGAATCAATGAATAACCATCCTAATCTTGTAAATGAGAGGTTTTTGCAGTTGGAAACACAAGTGTTAGTATAAGCCACAATATGAATATGTTCATGCCATGTAATATTCCAAAATTTGCATGTAGCAAATTGGAATATTAAATTTTTCTAATGTCACTTAGGAGATGAATAAAAGGGTAAGGAGGCCCATAAATTTCAGAAATAAGGATAAAATCCTTCATAGTAGGTAAGGGGATCATAATGACAGTTGGATTTTACACTCTCATGTGTGAACAGGGACATTTTGCATCTGGGCAAAGTCAAGTTTGACCAAGTCAACAACATAAATGTAGAAGGAATGGATCAACAAATAAAAGAGCTCAATGTGAATGAGGTTCAACCTAGATAGCTATATGTGAGCTGCTTTGAAGACCCTTAGGTGTGAAAAGGCCTGAAGCAAGTTGAAGAGGTCAACCTTGACCAAATCAAACAACACAGTTTAGAGGAGTGGCTCTAATGAAGGCACAACACGGTTTTGGAGGGAGATTGTTTGTGTGATGGTGGAAACCCTATTGAGTGGGACCCAAGGTGAGAAGGCTCACTTAGTTTATAAGGAAGGGGATGGCAGCCATTTTCAGGTTAGCTTATGAATTGTATTTTGATGTCTGCTTAGACTTTTCTTTCTTTAGCTGTTTAGCTAAGATTGTCGGTGATGTTCAGCACTAAGGTATTCCTGTTCAGGAATTCCTTCTCTTCCCTTTGAGTAGCTCTTGGGAGAGACCTGATCTATCATTCCTCACATCTGGAATTGGTGCCAAGCTTTAGTCTTCAGTTTCAGCTAAGCTTCTGTAGGAGGTTGTGTTGAGTTGCAGGGTGTTGCAGGGGAGGGTTGAGAAACCTATTTTATGAGTTGGTTTTGCATAAGAGAGAAGTTTCCTTCCATTGGAGGATTAGTTTGGAGAATTATTGGGATGATATAAGATATTTGGCAGTAGGCCAACACATTACCATCACCTACAACATTATTCCATTATGGAATTGCATTATTTATGCAAGGCAGTTTCAACAGTGTCTTTTGTGGCTCTTTCAGGGAGTTTCCTGGTGATTGGAGGGTTGATTCTTCCATGTGGAAAGACCTTTTTTCAGATTTTCAACAAATCTATATTCTTATAGCCTTATATACTCCTATGCTTTAGTTTTTATTGATTATTCAGTCATATTGCTGAAGATCACCATTTGTGTTCAGGGTGTATTCCTAGAAACCCTTCCTGGGTTCTCTAGAATTTTGTATAAAGGAGACTAGATCTCATTTTTATGAGCCATATTGATTAATAAATATCAGATCTATTTGTGTCTATAATTTATGTGTACAAACCCTCATTAGACTGCACAGTCACTTTTATGCACAAATTCTTGTGTTGAAATGTTTGGGTTTTTAGTCTTTTTTTTGCAATCCTAGGTGTGGGAGGTTTGTTTAACTCACCTACTTTGATTTATTTCAGTTATATTCATGGATTTAGGTTTTATATTTATATATCTATGGGAACCAAGAGCCAATTTTGTTATTTATAGCATTTATTTCTGAAAATTCATTTTTTATGCATGCATGGTTGAGCAGTACCTATTTGGGGATATTGCAGTGGTATCAAAGTAATATTTTGGCTCAGTCTGTGGACTTCAAGCCAAAGTGATATAAAATAAAGAGCAAGGCCAGAATGATGGGAATTATGAGCTTTCTCTCATCACTTTTCAGATCCAGTAAGAACCTCTCCAAGGAGGTTGAACAAGAAGAAGAGAAAAGGAGCAGTGAAACTTCTAGAGAGTTTCAAGAGGAGGAAGAGCCATGCACTTCCTATGATCAGAAGAGGAGACCAGTGCTGCAGAGAGCTCCAAAGCATTGGAACATATCCTTTCCTTTTAAGAGGGAGGAAAAATTTCAGGAAGATGGAGGACACTTGGATCACATGATTCTAAGTGAATACCTTGTTGGGTACAAATCTCAACCTAGAGCCTTCAAGGATACTCTAGCTTTCCCTCAGTTCATTCATTTGGAGGAAGGAAGAAGACCTTATGGCCAAGGAAGGATCAAGGGCAATAGGTGTCTATTGTCTACTTTTTATGGGTCATCTGCAGCAAGGGTTTGGGTAAGGAAACTAGACGCATTCTTCCTACTACATCTGGTGGTAGAAAGGGAGGTTGTAGAGATTGTAGCGCTGCACCTAGAGTGTGAAGAAAAAATTTGGTGGTTCATCCATTTGAGCCATGCAAGAGTAGTTTCTTTTTCTGAATTCACTCAAAGGTTGATTGGGAAATTTGGTGAAGGAAAAGCAGAGGAGAAGAAGCCCTGACCACTAGTGGAGGAGACTTGTACCAATGCTGTCACAACTATGGGGGAGCAACCCTCAACATCTTCAGTTGGAGGAGCCAACCTATTGGAGGGAGAAGCCCTTACAACCATACAAGATACTTCCAAATTTCATCAAGGTATGCCTAAATTTTCATCTCCTATTGTTTCAGAAAATCATATGGAGGATTGTATACCATTGCATACTGCTCATTTGAAACAACATGATTGCACTGCGCTGTGAAACCTTGATTTGATCAAGGAAGGGATGAAACATCATCCTAATGGGCCACTGATGGGCTGCACACCACATGTGAGGTTGGGGTGTGAATTCTTGGAGGATGGGATGAAATTTGTCCCAAACAAATTTATGCAAAACCATATGTTCATCCTTGAGTTGGGACATGAGACATCCAAAACACCATGGAGGAGAATTACAATGCTGTCAAGAGGTAGCAGTGAGGAGGTTTTTCCTTTAGCCCACTTGGATCCTTATGGATTCAAGATGATCATTGGTGTGAGATCTTTTCTAGGATATATCGAAGGAGTTTCATTTCAACATCCCATGGAATGAAAGAAGAAAAATATGATTTGGAAGAAGGGTAGTCTTCTTTGGAAGGGTACCAAGGTTGGTCATGATGGGAGGCACTCACATTGGGAGGAATGGGAGTGGATGGAGAGTAAGAAGCTGGTAAGCTACTTGCAAATATATGACACCGGGTAGCAGGAGGCTTGGCTACGTTGGCTACTCTTGAAGGAGATTGGCCATCATGGGACATATCCTTTTTCCAAGGTTATGTGGATGGAAGGAACTTGGCAGGATACTTGCATCATGGGACAGCAAGGAGTGTGGATGCATTATGATGATATGATCATTATGTTTTCACCACATGATTTGTATGATGGAGGTATGAGGAGGCAGCAAATTTTTTTTTTGCTTTGGAGGATTGGGAGAGAGAAAGGGTAGATTTTCTCTCACACTTTGCATGATGTTGCAGGAGTAGGAGATGGCACTATCATGGTGCAAGGGGGCTACTCCTTAACCTTAGATGATCTGGAAGTACTTCCACTTTGGAAGAAACTTCTTGTATGTGGCAGCATTATGGGAGGAGTCTTTGACATTGAGCATTTCAAAGAATGGAGTTATGAGTCCTATTTGTAGAGGCCAACAATGCTGTCACTTTGGATCATGGACTTATTGATGGAATGTCCCCAGGATCACTTCACATTTGATGCACTTGGTGGACAAGGAAGAGGTGAGAATGATAGAGTAGTGGATGGATTCATCTGTTACTGTGGCATGTTCTTCTTGACTTGGATTTCCAAGCATAAGAAGGAGGATCTTCATGTAGCATATGGCTCATTCCTCTTCATAGGAGTATGTTATACCACTATGGAGGACTCATTTATGGATCCTATCATCATATTACTTTCATTACATGGTAAGAATTCTGTTTTTGCATTTATTGATTGTCCAACACAATATTTGCATGCTCTTACCATTTCTTTGCAGTGCATTGCTCCATAAAGGGGCAAGCTTTTCTTTGGGCTCCATGGACCATT